>CANJKZ010000789.1:2445000-2960000 GCA_947471745.1 Closterium sp. Naga37s-1 | reverse complement strand
TGCTGCTGCTTCTCCTGGCAATGCTGCTGCGGGGGCTGGTAGCGACGCTGGTGAGAGGAAGGACGGCAGCACAGACGGCTGAGACTGAGAGGGCGGGGACTGTGAGAGCTGGGACTGGGCGGGCAGGGATTGTGAGGGTGGGGATTGGGAGGTTGGGGATTCTGATGATGCCACTGATTCTGCAGATACTGCTGTCAGCGATGCCAGCGCTGCTGCTGCCTCCGATACCAGCGGTGCTGCGATAGACGGCACAACCAAGGGTGGCGGCAGCGACGCGAGGGCGAGTGCTTGCAGGGCAGCAGCGGCAGGGTGGACAGCAGTACCGGCACCACCACCACCAACATTGGCGGCATCGGCACCACCGGCACCTAGAGTCTCACCGGAACCAGCACCCTCCGCAGCAGCAACGCTTCCGTCGCCATCACCACTGCCCATGCCAGGTGCAACCCCTGCTGTCTCCCACCCACTGCCGCTGCTGCTGTCGCTTGCGATATCACTTGCGCTGCCGCTGCTGCTGTCGACCATACCATCGCCACTGCCTTTGCCGCCGCCGTTGCCACTGACGTCCCGCGCCGGCCGCCAGTGGAGCGTGGCAGCGTGGTGCAGATGGGCGAGGAACGGTGACCTGCGGTAACCACCGCCAACGCCGCCGCCACCGCTGCTGCCGCTGCTGCTACCGCCGCTGCTGGTGAAAGCACTGCTGCTAGGGTTTAGGTCGCCGGTGATGGTGCTGTCACCATTGCCGGTGATGTAACTGCTTGTGCTGATTATTCTGGGGTCCGTGCTTTGGCTGTTGGGGCCGGTGGGAGGAAGACTGGTGGGATCTGTAAAGGTTTCCCAGCCGAAGGAGCCGGCTTGGTTGAGGGAGACAAGGAAGAGCGAGCAGAGGACGAGGAGGAGGAGGAGGAATGGCAGGGCGAGGAGCGCGAGAGGCGACGAGGAGTGCTTCTCAGCCGCCACGTGCCGCTGCCGGCGCTGGCGCCGCCGCTACTGTGAGGCGAGCCAATCCATGATTTGATGATGACGTGGCGCCGCGGAACCTCGAGATGCGCCGCTGGCGGTCTCGCTGCCGTCGCCAGCATGTGTCGCCACGCGCTGTGCGACGCGAGCATGGCGGCGGCGTCCCTGCGATCATGATCGTCGCCGTCGCCTGCGCTCATGACGGTTGAATGATGCGATTTTGGCAGCGCGAATGGTGGCGTGCGACAAAGTTACTAGCGAAGCTTCATCATGGCAACGAAGGATTTCCGAGTCGACGAAAACGACGCTCCATTCGTTTCGGACGGCTAGCAAATTCCGAGTCGACAAAACGAAGGAACGAATCCAACAAGCTCGGCTGGCGGATACGCGGCAGCGGGCGGAGATGCTGCGGAAGGCGGAGAGGCTGCGGAAGGCGGAGAGGCTGCGGAAGGCGGAGAGGCTGCGGTAAGGCGGAGAGGGTTGCGGAAGGCGGAGAGGCTGCGGTAAGGCGGAGAGGCTGCGGAACTTCTGAAGAAAGTCAACGCCGTGGAGAGCAGGCGCTATTACTCATACTAGCGACGCCGCGCCACGAACGTGGCGAAGACTCCGAGTCGCGTTTATTACTTCTAGAGCGAGGCGGATTGGAGACGCTGCGGCGGCTCGGGCATCAAGGAGTAGCCACGAGATTAAGGGGGAATTAGGAACTTCTGGTGGCTGCGACACCGAGGTCGCGACGCGGCATGCGACCTTGATGCAGGGACTGTCAGCCCACACGATATGGAACAGGGAGAATGCATAAACGTTCCCTCGGCGAAATCAGGCGCAACGGACGGACGGACCTGCTGTGCTGCTGCGCAACTGAATGGACAGACGGAACGGACGGACACTGTTCAGGAAGATGGGCGGAAGGTGGTGGTGGGTACAAGTACAAGGAATGCTCGAGCGGATGCTTCTAAGCCTGACACGTGTCAATGCACGGTACGATGATAAGTGGGGAAAATGATTCTTGGGGGCGATAAGCGCACGATCTTCACTATTGTGCTAAAAAGGTCTCCAGCCACAAGCCTACTACGTCATCTTTAGTTTTCTAGTAAGTAAATTCAGTTTATTTGAAAAAACGTGTTAAGACCCGAGTCTAGAATGGCAAGGGTTCAAGTTCAAGATTCTTGAACATGATTTCGCCAAAGAACATGGTAACCCGCCTTTCTGCGGTGTTCACTCGCGATCCACTACGAAGGGGTTTGAAGCGCATGAATGTGATTGGCCAAAAGCACCACAGCAAAACCACTGACGACCCTCGCCATAACAAACAAAAACCGTCACAACTGTTCATACTTCTGAAAACTTGAATCATGAAGCTATCGTTCTAGACTCGTATTATCTAGCTCCGAAGCCCACAATATCGTCAGCAGCCGATAACTAGTACCTGCCTTTCCCAGGACAAACCTACTAACTTCGGTCGGGTGCATGGTATAGATTACTCCCGTCCCTCTCGACACTCCCAATGCCTCCTCTCGCTTGCGGTATACGCAAATTTCTTGCGGAAACCATCTCTTCAGCAGGGTACCTCTCGTCGCGTCCATCGTTCTAGTCGCTCCTGCTCCTCTAGTCTCTCTCGTCCCTCTCGTCCATCTCAAAAATGTCAGGTCTATTTCCGGGCGTTAACATCCAAACTTAGGTTGTAAACAATGTATCTACGCCCAATAATTGCCCGGCTGTAAATAAGGCAGACTTTAGCCGTATTGGGGTCGATAATTGCCGGACCGTTAATTACCCGGAATGGCCCTTATTGGCCGTAAATCAGCATGGCGCCAGGGTCAGAGTTCTCCACTTACTGGGGTTGAAATGGCAGTGAACCAGAGTGCCATTCACAGTTGTTTCTAGTTCTGATAAAAATAGCCAAATTGTCCTTGTTTACATTCACTCAAATGCCAACATAACTAGGCCTGAACTTCCTGAAAACACCCAATCATTAGCTAATGGTAGCACCCTAATAATAGTAATAAAAATAATGTGATTATCAAATTATTGTAGAAAATGAGCATACATTAGAGCAGCAAAACTACAATTAGAAAACCAGGGTTTATGGCAGCAACCCAGCAAACTCGTCCTCAAACCCTGCGATCACAATACGCACTAACGGGTTTGCTCCCATCTGAAAGCCTGCAGGGGCAGTGTCGCGATAGATATTATCCCCCCGGGATAACCTATCCTTAATCCAATCAATGATCACCCCCACTTTCAGCTGCACTTCCCTCCTGTTGTTGGAGTCACTGCCATCTAGGGCAGGCGTGTCACGGCTCCCAGCATTTGCCATGGGCCATTCAACCTGCAGGGTATATTTGAAAATATATGGGAAAATGGGGAGCAAGGATAGGGGGGTGTGTTGGAAAAAATCAGGACAGTGAGGGAGAGGTGCATTGCAAAATAGGGAGCAGGGAGAGAGAGGGTGTGCTAGAGCAAGAACTGGATCATTGGCAAGGGAAACAAACAATGCATGGGAAACAAACTCACCACATGGCAAATCGTTGCCACCACTAGGATCTTGGCAAACATCGTCTTACACCTGCGACCGCCAAGTCCCTTGCAGAGCGCCATATCAAACGCCTTGTTGGCAAACGGGCGCCCCGTGTCAGGATCGCAGTGCCACTTGCTGCCATAAACGGCTGCAAGCACAGAAATCCGCTTGATGTAAGCACAATACATGTGGAACTCAGGAAACAAGGGCTGGAAGTGCTCGGGGCATGCAACGTTAAAAACGAGGCGCGTACTTACCATCAAAATAGAAAAGGTGCCACTGCTGGACGTTGCGGCGCTGCACCGGCGCCATGTTCTCAGCAGCCAACATGGGAATCTTCGATTCCCTGACGAACCCGCCTGGCCCATGTGCCCACGTCTTGACCTGCGTGAAGAGGTTGCCCCGACGCTCGCCGACCTTGTCTTTAAGAATCCTCTCCCGTTCCGGGTGAGAATTCATGACAAGGTTGAACGTTTCCTCGGAAACGTTCACCATCCGATACGTACGGATGAGTTGCTGCCTCAACTCCTGCGGCTCAGGCCAGAAGTTAATCTCCCTCGGGGGAGCTTCAGCAATGAAGTACAGAACCGCTTGGTTGCACTTTGCCTGCCATGCATTACAAGACGGATATGCAAAGTGCAAGGGAGCGCGGGTTGAAGCCAATGTAGAAAGCGCGGGTTGCATAGGATCAGAGTGGGAATGCAGGTTTGCGAAGTACAGGATCAAGGTACAGAAGGTTGCGAGGGTGGGTGGGTGGGAATACGAGGTTGCGAGCATAGGATCAAGGTACAGAAGGTACGAGGGTGGGTGGGGAGGTTGCGAGCGGAACATTGAAGGTATAAACGTAAGCTAGGTGGCGGGTATTCAGAATCAATGCGCACGGTTTACCGTGAAAAAGGTGAGCTCGGTAAGCGATTCCGGAAGCTTGGGCGAAGTTTCAAGAGCAGCCAGTCGAGGTGCTGGGGGTCCCGGATGAGCGAGGGGGGCGACAAGTGAGCGAGAGGCGTTTGGCGCGAGCGGCGCAGGAATCGTGGATGTTGCCAGCGATCGTCCGACCGCCACATGTGCGACCGCAGGCGCCATAGTTGAACGGGCCACGTTGTGGCCCCGTGAAGTACTTGCAACGTTGACCTCAGCGTTGGGGCTACGGCTCGCTGGGGGCAGCGCGGAAGTTGGGGCAGAGCTGCTCGCCCGGAGCAGTTGATTCGCCCGCTGGCTCTCCTCCAGTTGCCACCGAACGTCCGCCAGTGTCTCCTGCTGCAACTCGACCGTGCGCTGGTGATCAGAAGCTGCAGCCTGCGCTCTGTCAACTTCCTGAACAACTTCTGCAAAACACCATCCATTTCACATCCAGGATCACATCATGATCACACGGGGAACATCCACCACGAACACAGCAATGGGTAAGGATTAGTCACACGCTTAAATAAAACTGCAACAACACAGAGTCAGCAAGGAATCGATACCTTAGCAAGTAATCAGCAACGGGTACACGTATCCTCACCTTCCGCTTTTTTCTGGCGTTTACCCTTCCGCTTCGAGGTGGGGTTAGAAGCACCGGCATGCATAGCGGCAACAGAACCTTTCCTGCACCGAGGAGAGGGGCGGTCGTCGTTACCGCTGTCGTCGTCGTCTTCGCTAGCGCCAGGTTCATTTTCGTCCACATCGTTCGCTGCTTCTAACGCTGGCGCGAGTGTGACCGGCAGCTGACCATCGGCAGATCCAATGTCTGTCTGTGGACCTGCCTCAGGCGCTAATGGAAGGTTGCGAACTGCGCCAGGCTCGTCCGCATCGGCCTCGTCAGACGAGAGCTGCTGATCGACGAGATCTGGCGTGAGCAGGTTGCCAGACTCAGAACTGGAGGAGCTCTTGTGGGTGAACTCCGCACTGACTTGAGACATAAAAAACTGAAGCTGCTCATGCGACATTCCATGTAGGTTTAGTGTCAAGTTGTCAGGTTGGTTACCGACTGAAACCTCATTCGCAGCTGTAACACTAGCCTTTCGCCCGGGTAATGTAACACCAAGTGTACCAGTGTTGTACCTAGCAGGCACCACAACTGGTCTCTGAGGGCGGCCCGTAGGAGGCTCACTTCCAGGAAGGGGATGAGGGCGTGGGGTCACCATACTCGGCAGAAACAAGGACAAGGCTGTGAGTTGAAGTGTCGCACAACCCATTTCTATAGTCGTTAACATCTGGAAAATGTTGACGGGGAGCTCCTGATTGGCGTACGAAAGTGGTTGAGAGTCGCGACTCATCTGGTCGAGCTCTGTACCTGGCGACACCTTTGCTGTTGCCAGGCGACGCCGTGGGCTCGCGACGAATCGCACAACCGCACTGCGGTCATTTTACAAGGAGATGACCACGGTATAGCTGCCACGTGGTCTGGGACGATGAAATCCAACAAACGTGGCGACATCCACACTATTATAAGAACACAATATCATGCGCACGACTCTCCCTTCTCCCACCAAGTAGATACACTAATCAGGAGCCTAGAATTCAAATGCAACTGGAGACTAATCAGTGCTCAATATATACATGTTTGTACAACACTGCCATCAAAACAGAAAATGGTTAATGAACCACGTCTGCCCTGCCGAGTCATGCTGCACAAAATGTATAGCTCTAAGAATGGAATCTGTCTCTACTGCACTGTACCTTTGAGATACCCCCTCTAAACTGAATTGTTGACAACCCTTGAACTCATCTTACTCGTCATGGTCGATATAATACCTCACAAATGCGAATTCGCGGCGATTTGTACCATGGCCGACATGGAATTGTTGCAGAAATTTGCCGTACCACTCTGTTCCTGTACCTTGGAATGCAACCATCACCGAACCAACCCTTCTTACGGAATGACGGAACCGCTCGGATACGGTGTGGGGTGCTGTTAAATGCCTCGCCCGTCGCGGGTGGCATGGCCAAATCAACATGAATATGTACAGCAGTTACGTGCCACATATTGCATCATAAAGCTAGACAGTTTTCGCATGCATTTGTCAGCAAGGGTAGCCAGAAACTAGTGCGGAGTTTCAGGCGTTTGGTTTTTAGTGCACGCCACAGGCCAAACGCTGTCATAACGATCTGAAAATGGTAAGGGGGTCTCAAGACACCACGTCTAGACCCCCCTATCAGTTGTAGTTCAATCCAATAAGGCTAGATAGGCTTTGCATGCATTCGTTTGCAAGGGAAGCCAGAAGCTAGTGCGGAGTTTCCGGCGTTTGGATTGTAGTGTCCGCCACAGGCCAAACGTTGTTATGAAGCCCTGAAAATGATAGGGGAGTCTCAAGACGCTGTGAACCCTGGCTAGGGAATAGGATGTAGTAGGGAACTGTGTGAAGAAATAGTGGTAAAAAAGACATCCAGACGTTGGCGCAGTGACATGTTGCGCACAGGCCTATCCTTGCGCAGTTTCAGGCCAGCAAACGCACAAACATGCGTCACGTGCTGCGTAGTTGTGCTAACGAGGTCAAATAAGTTCCTATGGCTAGGGAATAGGATGTAGTAGGGAGCTGTGTGAATAAATAGTGGTAAAAAAGGCATCCAGACGTTGGCGCAGTGACATGTTGCGCACAGGCCTATCCTTGCGCAGTTTCAGGCCAGCAAACGCACAAACATGCGTCACGTGCTGCGTAGTTGTGCTAACGAGGTCAAATCAGTTCCTATGCGACACTCTTTTCTCTCGCTAAGCAGATACACGATTTTGGAGCCTGTTACTTCATGAAACAGTACTTATATCAGTGTACAATAGATACAAATATGCAACACACGGCAATCAAAACAGAAAATGGTTGAGGAACCATGTCTGGCCTGCCGACTCAAGCTGCACAAATTGGACAGCTCTAAGGATGGAAGCTGTCTCTACAACCATGTACCTTTGAGAAACCCCCTCTAAACTGATTTGTCTGCAGCCGGTCAATTCATCTAACGCGTCATGTTCGATATAATACCTCACGAATGCGAATTCGCGTCGATCTAGACCATGGCCGACATGGAATAGTAGCAGAACCTTGCCGTACCACTCTGATCCTGTACCTTGAATTGCAACATCACTGAACCAAACTTTATTGTGGAATAGCGGAACCGCTCGGATACGGTGCGGGGTGCTAGAGAAAGCCTCGTCCGTCGCGGGTGGCATGGCCAACTCAACATGAACCTGTACAGCAGTTGCGTGCCACATATTGTATCATTAGTAAAAGCATAACATAATTGTTGCAAGGCGTTAAACAAGCAAAAGCATGCTTAGGGTAACGTACGTAAATTGTGTCGATGTTCGAGCCGTTGGTTACGTCGCGATCGATGGAACGACGAAGATATGGGAGGTCGTGATGTAGACTGTCCAGATACAAACGGTCTCGCTTTGGGTCAGCCTTGGAGAATCCGACGTATGGGTGCTCACGACGTCTTGCGTGAACGATCAACCCCCATGAACTCTTAGAGAGTGTACGTGCTCCCGTCCTCAAAGCCTGTACACAGTTTATAAAAAAAATCAGGATGGTACCATCGTTCACGCAAAAAGTAAGGCTTGCTTGTCACTGTAATATATACGTACCTCACGCATTGCATTACTGTATTCGTGTGTAGTGTCCAAGTCGGCTTGAGGTAGCGAATCCAGTTGCAAGCGGACCATGAATGCCATGAATGCCTCCGGATCATCGGCGGCACGAGCGGCTGCCGCTTCCACGCCGTCCTCATCGGCTGGCTCATCAAACGTAGGTGGTACGAGTACGTTTTCACTGCTGGAAGGACTCCACACGCGCCGACGTTGAGCGGGGGGTTGGATTGGTGGGGAATCTGACGCCTCTGCGCCTCTGGATGCAGCAGCTATTCTGCAAGCCGCACTACCTCTATGCGATTCTAGAGCAGAATACACGTAGAAAGGCCCCGAACTACAGTCTGGGCATTCCATAGTGGCGGATGCAGGACTAATTTCTGTGTAGTAAAGGCAAAAAAAAAACAAAGCATTGGTGATTTGCATCAATATTATACCCCCCTGGTTGAGGTGATGTGAAGCGCGTGAACACATAGTTGTCGTGAGATGTGCTGAGATTCAGGTTCAATTCGAAGGGGTGTGCATTAGGGCGCGTCATTCTAGTATCATTCTCAATCTATACCCATCGTAACCGAATTAATTGTTTATTAAAGCGTTTAAAATCGTGCAGCGTCGTATTGCACCGTATTCCCCCCGAGGAAAAAAGGACGCGCACTAACGAGCCGCGCATTTCACTCACACATTTCAAATCGCATCGCGAATTTTACACTTCGCGAATTTTGAACTTCGAGTGACGTTGCGACATTCCTGTTAGCCAATACGGTCGTTGCGAAATATTGGCCAGCGAAAAAGTGCTGTTTGGAGAACCGGATTTGACGCGACCAATAGGAAGAAACCACGCACTTCCTTCAAATATTACAGTGCGTTTTGACTTCGTATGACCAAGGCGTCACGAGATTTCAAGAACCGTGACACACACCTGCTTGCTTACGTACTCTAGAAACGGCTGTTTATGACCACGTTCTTGCAAACACCAGACACGTGCGTCACAAAATCTTCCCTCACGAAAAAAATGCCACGTTTCCTGCTTGCAAACACTGGGGTTTCCCCCAAAAATTGTACAGTCATTGACTAGTTCCGATTACAACGACAACATTACGCCAAATCAAAATCGATCTCGACCGCACGAAAAAAAGTTGGAGTTTGGGCCGTTGATGTGAAATGTCAAGGAGCGCGACACGATATCCTACGCTGCCACGGCTGATTCCCTGCCAAACACAAGTGAAAAACAGGCAAAACACAACCAAAAACGAGCATTTGCCACATCAGCTTGTGGATAGAAGTTTACACCCCCTCCCCAAAGCCTGTGATATTCGAAATATTGCCACCACCGTTAAAGCCCGCAGCCCGAATTGCGGGCCGCGCGGGTCAAGCTTTTAAAACTTGACGAACTAGTGTTTGCAAGGTTTGAAAAAAAGCGCGCCTGCAATTTGGAAAACGTTCGCCCAACCCCAGACCAGAAAAACCCCCTCGCGTGAAGCTTTTAGAAGTTGTGCAATTTGGGCTGCCGGCTTTAACAGACGGTTCAGCATTTTTGAGATGTCGCTCCCCCTCCTCCCGTCGCCCTCGTCGCGTCTGTCCTGGGCGCCGCTCTCGTCACTCCCGTCCCAGTCGTGCCTTCTTTCCCTCCTCCAGTCTCTCCCAACACCTTCCGTCCCGCCCCTCGCTTCCGTCCCGCGTTCTCGCCTATCGTTCTCTTCCCTCCGTCCCTCACATCCCTCGCCGCCGATCGTCATCCGTCCCTTATTTGCATCGCTCACTTGATCCGTCGCGTACTCCCCCCGTCGCTCGAACGAACCCATCGCTCACACAGGGCAATCTCGTTGCATCGGTCCTGTCGCTCACATGCGACAATCAATCCGGTTCCGCATACTCACTCCCGTTTCTCACACTCCCGTCGCTCACACTCCTGTCACTCACATCAGAAAAATGTGTGCGAGAAATGCGGCAGTTTTCGGACGACAATAGTCATATTTTCGGGGTAAAACGATTGTTTCTGTTGTGCCCCGTAAATGGAGTGGCGTATTGACAAAACCGACCGATTCCGAGCGCCGTGTGAACGGCCGATTACGGCCCTTAATTTTGCTACAGCAGCCTTGGGTTTCGGGTGGTAATCTGGCAGAGTTGGCCAGTTACCGCGTACGCGCCACGTTTGAACATTGGCAGGTTACGGTCGTGGGAGTGTTTGGCAGGGCTGTCGCTAGGTCTGGGTCCAACCCGTACAAAGCTAAGCTGCCCCGAAATAAACCCTGAATGATCTGGAAAGCGGACTTAAATTCAGGGCATTTCTATTTCTGGCTCTGAGGATACTTGCGTAAAAAAGCTTAGATAATCGAGCTAGACACTTTAGGGGAACTGGACGGACTGGTGTGGTGTTACTGGGAGGAGGGGAGAGGACCAGTTCACGGTCTAAGGTCAGAAAGAAAGGGGGGAGGGGAAGTGGGAGGGGGGGGCAGGTACGGGAAATCCGGGGAGGGCCAAAACCTGTCCGTTAGGAATCCGGGCCTGGGAAAAACCAGCTCTGAAAATCCCCGAGCTGATCTGAAACGAACCCTGAATTCTCAGGGAAAACAGACAAATGTCCATGAAACGACAAGCCTGGTGTTTGGCCATTTTCCTTCTTCCCAGAGTTTGGCAAGGAACGAGAGAAAGGTCCCTGTGTGTGTCAGTTTTTGGGGTGATACAGTGCTGTTTGCACCTACTACTGGTTGGCTCCAAGTCTATAGGGTTACCGTTACTGCTGAATATACTGACTCGATAGATTGAGATTTATATTTTCCAAAAACATAATTTGTGACTCTATTGAAAGACATTATCAGTTCAATATGTGACCCTACTAATATGCTTTCTTTAATTCAAATAAATACATTTTGTTTCTTGCAAATGTCAAAACTGCTTTCATCAACATTTCCCAATTTACAAAATGTCCTTCATTTACATTTACATTTTGTCCTTCATTTACACCTTTGCACAAAACTACTTCAAAATATTTTCATTCTCTGTTTTCTCACGTTGTATTGTACAACATTTTACAACTAGCCTTTACATATATATTCAAGGCTAAAACATCAATAACATCAGTTTCAGATGTGCAGTGCATCCACTACTTATACTTCAAGACGAAACATGCCACCTGCCTGTTATAATCTCCTGAAACAAAACCTGTCACAAGTAAACATCCACGTCAAATAACATCAGACAGAAGAAAAGTGTGCCTTTTCATACTTCGTACTTTCACATGCCATAGGTGATTATCGCCTGCAAGGGTGAAAACACTACAACGACGAGATTGGTGTTAGCTTCGAAGAAAATTACATTGGTAATACCAGGTCGTCCAACGAAACAGAAGTACTTCCCAAACGTGATGCACCTACGTATAACAAGCTAACCTACGTATGACAAGCTAACGAGGGGAATGATTAATTGTAAGGCATAAAACATATGCGTAAAACATGTTAGGAAAGCAAACACCTTTCAGCGCAGTCGATTAGCCGTACGACAACAAGCTCTCTAGAAAGAAGTGACTGGGAAGCCTACGGTTATGCGGAAAACAACGAATTGCCCATGGACCTGACACCAAACAAAGTTGCTAATGGCGTCTTAGAACTAGGATGTACAATTGAAAGAGACTAGACACCAACTCGACTTACATGCTCAAAAGAGTAAGCTCAGAGATGAGGCCGAAGTAGGGCTGACGTTTCAAATTCAAGCACTCTGATCTTCACCCCCAAAAAAAAAATTTACTCTGAAGGCACTTCGGCCAGAAATGAGGCACTCTAATTGGTCAGTGCCCTGAAGTCAGACAGTCTGACCAATCAGGGTCGACGGATCCGCATCAGGGAACATGATCAGCGCTGCAGGATTCTTGTGTGATTTGTCGCATTTTTCCAAGTGTCGCGTGAGAGCCAAATTTTTGTCGCAATTTATAGCAATTGTATGTCTGTGGCTTGCGCTGACTGTTCCAGTTCATGTGTGATGCTGGCAATACAAGGGGCGCTTGTCGCGTGACTTTGGAAGTGCCAGCCAAGCGAGCTGCCTCGCAGCTGAGCTGGCAGCAGTCAAGAACAGTCGCTTAGTGCGGGAGAACCTGGCAGTGCTGCACGTAACTTGTTCGGCAGCGTTGTTCATACGATGCCCGGTTGAGCCCCCCGACCTTGCCTTACCCTCTGGGCTTATAAATGATTCCTGCATTTCGCGGAGGTTTCGTCAATTCGTTTCGGGCAAAAAGGGCTTATAAAAAGATTTGTAACTCACCGTTGACTGTTTGACTGCAGTCTCTTCAGTCAGACTTCAGTTTCTGTGGTTCGTATTGGTCGACGTGCTTGTAACGTGTGAAAATAACGAGGAATGATTGCATTGAGCAGCATGAGGAGTACAAGTACCAAACCCTAAAGTGTTGTACCCCATATGAGCTACCCCGCTACAGCCTACACAGACTATAGCATATAAGTTTGACACACCCCCATAGGCAAAGTGGGGGAGAACAAGGGGTCACAAGACCAGTCAAGCAAAGCACAGCAAGCTCAGGGTGGATCACAACGTCACCACACATTCTGAGCACAAGTTCAAAGGCCACAAGGCCAGTTCACATGCAGGATTATATATATATAAAGCTAAACATGCAAGTGTAGGTATATATAGGTCACAGTACAAGCAAGGTCAAGAAGTGAGCAAGTGAGGCAAAGTAGGCACAAGACCTAACAGAGTATAGAAGCGCTGATGATCACAAAGCGGGAGTGCCTTGGTGAAGATATCAGCAGTGTTGGCCTGAGAGGCCACGTAAGCAAGTTGTAGCTGACCACACTGCTGCAGCTCACGAGCAAGGAAGTAGCGAAGAGCAATGTGCTTCGTTCTGTGCTCCAGTCTGTGCTCCCGACACAAGGCCAGCATGGCCTTGTTGTCTACGTACAGATTTGGAGGAGAACGAGGCTGCTCTCCAAGGTCAGTCATCAGGTAGGTGAGCCAGCGTAACTCCTGTGCAGCCATTTCCCCTGCATAGATCTCAGCCTCACAACTGGAGCTGAGAACAGAAGACGAGCGGGTAGACCGCCACGAAACAGAACCGGAACCAAGGCCGAAGGTGTAACCCTGTGACGACCGCTGCGTAGCCTGGTCGTCAACCCACGACGCGTCTGCGTGACCAGTGAGGACCACTGGACTCCGCCCTCCAAGCACTAGCCCCATGCCCGACGTACTGCACAAGTAGCGCAACACCCTCTTCGCTGCAGCCATGTGCTCAGGTCTGTGTCTCCCAGGAGCAACATAGCGTGCCAGAATGCTAAGAGGGTATGCAAGGTCAGGTCGAGTGCAGGTCATCAGGTACATGAGGCAACCAAAAAGCTCTGGGTACGGGCCACTCGGCTCTACGGACTCATCCGAAGGCAGAGCTGAAAGCGAGTGGCGAGTAGACAGAGGAGTGGCCTCAGGCGAGGAGTACGTGAAGCCGAAGTCTGAAGGACCTGCTGCACCATGTGTGACTGAGTCAGGGTAATGGTGCGCTGTGCTCTGTCCCGAGTGATCTGCAAGCCAAGGTAGCTGTGCAGTTCACCCAGGTCTGTGCACGTGTGTCTCTTTTGCAGCTCGGACTTCACGTGGGCGAGTCCAGCAGTGTCAGCTGTGGCAAAGACCAAGTCGTCGACGTACACGAGGATGTAGAACGGCGGCAGAGAGGTGTCGGTGCGAAGAACAGCGACGGGTCGGCAGTAGAAGGAGCAAACCCAAGAGCCGCAAGTGTAGTCCTCAGTGTGTCGTGCCACTCACGGGGCGCCTGGCGGAGACCGTAGACTGGCCGCCGGAGGCTCCACTGGGTAGCAGGAGGAAACGACCCAGTGAAGCCAGGTGGGCGGCGCAGCCAAATCTCCTCGTGGAGGCTGCCCTGTAGGAAAGCAGTGCTGAAGTCAAGAGAGTGAAGCTCGTAGTCGCGCTGAGCGGCTATGTGCAGCAGCACCCGAAGAGTGGTCATCTTCGGGGTGGGAGAGAAGGTCTGAAAGTAGTCAACTCCCTGCCGCTGACTGAAGCCTCGAGCCACATAACGTGCCTTGAAGACAGGTGGAGAGCCCGGCGGCCGCTTCACCCTGAAAATCCACATGCCACTGACGATGTTCGCCCCAGGTGGGGGAACCTCGTCGACGTAGGTGCCTGTGGACTTCCAGGAAGCCATCTCTGCGTCCATGGCTGCCTGCCACTGAGAGGAGTAGGGACCCTCTATCGCCTCTGCGTAAGAGCGCGGGGTCGGGATGTTTGGTGCATCCGGGTCTCCCTCAGGGGCAAGCAGCATGGACACGAGATGAGGTGAAGCAGCAGCAAAACACTGGAACTCCTCCTGCCTCTCCTTAAGGACATCCGTGCTAAGAGCACACTCACCCCCGACAGACGGAGGACAGACAGACTCAGACTCAGCAACAAGACTAGCAGCGTAGTCTAGACGACAGCGAGCAGCGAAGTCGACAAGCTCAGCAACTAAGGCAGACGCAGCAGTGGACTCAAAGGAAGGGTCAGTGACAACAGTAGCAAGAAGACGCGTGACAGTAGGACTGGCAGCACGAAGGGAGTCCGACTCCAGGTCAGGAAGAGCAGGAAGAGAGGACTCTGGAGGAGACGGCAAAGGGACACGCAGCGGAGCAGCGGAAGGACGCAGAGACATCCGGTGCGTACCGAGGACAGGAGGAGGACGCTGACGCGAACCACGACCACCAGTGCGAGCAGCACGGACAGGCAACGCAGGACGAGACGCAGGCTCACGACGCTCAGCAAGACCTCCAGTAGGACCAGTGTAGGGAGAAGGAGCAGGCAGAGGGGAGGCGGGCTGTAACTGTGACTCTTACAGGACAGGCGGTGGACACTCTAAGGGAGGAGCAAGACCAGTAGAGGGCGGAAGACTAAGAACCTGCTCAAGGAGCGGAACGAAGTACGGCCGCGGCCGCGCAGCGCCCCCAGAACCAGCAGGAACAGCACCAGCACCTCCAACGGCAGCACCAGCTCCAGTAGCAACCCCAGCTCCAGCAGCGCCAGCAGCTCCAGTAGCACCCCCAGCTCCAGCAGCACCAACACCAGCACCCTCAGAAGCACCAGCACCAGCAGCACCTCCAGCGCCAACACCAGCACCCTCAGAAGCACCAGGACCAGCAGCACTTCCAGCGCCAACACCCCCAGGAGCTCCAGCTCCAGCCGGACCACCAGAAGACGCAGCAGCGCCAGCTCCAGCACCTCCAGCAGCACCTACTCCAGAAGCACCGCCAGCTCCAGCACCGCCAGCAGCTCCAGCACAAGGAGCACCCGCAGGCCCAGCAGCTCCAGTACCTCCAGTACGAGCACCTCCGGGACCCGTGGCACCAGCACCCACAGCAGCAGTAGAACCTCCAACACCAGCAGCACCTCCAGCTCCAGCAGTACGGCTCCAGCGCCGAGCAAACCACTCGCGCAGCTCCTGTGGAGAGAGTAGCTCCCGCCGGGACGAAGCACCCGAAGGACCTCCAGACCCAGTACCGCCAGACGCCACATGAGCAGGCCCAGCACCCTCAGGCTCCGCACCCCCAGTCTCAGCACCCCCACGCTCAGCACCCCCAGGCTCAGCACCCCCATGCTCAGCACCCCCAGAGTCAGCACCCCCAGGCTAAGTACCCCCAGACCCCGCACCCGCAGGCTCAGCACCCCCAGTAGTACCAGAGTCAACAGCTACCTCGACAGGCTCGACTGCGTCTACCTGGGACACACCTGAGGGGGCAGGACCCTGAGGGGGAAGGGGGTCTATCGGGGGGGGACCTGGCGCGAGGAAGAGCGGCGGCGGGGGGAGGGGTGCAGTGCGGTAGGGGAAGAGACGGTAGTAGGGAACCGACTCGTCAAACGTGACGTCCTGGGAGGACAGAACACGGCGTGAGGTGGGGTGGTAAAACTGCCAACCAGGCGCGTCAGGGGGGAAGCCAAGGAAGACGCAGGGAACAGCACGGGGGAACAGCTTGTCCGCAGACAAGTCGCGAACAAACGCCCGAGATCCCCAGACACGGAACGCAGACGCATCGCCAACCTTCCTTGTCCACCGCAGAGCAGGGGAGGTCTCCGGCATGGAGACCCGGGGCTGAAGGTTGATCTGATGCGCCGCGTACTGAACCGCGAACGGCCACAGAAAATGGGGAGCAACCGCATGGATCATGGACGTACGAGCGACGTCCATGACCATGCCAATGCGGCGCTCAGCAATCCCATTTTGCTGTGGAGAGGCCGGACGCGTGAACGTCTGGCGGATGCCTCGTGCACGACAGAAGGCTCGCAGAAGGTCAGAGGAAAACTCTCCGCCTCTGTCGGAGTGCAGACGCAGAACAGGAAAGTCTAAGCCGAAACTCTCTCTAAGCTGGAGACGAGTTGCGCGGATCCAGTCGATCAACACCTCAGTGACCTCACCCTTGCTGCGCAAGGGGAAGACTGTGGTGTAACGCGAGTAGTCATCAACCACCAGCAGGAAGTAACGCTCATGACCCTGTCCACGAACGCGGGCTGGGCCCCACACGTCCATGTGAAGCGTCTGCAGCGGAGCCTCTGTCGGAGGAAACTCGGAGGAGTGAGGAGCGGCGCGCTGCCGCCCCTCGACGCAGGGAACGGAGGTAGGGGCAGGCCCCGGAGGAAGGGGAGGGAGGGACCGGGGGAGACCAGAAACAAGGACACGGGAGGCCATGCCTCGGAGACGAGGCAGGGAAGGGTGACCAAGGCGGTGGTGCCAGAGGAGAGTCTGGTGAGACAGGAGACGACACGAGCAAGGGGCAGACTCAGGACCAGACCTGGACGCTGCAGCAAACACCTGACCCGACGCAGCTACCTGACTAGACTCAGCGACCGGAGGAGACTCAGTAGTCAGGGTGTGCAGGCTCGACCCCGGCTGACGGGTAAACGTGGCCAAGTGTCGGCCCGTCCGAGCACACGTGCAGTGGGTCACTCGCTGACTCGCAGGAGTGAACTGGTCAACCCCTCTATCCTGCAGGTCAGCACCACTCACCAAGTTCGTAGAGAACGAGGGGAGGTAAAGACATGACAGGAAGCCAGACGGGGCCGCCGGGCACGGGAGGACAGTGGAGTAGTGAGCAAGGACAGGACCCCCAGAGGGGTCTACTAGGGAGACCGCAACCGGCCGACTAAGCGGTGTGAGGGTGGTGCGGTCTCGAAAGAAGGAGCGGGAAGCACCCGAGTCAAGGGTGAAGGTGTGCAAGACCGCAGCAGGCGCAACACCAGAGAGAGCAGACTCACCAGCACCTAGAGCAGGAGACTCACTAGCACCTAGAGCAGCAGCCTCACCGCTATCGACACCTGGAGCAGGAGACGCACGAGCACCTAGAGCAGCAGCCTCACCAGCACCTAAAGCAGCAGACTGGATACCGGGGTCAGGCGGCACACACAGGTGACAGGCACCCTCAGCACTAGTACACAATGCATACATGGCAGTGAGGATAGCATCATAGTCAAGAGCAAAGATATCTACCCTCTGCCTAAGCAGCTCCAGCCAGGAGGGGAGCTCAGCGTCGTCGCCAAACTCTGTACGCCAAGCGTCGCTCAGACGGGCGAAGCAGCGGGACTCTGTGTGACCAGGAGTCCCGCAAGGCTGACCAGTCCGGACACCCGTGCGAATGACGTACGGGCAGCGAGCAGAACTCAGTGACCCTCTACTCTGAGCGTACCACTCGCGAAGCTGCTGGGGCGAAAGGGTCGCGCGCGGACGACGCTGCAGCTGCACCTGGCTACTACAAGAAGCTCTCGAACTACTCACTCCAGGACAACTCCCACCACGGCCACCCCGACAACCCCAACTAGCGTACCACTCACGAAGCTGCTGGGGCGGGAGGGACTCACGCGGACGTCGCTGTAGCTGCAGCTGGCCCTAGCTAGGAGTAGCAGTAGCAGTAGTAGCCGCAGTAGCAGCAGTAGCAGTAGTAGTAGAAGTAGCCGCAGTAGCAGTAGTAGCAGTAGTAGCAGCGCGGCCAACCCTACAACCCCAGCTAGCGTACCACTCACGAAGCTGTTGGGGCGTGAGGGGCTCACGTGGACGGCGCTGGAGCTGCATCTGGCCACGCCAGGAGCAGCAGTAGTAGGAGAAAGAGCAGTAGCAGCAGTAACAGCAGTACGGGCAGGGCAGTGCTCACCAGTGGCGAGAAGGACAGGCGCACGACGGAGGCGACTGCGGGGCTGCTACAGCGGCAGGGCGGGGCCGCGACCGCGGCAGGAAGCTCCGCGGTTGTGCAGGGCAAGGACAGGGCCGCGACGGGCGCTGCTGTAGGGGCGGCTGCTCCAGGGGCCAGGGGCGGCTCCTGCAGTGGCGGCTGCTCCAGTGGCGGCCGCTCCAGGGGCCAGGGGCGGCTACAGGTGCGGCTGCTCCAGAGGCCAGGGGCGGCTTCTGCAGTGGCGGCTGCTCTAGGATCCCGGCGCGGGGTAGGGCAGGGCGATGCGGCGGGCAGGGGCGACGCCGCGGGCAGGGGCGACGCGGCGGGCAGGGCGATGCGGCGGGCAGGGGCGACATCGCGGGCAGGGGCGACGTGGCGGGCAGGGCGACGCGGCAGGCAGGGGCGACGCCGCGTCAGCAGGAGGGCGCGGCCGCGTCAGCTGTAGGGCTGGCGGGGCCGCGTCACGGCAGGGCGGGGCCGCGTCCGCGTCGACGGCAGGGCGGGGCCGCGTCCGCGTCGGCGGCAGGGCGGGGCCGCGACAGCGACAAGGCGGGGCCGCGACTACGGCCTGACGGGGCCGCGACTGCGGCCTGACGGGGCCGCGACTGCGACCTGACGGGGCCGCGACCGCGACCTGACGGGGCCGCGACTGCGACCTGACGGGGCCGCGACTGTGGCCTGACAGGGCCGCGACCGGGACCTGACGGGGTCGCGCGCGGTCTGACGGGCCTGCAGAGGCTGCGTGCGGGCGGCGAGGGCCTGCAGGGGCGGCGCGCGGTCGGCGTGGTCCTGCAGGGGCAGCGCGCCGACCTGACGGGCCTGCAGAGGCGGCTCTCGGGCCTGACGGGCCTGCAGAGGCGGCTCGGGGGGCCTGACGGACCTCCAGAGGCGGCTCGAGGGCCTGACGGGCCTGCAGAGGAGGCTCGGGGGCCTGACGGACCTGCAGGGGCGGCTCGAGGGCCTGACGGACCTGCAGGGGCGTCTCGAGGGCCTTACTAGCTTGCAGGGGCGGCGCACTGGCCTAGGGCAGTAGGAGGCAGCGCAGGCAGAACGAAGGGCGGGGCGCGCGAGGGCGCACTCGCAGAGAAAGGCGCACGAGGGCACACGTAAGGTAGGGCGCACGAGGGCGCTTCTAGCGGAATAGTGGGCCCGTAGTAGTAAGCGGTCCTAGATGGCAACCTAGGCTCGTGATACCATGTGAAAATGACGAGGAATGATTGCATTGAGCAGCATGAGGAGTACAAGTACCAAACCCTAAAGTGTTGTACCCCATATGAGCTACCCCACTACAGCCTACACAGACTATAGCATATAAGTTTGACATAACGTGGGTGCAGCCTCACGGCACAAAACCCACGTTATATGGGGTACAAGGTTTCCATCAGGTGCAAGGCAATTTCGCGTGCAGGGGGTGAGCATCATGTGTACGAATCAGAAGCGAAATCATTTTCTGACCAGCCTACACCTTGGGTGCACCAATCTCTTTCCTTTCATTGAGATTTAGGTGATTGTCACACGTTTTGGCACGGAGAAAAGTCTCGAAGCACCAAACAGTGCGATATACCAAATGTGCGGAGAACTTATCTCCCTACGATTCGTTGTTCTATTCGCCGATTTGTTGAGCAATCGGCTAGATTTCCCAGTTTGGCTCCGTTAAATTTCTCGCTTCACCACTTACCTTAATCATGCAACCATTAGCACTGCATGATGAACGTGAAGATCGAGTGTATTCGAGTGTCAAACAGCTGGTGCACCGTGCCTTGCTCACCGTGCCTCGAAGTGGGTATATTGAAAGGAAATTTCCAAGAAGCTTCGTCTCGATAAACTCGCATCCAGGGACCACAGGAAGTATACTCTGTAGGGTCAGACTCCAGAAACGTTTGAGTCTGAGTCCTATTACACTGAATCAAGGGCCATAAAGTAATAAGTCTGAGGCACTCAGTGATGAAATTTTGACTACTCTGGAAATACAAATTTCACAAAGTGGATGGTCTGATTCGTCAGACTAATCAGACTAAATAGTCTGATAGCATCAGCCCTGGGTCGAAGCGGGTGGGGGAGCCAATAACGTAGTAAAAAATACAGGACAAAGAAAACGCTCGAATACTTCTAAACTCACGGTCACATGGCAAAAGGCGTCTGCAGAAAGTAGCGGCAGAAAAGCGAGGAACGAAGCAAGCCTAGTAACAGATAACTCCAGCAGGAGAGAACAACTCCTTGCGGGTTAACGATGATAGCAACTTCCTTGCCCGATTTACATGCACTCAATGGCTTGGGTTCAGTTCAGGGTGCAAGGCAGAGAAGGAAAGGAAGTTCAAGGTGGTGAAGCTTGCATCAGCTTCGCTGATGCTTATGTGGCAATAAGGTAGAGCACGGTGCACAAAACGAATGGCTCAATTTATCTGTCAGCTGCGTTGGTATGTGTTGGCACAACAACGGTTGATGATTGGTTCGTGTACTTGGGTGGGGTGTCAGGTGGTGACGCTATTGGTTCGACTTGGGATTATATTCTTGTTGTACTGAAAACGAGGAAAGATAAATCATGCCCGTTGCCCACAATGTTCTTTCGGCAAGTTTGTCATGGCCCAGTAATCAGCAACAGATTTGTGTAAAAAACATTTTCCAGCATACTGCCCGATATGAAATGAAAAGAAAAAACATGACGATATTCTTGAAATAAATGACGACCATGCCAGCTGCACGTCGCCCAGCTGATGTGTGACACGCACGAGCAGAACTGACGTGCAGCTGGCAGGGTCCTGTCGGCGTGCAGGAAAGCGACAGACAGAACCACACGTTTCCAAGCTATGACGCAACACCAGAGTACATGCTGCAGATCTGCTTCTCGACCCTACCTCCCCAACACCAACAGAAGTATACAGAAACGTGGAAGTTGGTATTATGTTTGATATAGTGCTTTATTTTTATTTCCATTCATAGAGGGAGGGCCTTTTGAGCATTAGCGATCGATAACGTTTCAATTGTATAAAAGTATGTGATGATGTTCTATATATGGGTAGGCATATGTAACAACGGTTGTATTCCTTATCCACATTTTCTTTAACTGGTCTCACCTTTGGTGAGACAATTGTTGAGAACGAGACGATTGTGCAAAAGCAGGCGACGTCGCAGTAAATCAGCACAGGCATGGAAAACATTGAATGAATTGTTTTTCCGATAGTTTGGATTGACCTGGTAGGCAACCTATACATGTTGCGTACTTGCCTATCCTTGCACAATTTCGGGCCGTCAAAAGCACAGATGAGCGTCACGTGCTGCGTAGTTGTGCGAATGAGTTCAACCAAGTTCCTATGGCAAGGAAATTGATTGAAATACATGAATATGTAAAGAAATGGTGCTAAAAAAAACTACGAACAATGAATCGGTGACATGTTGCGTACTAGCCTATTCTTGCATAGTTTCAGGTCATCGAACGCACAAACAAGCGTCACGTGCTGCGTAGTTGTGTGCATGAGTTAAAACGAGTTCCTATGGCAAGTAAATTGATTGAAATACCTGAATGTGTAAAGAAATGGTGCTAAAAGAACAAGCAGACGATGAAACGGTGACATGTTGCGTACTGGCCTATCCTTGCACAATTTCAGGCAATCGAACGCACAAACAAGCGTCACGGGCTGCACAGTTGTGCGAATGAGCTCAAACACGTTCCTATGGCAAGTTAATTTGTTGAAATAGCTGCATGTGTAAAGAAAAGGTGTAATTAAAACAGCCAAACAATGAAACGGTGACATTTTGCGTACTAGCTCATCCTTGCATAGATTCAAGCCATCGAACGTACAAACAAGCGTCACGTGCTGCATAGTTGTGCGAACGAGTTCAAAAAAGTTCCTATGGCAAGGTAATTAATTGAAATACATGAATGTAGAAATGGTGCTAAAATAAACAACCAAATGATGAAACGGTGATATGTTGCGTACTGGCCTATCCTTGCACAGTTTCAGGCCATCGAACGCACAAACGAGCGTCACGTGCTTCGTAGTTGTGCGAATAAGGTCAAACTAGTTCCTATGGCAAGGTAGTTGATTAATCTACCTGAAAGTGTGAAGAAATGCTGCTAAAAATATTAGAAAGTACAGGCGAGAATGAATCAACTAGCAGTAGGATGAGTACAAGTACTCACCCTAAATTTGGGCTGTACCCCTTATGGGCTACCCCACTACAGCCTACACAAAATACAACATATAAGTTTGACACACCCCCATAGGCAAATTGGGGAAGAACAAGAGGTCACACGACCAGTCAAAAAGAGCAAATTAAGCTCAGGGTGGATCACGAAGTCACCACACACTCTGAGCACAAGCAAATGGCCACAAGGCCAGTTCACACGCAGAATTATATAATGGAGAACAAGCAGTACAGTGATCAAAACCTAGCAAGTGTAAGCATGCAGGTATAAGCATATAGATCACAGTACAAGCAAAATCAAGAAGTGAGCAAGTGAGGCCAAGTAGGCATAAGGCCTAAAACAGTACAGAAACGCCGATGGTCACAAGGCTGAAGTGCCTTGGTGAAAATATCAGCAGTGTTAGCCCTAGAGGCCACGTAAGGAAGACGAAGCTGACCACGCCGCTACAACTCTCGAGCAAGGAAGTAACGCAAGGTGATGTGCTTCGTCCTGTGCTCTAGTCTGTGCTCCTAACACAAGGCAATCATGGCCTTGTTGTCGACGTACAGAACTGGAGGAGAACGAGGCGGCTCTTCCAAGTCGGTCAGCAGGTAGGTGAGCCAGCGTAACTCCTGTGCAGCCATGGCCCTTGCGTAGATATCAGCCTCACAACTGGAGCTGAGAACAGAAGATGAACGGCTAGACCGCCAAGAAACAGAGCCGGAGCCAAGGCTGAAAGTGTAACCCTGTGACAACCGCTGCGTTGCGGGCGAATACTTCTGTGTTTGCCCGCAGTCGCAGACGCACGAACATGTTCGTGCTTACCGCGGCGCTCGAAAATGTTCGCCGCGAACAAAAAAGGGCAAAAAAAAAAAAAAAAAAACCGTGGCAAACCGAACAGGTGTTCGCCCCTCTGCTTAAGCCTTCATGTCAGCACTTTCTCCTCCTCGTAACCATGAATGAGCAGGCCTGGATGGCAGTGTGTCGGCCTCTCATTGCATGGATTACTCGCTGGAGGAAGTCCAAGTGCGATGTGTGCTTGATCTCCGTCCCATGAGTGAGCAGGTCTGGCTGGCAGCGTGGCGGCCTCGCACTGCATGGAGTACTCCCTAGAGGAAGTGCTCACAGCCACCAGCAACTGGGCGAGTGACAACCAGCTTGGCTCGGGTGCCTTTGGTGATCTGTACACGAGTGTGTCTCTGCGCGATGGCACCACGCTGTGGGCCGTCAAGTGAGCCAAACTGCTTGAAGCGGACTTTCTGCAGGAGGTGAGTGACCACATATAGGGGCTTGGACCTTGCAAATAAGTAGCTTTTTGTGTGGCATGCTTCGAACATGGCACTTATGGGGCCATTCTAAAAGCATGTGTGCCATCCATGTGGTTACGCAATTCAAGATGGTTTCTACCCGGGTTGCAATTTCTGGTCTTTTGGCCCACTTATTTATTTGCCTGCTCTCCTCGCAGGTTCGTCAAATGGCTGACAAAAACCATCCCCACGTCGTGCGGCTGCTCGGGTTTGCTGTTGGAGGGGAAACGAGGACACGGCCAGAGCAAGTCCTGATCTACGAGTATCTTCCTAATGGTGACCTTAAGACATGGACCACTGCAAGTATGTACTCCTCATGGCCATGTTTGTATTTTCTTATGGAAATAGAGTCACATTCGCAGCCCACTTATGTTGTGTTTGTATCTTGGCAGAAGTGCCCTCTCGCCTTAGCTTGAAGCAGCGGCTGGACATCCTCATTGGTGCGGCACGTGGCTTGGAGTACATGCATGATTTTACCCTTGTGCATCGCGACATCAAGCCCGCCAACATTCTCCTCACAGCAAGCATGCAGGCAAGCTACGTGGAATTGTCAAACCTTTTCTCCTCAAGGTCTCCTTTTCAAAAAATCAGTAAAAAGGGTAGTGCATATGTGCTTCTTGTTATCATTATCAGACACATATGATGTTACAGCAGCTAGGATGTTACCTCTGTACGACATCCAGCCACTAGGGATATGTGCGTAGAAGCAATCATTCGGTTCAACTCTGAGTCTGTTAAACCTCTCACATAAAGACTCCATCTAGACTACTATTGGTGTACGGTTGGTACAAGAAAAGTAGCTTATCATCCTAGCCGTTGATGCATTTCTCTTGTTTCCTGATCGTGCCATCTATCAGGCCAAGGTTGCGGACTTTGGACTTGTGAGGGAGGAGGAGGGAACCACCGTGGGCACCACTCGAGTGATGGGAACACTGGGCTATGTGGATCCCATCTACTCACGCACCTCCAAGGCAACCCGGGCCACTGATGTCTACAGGTAAGCTGGATTCACCACTACTATTCTAGCAGCTGATTTTAGAGACGCCTGAGTCTGTTGCTGAATCTTGCTTGTGCTGCCGCTTATTGATAATGTGCTAATCGTATCGTCTTGCATTTTGATGACGATGCATTTATCCAATCACACATGCACCCTATTCGCGTACGTGTGGGATAAACCACCATACTTATCAGCATCCTGCCCTTGGTGAAGCTTCAGTGTGTGCAGTGTGGTATTCATTGGCCACAGCTTCTACATCCTGCTCTATACCAAACCCGAACAGTGCACAACTCCATCCTTTTCATCGCTATGTTTATCCCTTGCCCCCTCCTTCCTTGCCCCCTTCCTTCTGTGTGTGCAGCTTTGGTGTGCTCATGCTTGTGGTCTTCACTGGTCGAAGCCCATCCGCCTTGGCGGATGGAGAGAGTGTGCCCTTTCTGAAATGGGTGAGTCCTCTCTCAATCAAAGCATGTGCACAGCACAATTGTCGCGTATGGCACGACTGTTGCACATGGCACTACTGTTGCACATGGCACCACTGTTGCACATGGCACCACTGTCGCACATGGCACCACTGTTGCACATGACACCACGGTTACACATGGCACCACTGTTGCATATGGCACCACTGTTGCACATGACACCACTGTTGCACATGGCACCACTTTTGCACATGGCACCACTATTGCACATGCCACAGCTAAGGGCACTGCTGTTACGAATAGCTTCACACCATCGTATATCTCAAGGAAAGTACCCTGCACTGCACCTATGTTGGAAAAACTCAGGGGGTGAAATAAAAAAACGAACATTTATTTGCATTTATATAAAAAATGGTGATACGCGGTGCTACACAAAGCATTTGCACCCTCACACTGAGGATTTTCTTGCACTGCCCCTGCCTCTTCTTACCCTGCCTGACACTCCATATATCGAGCGCATCCAAGCTTCAAGATTGAGTGCTTTACAAATGCAGAGAAGTGTATCGTACGAACGCATACGATGTACAGTATGTGTATTTTACAACATATCACTGCGTGTCACCAACTCTAGCACGGTTGAGCAGACTCATCAAAAGCCAGCTCCAATAAATAGCACATGGTCAAGGGTCAACCTCTGCGTGTCTCACACTTAACTTGTCATGCCTTCCTACCTTTTCACCCCGTCAGGTGGAGGAGTGTATTTCCTCCAACAACCCGGCCCGCCTCAAGGACTTGAGCATGGACGCCCCGGATGATGTTGTGCTGCGCCTGGCCAAGCTGGCTCTCAGCTGCACGGTGGAGCGCACTGCAAGCCGGCCCAGCATGGCAGCCATTGCCAATGAGTTGCAAGAAATCAGGAACGAGGTGGTGGGAAGAGAGGGGCTGGCAGTAGCAATCAAAGTGGATAAGCAAGCCCAAGGGGTTAAGGGCTCATCATCGTATGAGGATTCTCACATGCAGTGCGTCGACCAACCCCTGCAAGGAAACTCTTTTGGAGACCAATCATCTGCGTGAATGAATTTTCATGTAGACGCTTTGAATACTACTCATTCTTGTCACTGCTGGGGCAAATGTCGTGTATGAGTGGGGAACAGAGGGTGTTGGGCTCATCTAGACGGGGTTGACAAGTCCCCCCTACAGTTCAAATTTACATGGAAAACCCCTGGTATAGGGGAAGGGGTGGGGTCTTATATTGATTACCCTTCAAAAGAGGGGTATAATGAATTTGAGGCTTACTGCAGCACACCCCCCCCCTCCCCCCATATTAGACACCTGGGGGTGTTCTTTTTTCGGGGGGTCTCATATCCGGGGGAAAAGGGTACCCTCATTTTCAGGGTGTGGCTTCGGACTATGCCTTGATTTTGGTTTTTTTTATGCCATATGTAGTCAGGATTCTTGTTGTGTCTGCTCTAATGCTTTAGGATCTTTGTCGAGACTTTCCCTGATGAGAATATGAGTGTAGCCCAGATTTTTCAAAAGGAAGGGGGAGAGGGTGGGGGAAGGGGGGAGGGGAGAGAGGGGAGAGGAGGGGAGGGGGGAGGGGCGAGGGGGGGTGCGGGAGTGGTGGTCGAACGTGGCGTGCGTGGTCCCTGAGGAATTTTGTCCTTTCTTTCTAGGGGATACAGGTGTTCGCAGCAGTATTGCTACTGCGGTTTGCCTTTCACCACTGTACAATATACCACGGACGTGGAGGATACAATGGATTCAGTGGTGATGATGATGACCAGTAGTAGGGTATTAGTGTCGAATGTTATTATCTGTTATAGGCTGTAGTGAGGTGCTCCTTAGTGAGTACAACCTAGTTAGGGTTTCACATTTGTACTGCCTTGCTTTCCTAGTCTCACCATTCCGCTACTGATCACTTTTGAGATGGTATCATGAGTAGGTTCGCTCCTAGCCTAACCTAGCCCGCCCATGCCCCATTTTCTAGCCTAGCCTAGTACCGCTCCACCGCTCCGTAGTCGCTCCGTCGCTTTGTAATCTCCTAGCCTACGTAGCCCACGCCATCCAGCAGAAAAACCCATACCTGTTCTCTGCCTTAGGTTGCCGCGTTCTCTGCCTTAGGCTGCCTCGCGCTCTGCCCTAGGCTGCCCTGCGCTCTGCCTTAGGCTGCCTTAGGCTGACGCGCACTACTTTAGCCAGCGTGCCCCGTAGGCAGTGCACCCCGTAGGCCGCGCGCCCCGCAAGTATCACGCCCCGCAGGTCTCGCACCCCGCAGGTAGCGCGCCCCACAGGTATCGTGCCCCGCAGGTAGCGCGCCTCGCGGGTAGCACGCCCCGCAGGCAGCGCGCTGTGCGGGTAGCGCGCCCCGCGGGTAGCGTGCCCCTTAGGCTGCGCGCCCTGCGGGTAGCACGCCCCGCAGGCAGCACACCCTGCAGGCAGCGCGCCCCGGGGCGCTTTAGTGCCAGAAAATAAATACATTAATTAAACCCTTAAAAAAAAAAAAGGTTTAGGGTGGGGGCCTGCAACTGTCGCCCGCGTTCCTGCTTGCCGGACAACCTGCACAGTTGCCTGCATCCCGCAGTCGTCAGTACTATAGCCCCTACTGCCGCACGTAATTTCCACCACCAGTGGCTCTACTAGCGGCAACCGACAGCCGCACTTACGGTCTCTAGCTCCGGCCGTTCCTACCTCCAGCCCGCCCTAGCTCGCCGTTTCTAGCTCCAGCCAGTTGTGCTCTAGCCGTTCTAGCTCTAGCCGTTCTTGCTCCAGCCGTTTTAGCTCCAGCCATTCTCGCTCCAGCCATTTCAGCTCCACGCGTTCTAGCTCCAGCCGTTCTCGCTCCTCGCTCCTAGCTCAGTTTGCTCTGTGCTCCTGCCGTTCCTTGCCTTGTTTCACCTGGCGCTCCTAGCTTAGTTTGCTCCGTGCTCCAACTGTTCTTCGTCTAGTTTCACCTAGCGCTCCTAGCTCAGTTCGCTCCGTGCTCCAGCAATTACTCGCCTAGTTTCACCTGGCCCCCCTAATTGTTCTTGTTTTTCATTGCAGCCGTCCCTAGCCCCTGTCGCTCCTAGCCTACCACTCCTGCACTTTGCTAGCCTTCATCATAGAGTCCACCAGGTTTCTCCAGCAGCAGGGACAGCAGCAGCGGCCGTTTCAGCAGTGGACAGCAGCAGTGGCACCCACAGCAGCAGTGGCACCCTCAGCAGCAGCTCCGCCCTCAGCAGCTGTGGCTCCCTCAACAGCCGTGGGGGCCTGGTGGTTCGGGTAGTGTTGGCTGCAGCAGCGGCCCAGCCAGCTGGGGGGCTCGTCACGGTGGCCGCAACGTCGGCCCCTGCCAGTACCGGATCCTGACCAGCCCTGGTGCTGGCACTACCTGCTGGCGTCCTGACCACTCTGCACATCGCTGCTACAACCACCTCAACAACCTCTACCGTGAGCGTTTTGGGCCTGAGTCGGCTCCCTTGATATGGCCCGGTCTATTTTGTAGTGGTTACCGTGTGTTTGATATGTCTAGATGCTGTATATTCTGTCATGTATGGGTCTCTTCGCTTGCGTATACCTAGCTTAGGACCTTTGTCTGTTGCTAGTGTAGGTACTTGTGCTTTTAGTGTAGGTGCTTGTGTAGTCACTAGCCCAGCCGTGACGACTGCTGTTGCGTCGCTCTCCTTCACGCTGGACTCTGGCGCGTCTTAGTGCTTCTTCCGTGACCACACCACTGTCACACCTCTTTCGGCTCCAGTCCCTGGCTGATCCTAATTCAGGACCAGCAGTTGCTCGCAGCTCGACCACTCTCCCATGCCCAGCTGTCCCCTCTGGTTCTCGCACTGGTCTCTACATCCCCTCGTTCTCTTGGAACTTGGTGGGTGTTGGACACCTTCAGGACTGTGGGATCACAGTTACTTTTCCTGCGCACGAGAGGACTGCGATCTGTACGGACTCTTCCACCGGGGCAGTTCTTGACACGGTCACCAGAGAGCCCCACTTTGGTCTCTTCGTCCTACACACTCTGACCCCATAGGTAGCTTCGTCTGGTCAGTTGCTTCGTCCCCCCCGGTAGCAGAGTCTTGTCAGGTTACTGTCTCCCCACAGGTTGCTGTGTCCGGTCAGGTTGCTGTGTCCGGTCTAGTTGCTGCGTCTTGCTCCTGTCGGTCCCTAGCCCACCCGGCCGTCTTGTGACACCAACGCATTGGCCACCCGTCGCTCCCCCGCCTCCGGAGCATGGCCAGTCACAGTCTTGTCTAAGGTCTCCCGCGCGTCTTTCTGTCGCTCCCTCCCTCGCTTGCTCCACCTTGCACTCCTTGCGTCGCCGGCCGCCTGCATGCCACTCCGCACTCCTCCTCCCTTCGTCCCGCCACTACTCCCTTCCAGACTCGTGAAGTCACCCTCTCTTCCCCCTTCTCCCGCTCCTCCGGTACCCCCATCCCCCCTTGGTCCTGCCCCGTCAGGTGTGTCTCACGCTACCCCTCTACCCTCGGTCACGCGTCAGGTAGCGTCTCCCTCCCCGCAGTCCTCCTCACAGTCTCCTCAGCAGCCTTCGGCACTTATGCGACAGGTTACTGTGGACTCGGATGGTGTTGGAGCTGGAGGTGCGGCCACTGGTGGTACTCGGTCTGGGGGTGCTCGTTCGAGGGGTGTTGGAGCTGGAGGTGCTGGCGCAGGTGGCACTAGCTGTGGGGGTGCTGGAGCTGGAGGTTCAGGCACTGGAGGTGCTAGTTCAGGGGGCGCTGGAGCTGGAGGTGCTGGCACTGGAGGTGCTAGTTCTGGTGGTGCTGGTGCTGGAGATACTGGCACTGGAGGTACTAGTTCTTGGGGTGCTGGAGCTGGAGGTGCTGACACAGGTTGTGCTAGTTCCAGGGGTGCTAGAGCAGGAGGTGCTGGCGCTGTAAGAGCTGGTATTGAGGAGACAAAAGCTAGAGGCTCGCCTACTGCGTCGCCCACTGCGCCTCCCCACTGCCACGACACCCGTTTCCAGGCCCTTGGCCGGCTTTGAGCGCGAGGAGCAGGAGCAGTTGGCGAGGGAGAGGCAGGAGTTGCAGCAGTTGGACCAGCAGTAGCAGCAGCCGTCACTTTTCCCTTCAGTGAGTGGCCTTCGGGCCCTTGGTCTTCCTTTCTCTCCTCTTGTTCACTCACAGTCTCCTACTGCGTACGGTCCTACGTTTCCTCCTCTGGACTCGACTCTGGCTGTTTTCTCTCCTCCTCAGTCACCGTTGCCTCCTCCTGTTGTTCGGCACGAATGGACCAGTCATTGTCCTAACGTGCTCAGCCCTCGTCTCCTCTTGCCGACCTCCACACCATATTGTTTCGTTCTCCTCCTTGTCTTTCTCCGCCTGTGTCTGTTCTCCCCTCACTTCCTGCGTCATCTCTTACCGTTTCCACTCACCCTTTCACTCACTACTACCGTACTGCTTGCCCTGTTCTCTCTCGTGTTCTTGCCTCTCTTGTCACCGACCCTCGTGCCTCTCCGTTGTCTGTCTCGGATCTTACTGCCGTTGTTACTGAATTTGCTTCCACCCGCCATCTTGACTACGCCACGCGTGTGGTGGCAGCTCCACCTCGCCGTCCTTTGTCCGTCGGGGGCGAGTTTTCCCTTGGTGTGAAAATGACGAGGAATGTGTGCACTAGAAAGCAGGTGGGTACAAGAATGAAACCCTAAAAGTGTTGTACCCTATATTGTCTACCCCACTACAGCCTACACAGACTATAGCATATAAGTTTGACACACCTCCATAGGCAAGTGGGGGAGAACAAGGGGTCACAAGACCAGTCAAGCAAAGCACAGCAAGCTCAGGGTGGATCACAACGTCACCACACATTCCGAGCACAAGTTCAAAGGCCACAAGGCCAGTTCACATGCATGATTATATATATATATGAAGCTAAACATGCAAGTGCAGGTATATAAAGGTCACAGTACAAGCAAGGTCAAGAGGTGAGCAAGTGAGGCAAAGTAGGCACAAGACCTAACAGAGTACAGAAGCGCTGATGATCACAAGGCGGGAGTGCCTTGGTGAAGATATCAGCAGTGTTGGCCTGAGAGGCCACGTAAGCAAGTCGCAGCTGACCACGCTGCTGCAGCTCACGAGCAAAGAAGTAGCGAAGAGCAATGTGCTTCGTTCTGTGCTCCAGTCTGTGCTCCGGACACAAGGCCAGCATGGCCTTGTTGTCTACGTACAGAACTAGAGGAGAACGAGGCGGCTCTCCAAGGTCAGTCAGCAGGTAGGTGAGCCAGCGTAACTCCTGTGCAGCCATGGCCCCAGAGTAGATCTCAGCCTCACAGCTGGAGCTGAGAACAGAAGACGAGCGGGTAGACCGCCACGAGACAGAACCGGAACCAAGACTGAAGGTGTACTCCTGTGACGACCGCTGCGTAGCCTGGTCGTCAACCCACGAAGCGTCTGCGTGACCAGTGAGGACCACTGGACTCCGCCCTCCAAGCACAAGCCCCATGCCTGACGTACTGCACAAGTAGCGCAACACCCTCTTCGCTGCAGCCATGTGCTCGGGTCTGTGTCTCCCAGGAGCAACATAGCGTGCCCGAATGCTAAGAGGTTATGCAAGGTCAGGTCGAGTGCAGGTCATCAAGTACATGAGGCAGCCAACAAGCTCTGGGTACGGGCCACTCGACTCTACGGACTCATCCGAAGGCAGAGCTGAGAGCGAGTGGCGAGTAGACAGAGGAGTGCCCTGAGGCGAGGAGTACGTGAAGCCGAAGCGCTGAAGGACCTGCTGCACCATGTGTGATTGAGTCAGGGTAATGGTGCGCTGTGCTCTGTCTCGAGTGATCTGCAAGCCAAGGTAGCTGTGCAGTTCACCCAGGTCTGTGCACGTGTGTCTCTTCTGCAGCTCGGACTTCACGTGGGCGAGTCCAGCAGTGTCAGCTGTGGCAAAGACCAAGTCGTCGACGTACACGAGGATGTAGAACGGCGGCAAAGAGGTGTCGTTGCGCAAAAACAGCGACGGGCCGGCAGTAGAAGGAGCAAACCCAAGAGCCGCAAGTGTAGTCCTCAGTGTGTCGTGCCACTCACGGGGCGCCTGGCGGAGACCGTACACTGGCCGCCGGAGGCTCCACTGGGTACCAGGAGGAAACGACCCAGTAAAGCCAGGTGGGCGGCGCAGCCAAATCTCCTCGTGCAGGCTGCCCTATAGGAAAGCAGTGCTGAAGTCAAGAGAGTGAAGCTCGTAGTCGCGCTGAGCGGCTATGTGTAGCAGCACCCGAAGAGTGGTCATCTTCGGGGTGGGAGAGAAGGTCTGGAAGTAGTCAACTCCCTGCCGCTGACTGAAGCCTCGAGCCACATAACGTGCCTTGAAGACAGGTGGAGAGCCCGGCGGCCGCTTCACCCTGAAAATCCACATGCCACTGACGATGTTCGCCCCATGTGGGGGAACCTCGTCGACGTAGGTGCCTGTGGACTTCGAGGAAGCCATCTCTGCTTCCATGGCTGCCTGCCACTGAGAGGAGTAGGGACCCTCTATCGCCTCTGCGTAAGAGCGCGGAGTCGGGATGTCTGGTGCATCCGGGTCTCCCTCAGGGGCAATCAGCATGGACACGAGATGAGGTGAAGCAGCAGCAAAGCACTGGAACTCCTCCTGCCTGTCCTCAAGGACGTCTGTGCCAAGAGCACACTCACCCCCGACGGACGGAGGACACACAGACTCAGACTCAGCAACAAGACTAGCAGCGTAGTCCAGACGACAGCGAGCAGCAAAGTCGACAAGCTCAGCAACTAAGGCAGACGCAGCAGTGGACTCAAAGGAAGGGTCAGTGACAACAGTAGCAAGGAGACGCGTGACAGTAGGACTGGCAGCACGAAGCGAGTCCGACTCCGGGTCTGCAAGAGCAGGGAGAGAGGACTCTAGAGGAGACGGCAAAGGGACACACAGCGGATCAGTGGAAGGACGCAGAGACATCCAGGAGGAGGACGCTGACGCGAACTACGACCACCAGTGCAAGCAGGACGGACAGGAGACGCAGGACGAGACGCAGGCTCACGACGCTCAGCAAGACCTCCAGTAGGACCAGCGTAGGGAGAAGGAGCAGGCAGAGGGGTGGCAGGCTGTAACTGTGACTCGGACAGGACAGGCGGTGGACACTCTAAGGGAGGAGCAGGACTAGTAGGGGGCGGAAGACCAAGAACCTGCTCAAGGAGCGGAACGAAGTACGGCCGCGGCCGCGCAGCGCCCCCAGAACCAGCAGAAACAGCACCAGCACCCCCAACGACAGCACCAGCTCCAGTAGCACCCCCAGCTCCAGCAGCGCCAACACCCAAAGCACCTCCAGCGCCAACACCCCCAGCAGCTCCAGCTCCAGCCGGACCACCAGAAGATGCAGCAGCTCCAGCTCCAGCAAATCCAGCAGCACCTACTCCAGCAGCACCGCCAGCTCCAGCACCGCCAGCAGCTCCAGCACAAGGAGCAACCCCAGGCCCAGCAGCTCCAGTACCTCCAGTACGAGCACCTCCGGGACCCGTGGCACCAGCACCCTCAGCAGCAGTAGAACCTCCACCTCCAGCAGCACCTCCAGCTCCAGCAGCACGGCTCCAGCGCCGAGCAAACCACTCACGCAGCTCATGTGGAGAGGGTAGCTCCCGGCGGGACGAAGCACCCGAAGGACGTCCAGACCCAGTACCGCCAGACTCCACACGAGCAGGCCCAGCACCCTCAGGCTCCGCACCCCCAGTCTCAGCACCCCCAGGCTGAGCACCCCCAGACGCACCACCCCCAGGCTCAGAACCCCCAGGCTCAGCACCCCCAGACTCAGCACCCCCAGGCTCAGCACCCCCAGACCCCGCACCCACAGGCTCAGCACCCCTAGTAGCACCAGAGTCAACAGCTACCTCGACAGGCTCGACTGCGTCTACCTGGGACACACTTGAGGGGGCAGGACCCTGAGGGGGAAGGGGGTCTACCGGGGGGGGACCTGGCGCGAGGAAGAGCGGCGGCGGGGGGAGGGGCGCAGTGCGGTAGGGGAAGAGACGGTAGTAAGGAACCGACTCGTCAAACGTGACGCCCTGGGAGGACAGAACACGGCGCGAGGTGGGGTGGTAAAACTGCCAACCAGGCGCGTCAGGGGGGAAGCCAAGGAAGACGCAGGGAACAGCACGGGGGGACAGCTTGTCCGAAGACAAGTCGCGGACAAACGCCCGAGATCCCCAGACACGAAACGCAGACGCATCGCCAACCTTCCCCGTCCACCGCAGAGCAAGGGAGGTCTCCGGCATGGAGACCCGGGGCTGAAGGTTGATCTGATGCGCCGCGTACTGAACCGCGAACGGCCACAGAAAATGGGGAGCAGTCGCATGGATCATGGACGTACGAGCGACGTCCATGACCATGCCAATGCGGCGCTCAGCAATCCCATTTTGCTATGGAGAGGCCGGAAGCGTGAACGTCTGGCGGATGCCTCGTGCACGACAGAAGGCTCGCAGAAGGTCAGAGGAAATCTCTCCGCCTCTGTCGGAGTGCAGACGCAGAACAGGAAAGTCCGAGCCGAAACTCTCTCTGAGCTGGAGACGAGCTGCGCGGATCCAGTCGATCAACACCCCAGTGACCTCACCCTTGCTGCGCAAGGGGAAGACTGTGGTGTAACGCGAGTAGTCGTCAACCACCAGCAGGAAGTAACGCTCGTGACCCTGTCCACGGACGCGGGCTGGGCCCCACACGTCCATGTGAAGCGTCTGCACCGGAGTCTCTGTCGGAGGAAACTCAGAGGAGTGAGGAGCGGCGCACTGCCGCCCCTCGACGCAGGGAACGCAGGTAGGGGCAGGCCTCGGAGGAAGGGGAGGGAGGGACCGGGGGAGACCAGAGACAAGGACACGAGAGGCCATGCCTCGGAGACGGGAGGGGTGACCAAGGCGGTGGTGCCAGAGGAGAGTCTGGTGAGACAGGAGACGACACGAGCAGGGGGCAGACTCAGGACCAGACCTGGACGCTGCAGCAAACACCTGACCCGACGCGGCTACCTGACCAGACTCAGTGACCGGAGGAGACTCAGTAGTCAGTGTGTACAGGCTCGACCCCGGCTGACGGGTAAACGTGGCCAAGTGTCGGCCCGTCCGAGCACACGTACAGTGGGTCACTCGCTGACTCGCAGGAGTGAACTGGTGAACCCCTCCATCCTGTAGATCAGCACCACTCACCAAGTTTGTAGAGAACGAGGGGAGGTAAAGACCTGACAGGGTGCTAGAAGTGGCCGCCGGACACGGTAAGACAGTGGAGAAGTGGGCAAGGACAGGACCCCCAGAGGGGTCTGCCAGGGAGACCGCCACTGGCCGACTAAGCGTCGTGAGTGTGGTGCGGTCCCGAAAGAAGGAGCGGGAAGCACCCGAGTCAAGGGTGAAGGTGTGACAGGCCTGAGCCGACGTGGTACCTGAGAGAGCAGATTCACCAGTACCTGGGGCAGTAGACGCACTAGCACCTGGAGGAGCAGTCTCACCAGCACCTAGAGCAGCAGCCTCAATGCCCGGGTCAGGCGGGACACACAGGTAACAGTCACCCTCATCACTAGTAGACACGACATACATGGCAGCAAGAATAGCATCATAATGAAGATCAAAGATAGCAACCCCCGACCTAGACAGCTCGCCCCAGCGATGGATCTCAATGGCGCCAGGAAACTGGAGACGCCAAGCGTCCGTCAGGCGGCCGAAGCAGCGCTGGGCGGTGTGCGGGCCACCGCACGTCTAACCAGTGCGGTCGCCGGTACGCAGGACGTAGGTACAGGGACCAGCACCCCCACCCCGCTGACGCGCAGCGAACCACTCACGAAGCTGCTGGGGGGGCGGGGTCTCACGAGTGCGCTGCTGCTGCTGGCGCTGACCACCACCGAAGCCGCCCCGCTGCGCAGAGCCACCCCGACCTCCTCCACCGCTACTGCCGCCACCACCACCACCGCCGCCACCGCCGCCTCTTCCGCTCCCACTGCCATCGCCGCCGCCGCCTCCGCCTCCACCGCCGCCACCGACGCCCCCAGCCCCACCACCACTCCCACCGCCACCCCCACCCCCTCCGCCACCCCCACCGCCACCTCCCCCGCCCCCGTCAGCCCCTCCAGCGCCCTTGCCCCCCTTGCCCTTGCCGGTGCGGCGTCTCCCGCTATGGGCAGACGCAGCTCCGACCGATTCTAGGCCAACAAGGTCGGCCGCAGCAGCAGAGGCAACAGAGGGCAAGAGGGGGGAGGGGGAACACCCCTCAAAGAAGGGGGTACGAGGGTCACCACGAGAGGCTCCTACAGCGACTATACTCTTCTCAGCTGCCAGGAGGCGCTCCTCGAGGAGGTCAACGGTGAGTGTGGTGGGGCAAACACAGAGGAAGTGGTCCCTGACCGATCGAAGGGAGTCAGGGAGCCGGGTGACTATGTAGTAGAGGGTGATGTACATAGGGGGGGGGTTCTTGGCGCAGAACTCAGCAGGAAGCGCAGCGCGGTAGCGGGCGTCACTAGTGCGAAGGTGCGTAGTGAGGTCAGCAACTGTGGGAAAGGCGGCGAGGTCAGGAAACAGGTACGGCAGCATGAGGCGGCTAAGGGCAGCAGTGGCAGGGGAAGAGTAGCGTGAAACTACAGCGTCGTACAAGGTCTTAGCACTCTTGTACTGACTAAAGTGCGCACGCTCAGTGGTCGGTAAGTGACGGCGCACAGCTAGCCGGGCAGCAGCATCGCGTGTGGCCCACTGCGAGCGAACAGTGCTGTCATCATCAGCAGCAGGGGCAGGAGAGGCACCAGACGTGAGGTCAAACAGGGAGAGACCGTCTGTCCTATCGCACTGTAGGAAAAGCTGGAGATCATCGACCCAGACCTCAAAGTCGACAGCCCGACCCTCAGCATCAAAGGTAAGAACACTAGGGGTAGCCATGACAACAGCAGCAGCAGCAGGCTAGCAGCAGAGCAGCAGGCCAGGGGCAGCTCAATAGTGCTCTTACCAGGGCGGGTGAGTAGAGACCCGCAGGTGGTGAGGTGGGGGGGGGGGGGGCAGGGCCGAGGCGCGCCAGCAGGGACAGGGCGGCAGCGGTGCCCTGTCAGCGGCGGCGGCGGCGGCTGCAGTCCCGGCAGCGGCGGCGGCGGCGGCGGTCACGGCAGCGGTGGCGGCTGCTGCTCCAGTCGGCAGCGACAGCGTCGGCTGCTGCTCCTGTCGGCGGCGGCGGCGGCGGCTGCTGCTCCTGTCGGCGGCGGCAGCGGCGGCGGCTGCTGCTCCAGTCGGCAGCGGCGGCGGCGGCTGCTGCTGCTCCAGTAGGCAGCGGCGGCGGCGGCTGCTGCTCCTGTCGGCAGCGGCGGCGGCGGCTGCTGCTCCTGTCGGCAGCGGCGGCGACGGCCGTCACGGCAGCGGCGGCGGCTGCTGCTCCTGTTGGCGGCAGCGGCGGCTGCGGCAGGGCCGAGAGGTGCCACGAAGGGCCGCAAAGGGCGGCGACGGGGCCGCGATTGGCGGTGACGGGGCCGTGAAGGGCGGCGACGGGGCCACTGAGGGCGGCGACGGGGCCGCGAAGGGCGGCGACGGGGCCGCTGAGGGCGGCGACGGGGCCGCGAAGGGCGGCGACGGGGCAACTGAGGGCGGCGACGGGGCCGCTGAGGGCGGCGACGGGGCCGCAAAGGGCGGCGACGGGGCCGCTGAGGGTGGCGACGGGGCCGCGAAGGGCGGCGATGGGGCCGCTGAGGGCGGCGACGGGGCCGCGAAGGGCGGCGACGGGGCCGCTGAGGGCGGCAACGGGGCCGCTGAGGGCGGCGACGGGGCCGCTGAAGGCGACGGGGCCGCGAAGGGCGGCGACGGGGCCACTCTGGGCGGCGCGACGGGCCGCTAAGGGCGACGACGGGGCCGCAAAGGGGCTGCGACGGGGCCGTGAGAGGGTCCGCTAAGAGGGCGCGACGGGCCGCTAAGGGCAGGGGACGCGACGGGAGGGAGGCACACGGGTCGCGCCTCTGGCAGGGCGCTTCGGGCAGGAAAAAAAAAAGTATCGATATTGGTGGGCCCTAGGAAAAGTTCCCACTAGGGAACCTGCTCTATACCATGTGAAAATGACGAGAAATGTGTGCACTAGAAAGCAGGTGGGTACAAGTATGAAACCCTAAAAGTGTTGTACCCTATATTGTCTACCCCACTACAGCCTACACAGACTATAGCATATAAGTTTGACACTTGGCTGTGACATCCTAGAGGATAGACAGTTTGAGCTGGAGTTCTTAGCAACTGCTTCCCCCTCTCTCTGCGCCATGCTGCTTTCCCTTGAGAGAGACCTTGACGCCCTTGATATACCGACACCTCGCACGTACCATGAGGCTGTGTCAGAGGAGCGGGCCTCTCAGCGGAAAGCGGCCATGGATGCAGAGCTAGCATCTTGGGGATCCATAGGCACGTACGTCGATGCAGTTCCCCCTCCCAGGGCGAACGTTGTCGATGGCATGTGGCTCTTCAAGGTGAAGCGACCGGCAGGTTCACCACTTGTGTTCAAGGCGCGCTACGTGGCTAGGTGTTTCAATTAGCATGAGGGAGTTGACTTCTTCCAGACCTTCGCCCCGACCCCGAAGATGACTAGTCTTCAGGTTTACTACACGTAGTAGACAGCGAGACTACGAGATGCACTCCCTTGACTTCTCCACTGCGTTTCTCCAGGGCCGTCTACATGAGGAGATCTGGCTGCACCTTCCTCCTGGCTTCACTGACACCTTCCCACTTGAGACCCAGTGGAGCCTGAGGCTGTTAGAATCGTGGCTAGAACGAGGAGCCATAGCTAGGTAAACCCTAGCTAGGCAAGAGAAAAGAGGCGAAGGAGGAGTTGCACTAGCAAGCAGGTGGATACATATAGGAAACCCTAAGGGGCTGTACTCGCTATAGAGTACCCCACTGCAGGCTAGACAAGCATTATATTCTGACACACCCCCATAGTCAAAGTGGGGTATAATCAGTACAGCATGCAGGCATAGAGCAATAGTTCACAATGATAAGCAAAGCTAGAGGCTATCACAGAGGGCAAGTGAGGAGGAGGAGAGACTATGGGGGAGAGAAGATGGGGCCGACTGCTGAAGTTGCAGACACACAGGAGCTGCTGGCTCAGTGGCTACCGAAGCAAAGGCCTGGACTACAGGAGTAACTGGCTCCGCGAAGATTGTAGCCTCCAGACCGGAGCAACTGACCCACAGGCGACTGGCGACTACCGGAGATTGTAGCCTCCGGACTACTGGTGCTACTGGCGACACGACTGCTACCTTCACTCAACCTCCGCCAACTGCCCCACACCCCTCTCACACACCCCCTGCTGAAACCCTAGCTCCACTCCCACGGCACCCCCCTTAAACCCTAAACCCTAGGCTCCCACACACCCACCCCCCTCAGCGACAGCTGCAGCAGTGGGAGACGAGGGAGGAGGAGGAACAAGGGGAGGAACTCACAACCGCCACCCCCACACTCCCCACCCCCAAACCCTAACGCAGGTAGGAGCGCGGGAAGCAGTAGGGGCGGGTCACGGAGGGAAAGGGAGGCGGCGGGGGGTCTCCAGGGCGCCACGAAGGAGCAGGGCGCGGGCCCCTCGAGGGCGCCACGACGGGTGACGGGAGGGGGGGCCACGCACGGGCCCATGAGGGCGGCTCGACGGGCGACGGAAGGGGCCGCGCACGGGCCCCCAAGGCGCCGCGACGAGGCGACGGGAGGGGCCGGCGCGCGGGCCCCCAAGGCGCCGTGACGAGGCGACGGGAGGGGCCGGCGCACGGGCCCCCAGGGCACCGCGACGAGGCGACGGGAGGAGGGCGACACGCGGGCCCCCAGGGCGCCGCACGAAGCAGGAAACCGCCGCGCGCCTCGGGGCGCACGGCGGGCAGAAAACCGCCACGCGCTCGGAGCGCGTGGCGGGAAGAAAAATCGAAGATCGCGCGCCACGGGGCGCGCGACACACAGTGGGCAGCGGAAGCAAGTGGGCCCACAGGCCAGGAGCGTAACCGCTCTGATAGCATGTTAGAATCGTGGCTAGAACGAGGAGCCATAGCTAGGTAAGCCCTAGCTAGGCAAGAGAAAATAGGCAAAGGAGAGGGTTGCACTAGCACGCAGGTGGATACAAATAGGAAACCCTAAGGGGCTGTACTCACTATAGAATACCCCACTGCAGGCTAGACAAGCATTATATTCTGACAGAGGTGTCCAGTCTACGGTCTCCGCCAGTCACCCCGTGAGTGGCACGACACTCTTCGCTCCACACTTCGTGACCTTGGGTTTCGTCCTTCCTCTGCCGCCCCGTCGCTATTTGTTTGCACTGGTTCCACTCCTTTCTTTATACTAGTGTACGTCTACAGCAGACAGAGCAGCTCTGTCTGATGTGAAATCCGAATAGAAGAAGAGACACAAGTGCACAGACCTCGGTGAACCGCAGCGCTACCTTGGCCTGCAGATCACGAGGGACAGAGCCGCTCGCACTATCACACTGACTCAGTCACGCATGGTGCAGCAGGTCCTTTGGCAGTTTGGGTTTCAGTTCTCCACCACACAGCCCACTCCTCTTGCTGTTGACCAACGACTCACTGGACCTTTTCTCGACGAGCCATTTGAGTATAGTGGCCCCTATGCAGAGCTTGTGGGCTACCTCATGTACCTGATGACTTGTACTCGACTGGACCTCGTCTTTCTCCTCAACGTCCTCTCTTGCTTTATTGCGACTGGGAGACACCGTCCTATTCACCGGACAGCTGCTGTGAGGGTGGCAAAGTTCCTGACGACTACGTCAGGCATGGGGCTTCTTCTTGGGAGGACACAGCCAGTTGTGTTGACTAGTCACTGCGACTCTTCCTACGTTGACGACGTAGAGATTGAGCGCTCGACTCAGGGTTATTGCTTCAGTCTAGGTGTTGGTGCTGTGTTGTGGAGGTCTACGCGGTCGTCGTCTGTGGCTTCGTTCAGTGCAGAGGTAGAGATCTACGCTGGTGCCATGGCGGTACAGGAGCTTCGCTTGTTGACCTTCTTGCTCACTGACCTTGCTCTGCACGGACATTGTACGTTGACAATAAAGCCATGATCCTCCTTTGTCGAGAGCCTCGACAGGAGAGCAGAGTGAAGCATATTGACGTGAGGTACTTTCTCCTGCGAGAGCTACAGCAACGCGGCCAGGCACGCTTGGACTTTGAGGCCTCAGAGGCCAACACTGCCGACGTCTTCACCAAGGCCTTGACGCCTGGTGACCACCACAGGTTTTGTGTGCACCTAGGGCTTGTTGAGGTAGGCCCATGGTTGTTGTAGTGTTGCTCCTGTTGCATGTAACAGACTTCCACCATCCACATAGAGTGGGTGGATCCGATTTGTGAGGACCACAAGCATGAGCACACCGAAGCTGCAGGAAAACAGTGTGCAAGAACTTTATTCACACCACCATGAGTGGTGTTTGTGCATTCTTACGTTCAAGTGTATCCTCATCTGATAAACATGGTAAACGTAAATCACCTGCTGAGAATTTAAGATAATCTACGACTGGTTCAGCAGCTGAAAAAAACAATGATGTGGTGAAAATAGCAGTTCACCTGTAGACGTCAGTGGTGCTGGTTGCTTTTGACGTGCGGAAGTATATGGGATCCACATAGCCCGGTGTGCCCATCACTTGAGTCGTGCCCACACTGGAGCCCTCCACTGCCTTCACAAGCCCAAAATCCGCAATCTTTGCCTGATGGATGGTGCATGGCAGTATCAGTCGGCCGGCTGCAAGAATGGTCACGCAAAATGATGAAGGTGTTGTTCCTGGAAGTCAAGTGGAAAGGGAGTCAGCGCTGGTCGGAGCGGTTCCGCAAGCAGTGGAACCTCACCGTGCGCATGAAAACTAAGGTGGCGCAAAAGACACAGCAGCGTAAGTGCCTGTCCGTGCACTGTCATCCGCCAGTGTAACTTTATCTTGTATCTGTCCGTGTACTTTCATCCGCCCAAGTATCTTTGTCTTGTAGCGGTACTCATCCACTCTTCTATCTATCCCTCCCTCCTCGTGCGCAGACGTGGCTAAGCAGTGCAAGGAATTTTGGCAGTACGTCCGCGACGCACGCAACGAGTACGACATCGAGAATCGGTACATCATCAACGCCGACCAGACGCCTCTGTGGTTGGAGATGCCGGCGACTACCAGGTGGAGCAGACGGGCGTAAAGTCGGTGCCCATCCGCAGTGGTGGTTACCAGAAATAAAGAGTCACCGTGATGCTGGCGTACACGGCGACGGGCGAGAAGTTGAAGCCGTGGGTGCTTTCAAGCGCAAGACTCTCCCAAAGGGTGACTTCCCGAACGGTAAGAAGATGTTAATGCGCATGTTTTGGACGATAAAAACAAAATATTAATTAACCACCGCTTGCTTGTGTGCCGATGTCGTGTCGGCTGCCAAACGAACGTGTGGATGGAGGCCGCGGGCGTCATCCAGTGGCTCGATGCGGGCGTGGTGCCGTTCCTGAAACCAAAACTCGGCGTGCAGAGCCGGAGCGCCATGCTGGTACTCGATTCCTACCGTGGTCACCTGACACCCGAAGTCAAGGCGAGATTTGCGGTGCTCAGCATCTTGCCGGCGATCTCTCGGCAGGATGTACGGCATACTTGCAGCCGCTCGATGTGTCTATCAACAAGAGCTTCAAAGCGAGTGTTCGGCAGCAGTACCAGACCTGGTTTGAGCAAGACGGCATGAATATTCTGACACCTACAGGTCAGCTAAATGTCCTCCCGTGACCCCTTCGTGTGCTTGTCTGCCTGCTTGTGGATTCACGTGTTCCCCACTCCCTTGCGTTTGCTGCAGGGAACATCAAGAAACCACCTCCGGAGGTGGTGCTCAAGTGGATTTCATGGGCGTGGAAAGCTGTGCCTGCCGACCTGATTAAGGAAGCATTCCTCACCTGCGGCATCAGCAATTATCTTAACGGGAGCGAAGACGGACTAGTGATGGCGCACCGGAGAAGCCAGCTGTCCCACAAGGTAGAGGGTTTAGTGGAAAATTTTAGATAGTAAAATGTAGTTTTGATGATGATAGTAAAAAAAGTGGAAAAGCTTGACATACATTCTTGTCTATACAGCAAGGGTGCACTTATAATAAGTAACGAAATTTAGGGGGTGCGCTTCTAATTGAGGATCGGCCATAAGCGCATTGCTCCAGATAGAAGCGCATGCGCTTTTTATAGGTCTGCGGGTATATCCGGGGCGATACGGTACTCACTCCAGTCACTTACCTTTCAACAAAGATTACCCTGAACAGCGTACAGGGAACCCCTCCCCCCCTTCGAAAACTCTACTTACCGAGAGGAAGTTTCCTAGAAGTTTCGAAACGATACACCCAATTTCGTAATGCCCTACGACGCCAGCACGTGAGTACTCACAACCGACACCGCGTCACTCCGTGCCTGCTTGCAACCTACACGTTACTGTAGAGGCAATGCAACCTGATTAGTCGAAGCTGCACTCACTGCAATTTGGGGCTCGAGGTCCCCAAACACACGTTCCCCCCAGGAAGCTTGCTGACTCGGCAAAAAAACAAGTGTTCCAGCGAAACCAGACAAGCCACTGCGCTCGACTTTTGAGTTCACCACCCCCCACGCAGGATTAGTAATCTTGCGCAATTTTGGCCTCGAGCTTGGTTGCTGCTAGCACATACTGAGCGTTGAGCTAAGAAAAGCCCTTAGGATCTTTCAAGGCTAATGTGAATCAAGAAAACAGGAATGAAATGACTAAGTGAAAGTTGGGTACAAAAGGCAAACCCTAGGCAACTGTACCCCATATGTGCTACCCCACTATAGCCTACAGTAGCTATGTCATATAACTCTGACACACCCCCATAGGCAAAGTGGGGGAGAACAAGGGGTCACAAGACCAGTCAAGCAAAGCAAAGCAAGCTCAGGGTGGATCACAAAGTCACCACACATTCCGAGCACAAGTTCAAGGCCACAAGGCCAGTTCACATGCAGGATTACATATATATATAAGGCTAGACAAGCAAGAGCAGGAGTATATATATATGCAACAGTACAAACAAGGTCAAGCGGTGAGCAAGTGAGGCAAGGTAGGTACAAGACCCAGCTGAGTACAGAAGCGCTGATGATCACAAGGCGCAAGTGCCTTGGTGAAGATATCAGCAGTGTTGGCCTCAGAGGCCACGTACGCAAGTCGCAGCTGACCACGCTGCTGTAGCTCACGAGCAAGGAAGTAGCGAAGAGCAATGTGCTTCATTCTGTGCTCCAGTCTCTGCTCTCGACACAAGGCCAGCATGGCCTTGTTGTCTACGTAGAGCACTGGAGGAGAACGAGGCGGCTCTCCGAGGTCAGTCAGCAGGTAGGTGAGCCAGCGAAGCTCCTGTGCAGCCATGGCCCCGGCGTAGATCTCAGCCTCACAACTGGAGCCGAGAACAGAAGACGAGCGAGTAGCCCGCCACGAAACAGAGCCGGAACCAAGGCTGAAGGTGTAACCCTGTGACGACCGCTGCGTAGCCTGGTCGTCAGCCCAAGAAGCGTCTGCGTGTCCAGTGAGGACCACTGGACTCTGCCCTCCAAGCACAAGCCCCATGCCCGACGTACTGCACAAGTAGCGCAACACCCTCTTCGCTGCAGCCATGTGCTCCGGTCTGTGTCTCCCAGGAGCAACATAGCGTGCAAGAATGCTAAGGGAGTATGCAAGGTCAGGTCGTGTGCAGGTCATCAGGTACATGAGGCAGCCAACAAGCTCTGGGTACGGGCCACTCGACTCTACGGACTCATCCGAAGGCAGAGCTGAGAGCGAGTGGCGAGTAGGCAGAGGAGTGGCCTGAGGCGAGGAGTACGTGAAGCCGAAGCGCTGAAGGACCTGCTGCACCATGTGTGACTGAGTCAGGGTAATGGTGCGGCGTGCTCTGTCCCGGGTGATCTGCAAGCCAAGGTAGCTGCGCAGTTCACCCAGGTCTGTGCACGTGTGTCTCTTCTGCAGCTCGGACTTCACGTGGGCGAGTCCAGCAGTGTCAGCTGTGGCAAAGACCAAGTCGTCGACGTACACGAGGATGTAGAACGGCTGCAAAGAAGTGTCGGTGTGCAGAAACAGCGACGGGTCGGCAGTAGAGGGAGCAAACCCAAGAGCCGCAAGTGTAGTCCTCAGTGTGTCGTGCCACTCACGCGGTGCCTGGCGGAGACCGTAGACTGGCCGCCGGAGGCTCCACTGGGTGCCAGGAGGAAAAGACCCAGTGAAGCCAGGTGGGCGACGCAGCCAGATCTCCTCGTGCAGGCTGCCCTGCAAGAAAGCAGTGCTGAAGTCAAGAGAGTGCAGCTCGTAGTCGCGGTGAGCAGCTATGTGCAGCAGTACCCGAAGAGTGGTCATCTTCGGGGTGGGAGAGAAGGTCTGAAAGTAGTCAACTCCCTGCCGCTGACTGAAGCCACGAGCCACGTAACGCGCCTTGAAGACAGGCGGAGAACCCGGCGGCCGCTTCACCCTGAAAATCCACATGCCACTGACGATGTTCGCCCCAGGCGGGGGAACCTCGTCAACGTAGGTGCCTGTGGACTTCCAGGAAGCCATCTCTGCGTCCATAGCTGCCTGCCACTGAGAGGAGTAGGGACCCTCTATCGCCTCCGCGTAAGAGCGCGGAGTCGGGATGTCAAGTGCATCCGGGTCTCCCTCAGGGGTAAGCAGTACGGACACGAGATGAGGTGAAGCAGCAGCCAAACACTGGAACTCCTCCTGCCTGTCCTCAAGGACGTCCGTGCCAAGGGCACACTCACCCCCGACGGACGGAGGACAGACAGACTCAGACTCAGCAACAAGACTAGCAGCGTAGTCTAGACGACAGCGAGCAGCAAAGTCGACGAGCTCAGTAACTAGGGCAGACGCAGCAGTGGACTCAAAGGAAGGGTCAGTGACAACAGTAGCAAGGAGACGCGTGACAGTAGGACTGGCAGCACGAAGAGAGTCCGACTCCGGGTCAGGAAGAGCAGGAAGAGAGGACTCAGGAGGAGAAGGCAAAGGGGCACGCAGAGGAGCAGTGGACGGACGCAGAGACATCCGGTGCGTGCCAGGGACAGGAGGAGGACGCTGACGCGAACCACGAGCACTAGTGCGAGCAGCACGGACAGGCGACGCAGGGCGAGACGCAGGCTCACGACGCTCAGCAAGACCTCCAGTAGGACCAGTGTAGGGAGAAGGAGCGGGCAGTGGGGAGGCCGGCTGTAACTGTAACTGTGACGGGACAGGCTGTGGACACTCTAAGGGAGGAGGAGGACCAGTAGAAGGCGGGAGACCAAGAACCTGCTGAAGGAGCGGAACGAAGTACGGCCTAGGCCGTGTGGCGACTCCAGACACAGCAGGGACAGCACCAGTACCCCCAGCGGCAGCACCAGCGCCAGCAGTACCTCCAGCTCCAGCACCCCCAGCAGGACCGCCTCCAGGACCGACAGCAGTAGCCTCAGCGCCAACACCCTCAGCAGCTCCAGCTCCAGTCGTACCCGCAGGCCCAGCAGCTCCAGTACTCCCAGTACGAGCACCTCCGGGACCCGCGGCACCAGCACCCTCAGCAGCCGAAGAACCTCCAGCTCCAGCAGCACGCCTCCAGCGCCGGGCAAACCACTCGCGCAGCTCCTGTGGAGAGAGTGGCTCCCGCCGAGACGAAGCACCCGGAGAACCTCCAGGCTCAGCACCGCCAGACGCCACACGAGCAGGCCCAGCTCCCTCAGGCTCCGCACCCCCAGGCTCAGCACCTCCAGGCGTAGCACCCCCAGGCGTAGCACTCCCAGGCTCAGCACCCCCAGGCTCAGCACCCCCAGTAGTAGCACCCCCAGGCTCAGCACCCTCAGGCTCAGCACCCCCAGTATTAGCACCCTCAGGCTCAGCACCCCCAGGCGTAGCACCCACACGCTCAGCACCCCCAGAGTCAGCACCCCCAGGCTCAGCACCCTCAGCAGCACCAGAGTCACCAGTAACCTCGACAGGCCCGACTGCGTCTACCTGGGACACACCTGAAGGGGCAGGACCCTGAGGGGGGAGGGGGTCTACCGGGGGGGGACCTGGGACAAGGAAGAGCGGTGGCGGGGGGAGGGACGGAGTGCGGTAGGGGAAGAGGCGGTAGTAGGGGACCGACTCGTCAAACGTGACGTCCTGGGAGGACAGGACACGGCGAGAGGTGGGGTGGTAGAACTGCCACCCTGGCGCGTCAGGGGGGAAGCCAAGGAAGACGCAAGGAGCAGCACGAGGGGACAGTTTGTCCGCAGACAAGTCGCGGACAAACGCCCGAGATCCCCAGACACGGAACGCAGACGCATCGCCAACCTTCCCCGTCCACAGCAAAGCTGGGGAGGTCTCCGGCATGGAGACCCTGGGGTGAAGGTTGATCTGATGCGCCGCGTACCGAACCGCAAACGGCCACAGAAAATGGGGGGCAGCCGCATGCATCATGGACGTACGGGCGACGTCCATGACCATGCCAATGCGGCGCTCAGCAATCCCATTTTGCTGTGGAGAGTCCGGAAGCGTGAAGGTCTGGCGGATGCCTCGTGCACGACAGTAGGCTCGCAGAAGGCCAGAGGAGAACTCTCCACCTCTGTCAGAGTGCAGACGCTGAACAGGAAAGTCCGAGCCGAAGCTCTGCCTGAGCTGGAGACGAGCTGCGCGGATCCAGTCGATCAACACCTCAGTGACATCACCCTTGCTGCGCAAGGGGAAGACTGTGGTGTAACGCGAGTAGTCGTCAACCACCAGCAGGAAGTAGCGCTCGTGACCCTGTCCACGGACGCGGGCCGGGCCCCACACGTCCATGTGAAGCGTCTGCAGCGGGGCCTCTGTCGGAGGAAACTGGGAGGAGTGAGGGGCAGCCCGCTGCCGCCCCTCGACACAGGGGACGCAGGTAGGGCCAGGCCCCGGAGGAAGGGGAGGGAGGGACCGGGGAAGACCAGAGACAAGGACACGGGAGGCCATGCTTCGGAGACGAAGCAGGGAGGGGTGACCAAGGCGGTGGTGCCAGAGGAGAGTCTCGTGAGATAGGAGGCGACACGAACAGGGGGCAGACTCAGGACCAGACCTGGACGCTGCAGCAAACACCTGACCCGACGCAGCTACCTGACCAGACGCAGTGACTGGAGGAGACGCAGTGGTCAGGGTGTACAGGCTCGACCCCGGCCGACGGGTAAACGTGGCCAGGTGTCGGCCTGTCCGAGCGTCCGTGCAGTGGGTCACCCGCCGACTCGCAGGAGTGAACTGGTGAACCCCCGCATCCTGTAGGTCAGCACCACTCACCAAGTTCGTAGAGAACGAGGGAAGGTAAAGACCAGACAGGGTGCCAGAGGGGGCCGCCGGACACGGGAGGACAGTGGAGAAGTGAGCAAGGACAGGACCCCCAGAGGGGTCTGCCAGAGAGACTGCAACTGGCCGGCTAAGCGGCGTGAGTGTGGTGCGGTCTCGAAAGAAGGAGCGAGAAGCCCCCGAGTCAAGGGTGAAGGTGTGGGAGGCCGAAGCCGACGCAGAACCTGAGAGAGCAGACTCACCAGCACCTGAGGGAGCAGACGCACCTAGAGCAGCAGCCTCGCTAGCACCTAGAGCAGCAGCCTCACCAGTACCTAGAGCAGCAGTCTCAATGCCCGGGTCGGGCGGAAAACACCGGTAACAGTCACCCTCATCACTAATAGTCACAGTATACATGGCAGCAAGAATAGCATCAAAGTCAAGGTCAAAGACAGCCACACCCGCCCTAGACAGCTCACCCCAGCGGGGGATCTCAGTGGCCTCAGGGAACTGGTGACGCCAAGCGTCCGTCAGGCGGCCAAAGCAGCGCTGGGTGGAGTGCGCACCCCCGCACTGCTCACCCGCGCGGTCGCCGGTGCGGAGGACGTAGGTGCACGGACCAGTACCCCCACCCCTCTGGCGTGCAGTGTACCACTCACGGAGCTGCTGAGGGGAGGGGATGTCACGAGTGCGCTGCTGGGGCTGCTGCTGCTGCTGGCGCTGACCACCACCGGAGCCGACCCTCTGCGCAGCGCCACCCCGACCAGCTCCACCTCCTCCGCCGCCTCCTCCTCCACCGCCGCCACCTCCGCTCCCTCCGCCACTGCCGCTGCCGCCTCCGCCTCCACTGCCGCCACCGACACCTCCACCCCCGCCACCACCCCCACCGCCACCCCCACCTCCTCCACCGCCTCCACTGCCGCCTCCACCGCCCCCGCTAGCTCCTCCAGCGCCCCTGCCCCCCTTGCCCTTGCCAGGGCGGCGTCTCCCGCTAGGGGTAGACGCCGCACCGACCGACTCAAGCCCAACGAGGTCGGCCGCAGCAGCAGAGGCAACAGAGGGCAAAAGGGGGGAGGGGGAACACCCCTCAAAGATGGGGGTGCGAGGGTCACCACGAGAGGCTCCTACAGCTACTATGCTCTTCTCTGCTGCTAGGAGGGACTTCTCGAGGAGGTCAACGGTGAGAGTGGTGGGGCAAACTGAGAGGAAGTGGTCCCTGACTACGCGAAGGGAGTCAGGGAGCCGGGTGACTATGTAGTAGAGGGTGATGTACATGGGGGGGTGGTTCTTGGCGCAGAACTCAGCAGGAAGCGCAGCGCGGTAGCGAGTGTCACTAGTGCGTAGGTGTGTAATGAGGTCAGCGACTGTGGGAAAGGCAGCAAGGTCAGGGAAGAGGTACGGTAGCATGAGGCGACTCAGTGCAGCAGTGGCAGGGGAGGAGTAGCGTGCAACTACAGCGTCGTACAAGGTCTGAGCACTCTTGTACTGGCTAAAGTGCGCACGCTCAGAGGTAGGCAGGTGGCGACGCACAGCAAGACGTGCAGCAGCATCGCGCGTGGCCCACTGGGAGCGAACAGTTGCGTCAGCATCAGTGGCGGGGGCAGGAGAGGCACCAGAAGTGAGGTCAAAGAGGGAGAGGCCGTCTGCCCTATCGCACTGTAAGAAAAGCTGCAGGTCATCTATCCAGACGTCAAAGTCAATGGCCCGACCCTCAGCGTCAAAAGCGAGGACACTAGGGGTAGTCATGACAGCAGTAGACTAGCAGCGCAAACAGTGGGGTGAGGGCAGTGCTGTGAGAGAGGCGCTGCTCTTACCGGACAGGGCGGCTCGGGCGGCTCGGCTGCAGGGCGGCTCGGCGACTCGGCTGCTGGGCGGCTCGGCTGCTGGGCGGCTCGGCGGCTGGGCGGCTCAGCGGCTCGGCTGCTGGGCGGCTCGGCGGCTCTGCTGCTGGGCGGCTCGGCTGCTGGGCGGCTCGGCGGCTTGGCTGCTGGGCGGCTCGGTGGCTCAGCTGCTGGGCGGCTAGGCTGCTGGGCGGCTCGGCGGGGCCGCTGAGAGGGCGGCGTCCGGGGCCGCTGGGAGGAGGCGGCGGGGCCGCTGAGAGGAGGCGGCGTGGCCGGAAAGGTAGGTGGCGGGGCCGCGTCAGGGGCCGCGACAGGGGCCGCGTCAGGGGCCGCGTCAGGGGCCGCGGCAGGGGCCGCGTCAGGGGCCGCGGCAGGGCCGCGTCAGGGCGCCGCGTCAGGGGCCGCGTCAGGGCGCCGCCAGGGGCCGCGGCAGGGCCGCGTCAGGGCCGCGGAAGGGGCCGCGGCAGGGGCCGCGTCAGGGGCCGCGTCAGGGCCGCGTCAGGGCCGCGGCAGAGCCGCGTCAGGGCCGCGTCAGGGGCCGCTTCAGGGCCGCGGCAGGGGCCGCAGCAGGCCGCGTCAGGGCCGCGTCAGGGGCCGCGGCAGGGCCGCGTCAGGGCCGCGGCAGGGGCCGCGTCAGGGCGCCGCGTCAGGGGCCGCGTCAGGGCGCCGCCAGGGGCCGCGGCAGGGCCGCGTCAGGGCCGCGTCAGGGCCGCGGCAGAGCCGCGTCAGGGCCGCGTCAGGGGCCGCTTCAGGGCCGCGGCAGGGGCCGCGGCAGGCCGCGTCAGGGCCGCGTCAGGGGCCGCGGCAGGGCCGCGTCAGGGCGCCGCCAGGGGCCGCGTCAGGCCGCGTCAGGGCCGCGTCAGGGCGCCACCAGGGGGCGCGTCAGGGGCCGCGATAGGGCGCCGGCAGGGGCCTCGTCAGGGCGCCGCCAGGGGCCGCATAGGGGGCCCGTGGGAGGCGGCGTAGGGGCCGCGTAGGGGCAGCGTAGGGGCCGCTAAAAAAAAAAATTTAGGGCAGGGCGCAATGTGCGCGGGCAGCTAAAAAAAAAAAAATCTTATGGTGGGCCCTTAGGAAGGAACGGTCCCATGTAGGAACCCGCTCTATACCATGTGAATCAAGAAAACAGGAATGAAATGACTAAGTGAAAGTTGGGTACAAAAGGCAAACCCTAGGCAACTGTACCCCATATGTGCTACCCCACTATAGCCTACAGTAGCTATGTCATATAACTCTGACAGCTAAAACTCCGATGAAGATGTTGTATTGCGGAAGCGTTTAGTGATAAATTGTTGAACCACCTTGTGCTGGTATGTGAGGGCAAGATTGATTAATTATAAAGAAGTAATACAAGCTTTTATAAGATTACAAGGAATATCAAAGGGTGCAATAACAGTTTTACTGTTGCTGTTGCGGTTCGATACAGTGACGACTCGGGCAACTCCTCAATACCGAGTCAGTTGTTTGTCCTTGCTGTCGCGCTGCATTTGTCGAGTCAAAGGTCGCTGACCTTTGACCTCCGCCTAACCTCCAGCAGTTACATTTTGTCAACCTCCTCGGTTGACTCACCGTTGCTTCGTTGTTATTTGCTTCGTTTACAGTTTGATGTTCCGACACATCAGAAGCATTAAGTTACATGTTTCCAACACTCCCCTTCGCTTCTGGAGTGTCGCTGCTGGTGACGTGGCTTTGTCCAGTCAGCAGCATGCAGTACTCAAACTTATGCTTTCCGAGCTTCTTGGTCAAGTAATCAGCTGCCATCTCGGACGTGGGGCACTAGGATAGCTCGAGTCTCCCCTTCTCGAACTCGTCTTTTACATAGAAATATCGCAGGGCGATGTGCTTCGTCCGGTTCGCGAACCCGTTCTTGTTCGCTATGCGAATTGCAGATTGGTTGTCGCAGAACAGAGAGAAGCTAGGTAATTGGGCCAACTTCGCTTCTTCCAGCAATTCGCGAAGGTACAGTCCTTCTTTGGTGGCTGAGCAGAGTGCAATATATTCTGCTTCAACTGAGGAGAGGGCGATTAGTTCCTGTTTGCTCGACTGCCACGAGATAGGCCCAATAGGTTCAAGCCGATAGATGTAGCCGGTACGCGAGCGCCTATTGTCGGCGTCGTCGGCGTGGTCGGCGTCTACATAGCCGATTAGCTTAGGTGTCGAGGTTCCGTTCTTGTAGTAGGTCATGCCGATCGTCAAAGTACTGACAAGTTAGTGAAGAGTGCGGTCGAGCTCGGCCATGTGGTCTGCTTCAGGCTTCTTGAGGTAGGTGGCAAGTTGGCTCGCTGAGTACGATAGGTCAGGTCGGCAGGTGACGGCTGCGAAAAGTAAACATCCCAGCTTTCGTTAATAGTCGCGTATGCCGGCGGGTTTGAGTGGAGCGAAGGCTTCCTTGCGGTTTCCATCGGTGTAGCGATATGGCGTGGAGATTATGATTGGAGTTAATCCGAAGCGTTTCGCGATGGTGTCGGCGTATTTCGCAGCGCTGAGGTGGATCGCGTTTTCTCCTTCCTGTATGTTGAGTCCGATGTACTGCGTCACGGTGGAGGAGACGGTGAGTGTGAGATCCTGCTATAGCTCCCCTTCGAACCAGGTTGTAATACCGTCAGTCGAGCCGATGAAAAGTCGTCTACGTAGGCGATGAGCAGAATGTAGTCGGCGCCTTTGGTGAGTCGGTACATCCCTTGATCGTGCGGCAGTTGACGGAATCCGATACGAATTAGCCGGGCGTGTAGGTACTGCTGCCACAGCCTCGGAGCCTGCTTGATCCCGTACAGGGATTTTAGTGGCTGATAGACTTGGTTAGGGTCTTCATTAGACCCATGTGGTTGTTCGACGAAGATTTCAGCGTCAACAGGGGCGTAAAGGAAGGCGTTGGTGACATCGATTTGTCACAGCTTCTTTCGCTTCATAGCGGCTATCGCGAGGAGAATCCGTAGTGAGGTGTGTCAGCTGACCGGCGCGAACGTTTCGGTGAAGTCTCGTCCGTGCTCTTGATCGAAGCCACGTACGACCCAGCGCGCCTTAAATTTGTCAATGGTTCCGTCTGCCAACGTTTTTACACGAAAAACCCACTTCCCGATGAGTATTGTCTTGTTGCGTGCCACTCCGATGGGTACGACTTTCCAGGTGTTGTGTTCTTCCTGCGCCTTTAACTCCTTGTCCATGGCTTTGCGCCATTTTTCCCTGTGCTCCCCCCCCCCCAGAGCCTGCTGAACCGTGGCAGGCTCCTTAGGTGGCGCTGCTCCGTGGATGGCAGTGACGAGTCCCAGTATCTGTAGCCCACTCTGTGTGTAGCGGGGGAGATTTGCGTTCTCGGGATAAGCTACTTCGTCTCCTGCTTCTGGGTCAGGTATCAAACTGGGTCCTATGCATTCTGCTTCGTCGGTGTTGACTCTTGCGGGTGTAACGTAACCGTTGTCGGCAAAGTGATAGTAGGTTTCGGCGTTGATGCTTTCGCGAGGGTTGTCGTCATCCATGGGAATGTCCACTGAGCAGTACGGAAGAGGTCCGGCTTCCTCCGAAGCTCCGTCCACGTTCTGCTCGTCCCATTCACCTTCGTTTGCTGCCGAAGCGAAGTCTCGGTCACCATGAAATCCGCCTGTGGGGTCTCGGTCTTCTTCTAGGCTGGCAAGGTATGTTGGGAGGGTGAGTCGTTCGTAGAAAATCACGTCACGTGCTGCTACTGTTTCCTTTGAGTGGACGTCGAAAATCTTCCACGCGTTGTAATATTTTTCGATGCCCAGGTGTACTCCCCACTGTGCGCGTTGAGAGAATCGGCCGGCTCGTGCAGCTGGGGGTCGGTACTGTACCATGCAGCCGAACACTCGTAACATTTTTTTGCTGCCCAACTTTCCTGTCCATAGCAGGTGCGGTGATGCGTTGTTCGGGAGCGATGATCACGAGAGCAAGTTGTGCAGCATCACAGCGTGGTCCATCGCCTCGAGCCACTGGTGGTTGGGTAGCCGCATGCCACGTAACAGTTTGCGCATGGTGTTCTGAAGGGTCATGTTCACTCTTTCTGCCAGGTATTCCTTGAACCTCTGGGAATGATATTCTCCTCCCCCGTCTGACTGGAAGCTTTTCAGCTTCACTCCCGATTCCCGTTCTGCTACTGGAAGCCAGGCGACGAAAGCTTCGAAGGCCATGTCACGGCTCGAAAGGTTGAGATGCCAGATGTATTGTGTGGCGGCGTCGATAAACGTGATGACGTAGTTATAAGCTCCTTGTCCGAGTTCACGGTTGTATAGTATATCGCTGTACACCTTCTCCAGTGGTGCGTACGCTGGTGCGCTTGGGTTGTGGTGAGAGACGAACGGCTGATGCGGTAAGTCGGCTTCAGGGCAGGTAAAGCATGTTCCGCGGACTCGTTGAAGTTCTCTGCCGTCGGTTAGAAGTAGTGAATCTCTGTCAAGGACGCCTGTTTGTATCATATTATTTAACGTTGTGTTGCTCAAGTGTCCCATTCTTGCATGCCAGATGTCTTCGCCAGCGCAATGTTCGGGTAAGCGCCTGTACAAGTCGGAGTTGGAGTAAGAACCGGCGGTGAAGTTGGCGCTTCTGTGGACTTCTCCTGGAGTGGGAGTCAACTGCTGCGCAAGAGTCGGTGGAGTGTCATCGATAAAGACGGGTGCTGTTGAAGGACCTGCAATTGGTGTTGTAGTCGGTGTTGCACTGCTGCTGCCGGTGTTGTCTCTGCTGCTGCCGGTGTTGTCTCTGCTGCTGCCGATGTTGTCTCTGCTGCTGCCGTGTTGTCTCTGCTGCTGCCGGTGTTGTCACTGCTACTGCCGGTGTTTGTTGAATTGTTACTAACGCTCTTGTTCGTTCTGCTTCAGGCATAGTGTGCAAATACCAGAAGCCTCCAGGACTGAAGTCGGGGTCGAGATCTGGGGGGTTCGTCCAGGAGGTGAAATTGACGATGGCGTCGCTGTCGGCGGTGCCTTGGTCTGGAACGAAGTCAAGAACGAAGACATTGTTCTTCAAGACTGCTTTGCCGATGTAGAGTCCACCTCTCCCGTGATACAGCTTGAACTCCTGAGTGGTGCTGTCTGCTTCAAGATGAATACCCTTTGCCATTAGTTGGCTGACGCTGAGTAAGTTGTAGCCTAGTCGTTCTGCAATTAAGACTTTCGACATTTGCTGAATATCGTTAGTCTCTCGTGACTGAAGCTGAACTATCCCTTGTCTTCGTGTGCGCATGTTCTGGTTGTTGGCGATGGTGATGACGACTTCACGCTGCAGTTGATGTTCCCGGTGAACGAAACGATCCGAGGAGCACATGTGTTGTCCGCAGCAGCTGTCCAAGAACCAGGTATCTTTCTCGGACGGCTCGCTCTGGGCGATGGCTGCGGACGTCGGGTTCGGTTCCAAAGACTCGCGGCGAGGGGTCCTTTCGTCTAGTAGCTCTTCTGGTGAGTAGTGTGGTGGTGATTCGTTGACGCAGGAGTCTGTTATCTTTGTCATGCAGCTGACGACATTTTGTGTTCCTTGTGCAGGTTGCGTCGTTGATGTCGTTGAAGACTGCGTTTGGTTTGTGGGATGCGCCTGTGTAGAGGCCACCTGACTGCTCGAAGTTCGAAGTTGGCGGTGCGGTGCCGTTGACTGCTGTCGATTTGGGCAGTGTGTGCGAGGGTGACCTGACGTTTTGCAGAGATGACAGAACGGAGGTACGGGTTGTTGTGCTTGGTACTTGTTCTATTGGTTGTTGTTGTTGTTGTAGCGCCGTTGGGTATGAAACGCGAACTCGGGTGTTGATGCTCGTTTCTTGTGACGTTCTTCGTGCAGGTCCATGACTTGCTGTTCAGCGTGGATTTCAGCGCAGGGTGCCGCTTCAGAGATCTTCCCGTGAGCTCGAAGAATAGCTTGAGTGGAACGCCAATAAGGACCAAGGCCGAAGATGACAACTATCACGAAGGCTTATTCGGATATCGATCCTCCGCATCGAAGGAGTCTGTCGCGCAGTCCGCGACAACGGCTGATATACGCCATTCCCTTTTCGCCGGGTTTCATTTCCACTGTTGTCAGCTGTGCCATTAACCGACTTTGATTGACGCTATTTGTTGCTTGATACAGGTTCTTCAAGTGGCTGTATGCGAGCTCAGCGGAGTTGCCGTATCCACGATAAGACCGGATGTTCTGCTGCTCATTCGGCGTTATGTTTTGTAGTAGGATTGTGTACGCCATCAGTGACTGGTATGTATACTGCTGTTTGTCGTACTGTGTTCCGTGCGTTGGGTATGGCAGGGAACCGTCGAAGAATCCGAGAATTTGCGCGCCTTCCATCATCAGCTCGAACTCGAATGACCAGCTATAGAAGTCTTTGCCGTCGAATGGTCTTGATGTTTGTAGTTTTAGAACGTGCGCGAACTGCGATTGTACTTGAAGCGCGTCCAGTGTCTTCTTTTGTCCAGGTGAAGGCTGTTGATGCGGCATGAAGCTAATGGAGTCGCGTCGAGGCTCGTACGGAGCGAAGGTAGGTTGCTGCTGATTTCCGCGCGCATAGGATGAGCCGTCAAGACTCATGGGTGTGACACCGTTGTTGTTGTTGATGTTGTTTGATTGCGCAGGTGCTGCTTGCAGGTGCTGCTTGCTAGAAGGACATGAAGGAGAAGAAGTTCTCCATCGTGTTTGGGTCAAAGCCGGTTGTTTGGTTCGCAGGAGTTTCTGTGGGCTCAGCATCTGGTCTTGTTGCCGTGCCTCCCTCTGTCTGCAGACCAGAGGCTGGAGGTGGAGTAGGAGTAGTACCGGGAGAGCCGTTAGAGGAGCTTGTCTCCTTCTGTGTTGCCATGTCTTCTGATGTTGTAGGAGTTTGAACGAAGTGGAATTTTGCCTTGTCTGCTCTCATACCATGTAGGGCTGAGAAAAGCCCTTAGGATTTTGCAAGGCTAAAACTCCGATAAAGATGTTGTATTGCGGAAGTGTTTAGTGATAAATTGTTGAACCACCTTGCGCTGGTATGTGAGGGCAAGATTGATTAATTATGAAGAAGTAATACAAGCTTTTATAAGATTACAAGGAATATCAAAGGGTGCAATAAATGTTTTACTGTTGCTGTTGCGGTTCGATACTGTGACGACTCGGGCAACTGCTCAATACTGAGTCAGTTGTTTGTCCTTGCTGTCGCGCTGCATTTGTTGAGTCAAAGGTCGCTGACTTTTGACCTTCGCGTAACCTCCAGCAGTTACATTTTGTCAACCTCCTTGGTTGACCCACCGTTGCTTCGTTGTTATTTGCTTCGTTTACAGTTCGATGTTCCGACACATCAGAAGCGTTCAGTTACTTGTTTCCAACACTGAGCTGCCTACAGTACAATCAGGGTAAAAAATATACCTACACTGATGCCTCTAGGTAATTTTTTCAAAACTTCAAATTACACTGGTCCATCAGTGTTTCCAAAAAGGACACACTGCTCAAGAGGGTTTTGAAAATGTCTACGCTGCTAGTCGTGAGTTGGCAAAGTCCAAAAATAAGCCCTGGTACAGGCATTTCGACCGAGCCCCAGGGTTTTGAAAATGTCTACGCTGCTAGTCGTGAGTAGGCAAAGTCCAAAAATAAGCCCTGGTACAGGCATTTCGACCGAGCCCCGCTCTGAATTGGTGAAAAATGGCTAGCAGACCTTTGTATATATGTAAAAAGTTTCCCTTGTACCGTAATGAGCGGGTAGCACAACGGCAAAGGTTTGGAGCATGGAAGGTGTGGGTTCAACACTTGAGAGTGTCGAAATATGTTTTATATCTTTAATAGCTGCTTGTAGTTGTAGTGCAGTTATTATGTTTTGTAGGTGGTGCACCTTCTTTCCTTGCATGTTCTTTCCTATTATGTTATTGAATCACCCTCTTTGGCCAACCCTTTTTCCCTCGACCTACCTCAACCCTAGGCAACTAAGGCTTGAGTTAAGAACCTAATTCAACATGTTATCAGAGCTATCACGTTCCTAATATATGGGCCCACCGCTAGCCATGGCGCTCCCTGTCGCGTTTCTTGTCGCAGCACCCGTCGCGCCCGTTGTGGCACTCATCACGGCGCTCAGGGTGCCGGCCGCGACGGATGCGATGTCGAGCCCCGTACGGCGCCCCGCATCCCGTCACCTCGGACGCCCTGCTGCCCCGCTTCCCGTCGCCGCGGGCGACTTGCTTCCCATCGCCGCGGGCGACCTGCTTCCCATCGTCGCGGGCGACTTGCTTCTCGTCGCCGCGAGCAACCTCCTTTCCATCACCCGTGGGCGACCTGCGTCTAGTCGTCGCGGGCGACCTGCATCGTCGTGGGCGCCCTGCTTCCCGTCGCCGCGGCTTCCGCTGTGGGAGGAGGTGGCGGGGGGAAGGGGGGGGCGTGGGTGGTTGACGCAGGTCGGTGCGCTGCTGCGCCACACCGCTATTCGGCCGCTCGCCTTCCCCTCTCTCTCCCTGTTGCGCGTGCAGCAGTGGGGGGGGTGGGGGTTTGGGGGTGGCGGGTATGAGCAACCTGCTGCCGCCCCTCCTCCTCTCTTTCTCACGGCCGCACGTGCCGCTGTGGGGGGAGGGTGAGGGGGTGGTGGAAGGGTGCGGTTCCGGGTGGCGGCTGAACAACGGCGGCGAGGTTTAAGAGGGTGGCTGAAAGGGGGTATGGACTTGGGGGTTCGTAAGAGGGGTTCGCCGCGTGGCTCCCCCCACCTCCTCTCCTCATCCCCCTCTCACCGCCCCTTTGTAAAATGGGGGTTCGTAAGAGGGGTTCGCCGCGTGGCTCCCCCACCTCCTCTCCTCATCCCCCTCTCACCCCCCCCCCCACCCCCTTAGTAAAACGGGGGTTCGTAAGAGGGGTTCGTCGCGTGGCTCCCCCCCACCTCCTCTCCTCATCCCTCATTCACCTCCTCCTTGGTACTTCTCTCCTTCTTCCGCTGCGCACTCTGCATGGTGTACCCCTTTAGAGGGCGTAACTACACTTCTTCCTACAAGCAATTATGGGGGCGTGTCGAAATATGTCTTATATCTTTAATAACTGCTTGTAGTTGTAGTGCAGTTATTATGTTTTCTAGGCGGTGCACCTTCTTTCCTTGCATGTTCTTTCCTATACCCTTGCTCAATATTGAATCACCCTCTTTGGCCAACCCTTTTTCCCTCGACCCTCAACCTTCCTACCTCAACCCTAGGCAACTAAGGCTTGAGTTAAGAACCTAATTCAACAGAGAGGACACGGTTGTTGGGCTGAGAAAAGTCCTTAGGATCATTACAAGGCTAAACTCTGAGTAGAAGTGTTGTAATTGCGGAAGCGTTTCAATGATGAAGTGTTGAACCACCTTACGCTCCAAACTTTTTATAGAGGGCAAGATAGATTGATTATAGAAAAGTAATACAAGCTTTTTATAAGATTACAAGGAATATGAAAGGGTGCAACTAATAAGAGCGTATTCCTACGACCCCATATCAGGGGTACCTCGTATCAGGAATGGATTTCTCGCCTGTAAATTTGCAGCCTCGCTAAAACCTCATATCAAGAAAACATGCCGGCAAACACACCTCTGCGACTCCAAACACCTGCTGATGTGGAGTATGCGACCCAACCACTTGCCCAGGTTGTCAGATTTATATGACATAGCTACTGTAGGCTATAGTGGGGTAGCACATATGGGGTACAGTTTTCTAGGGTTTACATTTGTACCCAACTTTCCCTTAGTCATTTTCATTCTCGTTTCTATTCTCACATGGTATCGAGCAGGTTCCCTCGTGGGAACTGTTCCTAGGGCCCACCAATTCGACATTTTTTTTCTGCCCGGAGCGCGCTCAGTCCTAGCCCGAGTCGCGCTCCCCCCCCCCTCCCTTTTTTCTCGCCCCGTCGCGCCGCCCTAGCGGCCCTGTCGCCTGCTTTGCGGCCCTCGCGCCGCCCTTCCTGGCCCCGACCCGCCGCCCGGCGGCCTCGTCGCCTACCCCGCGGCCATCGCGCCGCCCTTACCCGGCCCCGATCCGCCGCCCTGCGGCCTCGTCGCCTACCCAGCGGCCCTCGCGCCGCCCTGCGGCCCTGACGCCGCCCTTTCCGGCCCCGGCGCCTACCTGCGGCCCCGACGCCTACCTGTGCGGCCCCGGCGCCTACCTGCTGGCCCCGCCACCTACCCGCGGCCCCGCCACCTACCTGTGCGGCCCCGCCACCTACCTGCGGCCCCGCCACCTACCTGCGGCCCCGCCACCTACCAGCGGCCCCGCCACCTACCCGCGGCCCCGCCATCTACCTGTGCGGCCCCGCCACCTACATGCGGCCCCGCCACCTACCAGCGGCCCCGCCACCTACCCGCGGCCCCGCCACCTACCTGTGCGACCCCGCCACCTACCTGCTGGCCCCGCCACCTACCTGCTGGCCCCGCCACCTACCTTTGCGGCCCCGCCGCCTCCTCTAAGCGGCCCCGCCGCCTCCTCCCAGTGGCCCTGGACGCCGCCCTCTCAGCGGCCCCGCCGAGCCGCCCAGCAGCCGAGCCGCCCAGCAGCCGAGCCGCCCAGCAGCCGAGCCGCCCAGCAGCCGAGCCGCCCAGCAGCCGCGCCGCCGAGCCGCCCAGCAGCCGAGCCGCCGAGCCGCCCAGCAGCCGAACCGCCGAGCCGCCAAGCAGCCGAGCCGCCGAGCCGCCCTGCAGCCGAGCCGCCCGAGCCGCCCTGTCCGGTAAGAGCAGCGCCTCTTTCACAGCACTGCCCTCACCCTACTGTTTGAGCTGCTAGTCTACTGCTGTCATGGCTACCCCTAGTGTCCTCTCTTTTGACGCTGAGGGTCGGGCCATTGACTTTGACGTCTGGATAGATGACCTGCAGCTTTTCTTACAGTGCGATAGGGCAGACGGCCTCTCCCTCTTTGACCTCACTTCTGGTGCCTCTCCTGCCCCCGCTGCTGATGCTGACGCCACTGTTCGCTCACAGTGGGCCACGCGCGATGCTGCTGCACATCTTGCTGTGCGTCGCCACCTGCCTATCTCTGAGCGTGCGCACTTTAGCCAGTACAAGAGTGCTCAGACCTTGTACGACGCTGTAGTTGCGCGCTACTCCTCCCCTGCCACTGCTGCACTGAGCCGCCTCATGCTACCGTACCTCTTCCCTGACCTTGCTGCCTTTCCCACAGTCGCTGACCTCATTACGCACCTCCGCACTAGTGACACTCGCTACCGCGCTGCGCTTCCTGCTGACTTCTGCGCCAAGAACCCCCCCCCCATGTACATCACCCTCTACTACATAGTCACCCGTCTCCCTGACTCCCTTCGCGTAGTCAGGGACCACTTCCTCTCAGTTTGCCCCACCACTCTCACCGTTGACCTCCTCGAGAAGGCCCTCCTAGCAGCAGAAAAGAGCATAGTAGCTGTAGGAGCCTCTCGTGGTGACCCTCGCACCCCCATCTTTGAGGGGTGTTTCCCCTCCCCTCTTTTGCCCTCTGTTGCCTCTGCTGCTGCGGCCGACCTCGTTGGTCTCGAGTCGGTCGGCGCTGCGTCTGCCCCGAGCGGGAGACGCCGCACCGGCAAGGGCAAGGGGGGCAAGGGTGCTGGAGGGGCTGGCGGGGGTGGCGGAGGTAGCGGTGGCGGCAGTGGAGGGGGTGGGGGTGGTGGTGGGAGTGGTGGCGGGGGTGGAGGTGTCCGTGGCGGCAGTGGAGGCGGAGGCGGCGGCGGCGGTGGCGGTGGGAGCGGAGGTGGCGGAGGTGGCGGCGGTGGAGGAGGCGGCGGCGGAGGAGGTGGAGCTGGTCGGGGTGGCGCTGGGCAGAGGGTCGGCTCCGGTGGTGGTCAGCGCCAGCAGCAGCAGCGGCAGCAGCGCACTCGTGACATCCCCCCCCCTCAGCAGCTCCGTGAGTGGTACGCTGCACGCCAGCGGGGTGGGGGTACTGGTCCGTGCACCTACGTCCTACGCACCGGCGACCGCGCGGGTGAGCAGTGCGGGGGTGCGCACTCCACCCAGCGCTGCTTTGGCCGCTTGACGGACGCTTGGTGTCACCAGTTCCCTGAGGCCACTGAGATCCCCCGCTGGGGCGAGCTGTCTAGGGCGGGTGTAGCTGTCTTTGACCTTGACTTTGATGCTATTCTTGCTGCCATGTATACTGTGACTATTAGTGATGAGGGTGACTGTTACCGGTGTTTTCCGCCCGACCCGAGCATTGAGACTGCTGCTCTAGGTACTGGTGAGGCTGCTGCTCTAGGTGCTAGCGAGGCTGCTGCTCTAGGTGCTCGTGCGTCTGCTCACTCAGGTGCTGGTGAGTCTGCTCTCTCAGGTACTGCGTCGGCTTCGGCCTCCCACACCTTCACCCTTGACTCGGGGGCTTCTCGCTCCTTCTTTCGAGACCGCACCACACTCACGCCGCTTGGCCGGCCAGTTGCAGTCTCTCTGGCAGACCCCTCTGGGGGTCCTGTCCTTGCTCACTTCTCCACTGTCCTCCCGTGTCCGGCGGCCCCCTCTGGCACCCTGTCTGGTCTTTACCTCCCCTCGTTCTCTACGAACTTGGTGAGTGGTGCTGACCTACAGGATGCGGGGGTTCACCAGTTCACTCCTGCGAGTCAGCGGGTGACCCACTGCACGGACGCTCGGACAGGCCGACACCTGGCCACGTTTACACGTCGGCCGGGGTCGAGCCTGTACACACTGACCACTGCGTCTCCTCCAGTCACTGCGTCTGGTCAGGTAGCTGCGTCGGGTCAGGTGTTTGCTGCAGCGTCCAGGTCTGGTCCTGAGTTTGCCCCCTGTTCGTGTCGCCTCCTTTCGCACGAGACTCTCCTCTGGCACCACCGCCTTGGTCACCCCTCCCTGCTTCGTCTCCGAGGCATGGCCTCCCGTGTCCTTGTCTCTGGTCTTCCCCGGTCCCTCCCTCCCCTTCCTCCGGGGCCCGGCCCTACCTGCGTCCCTTGTGTCGAGGGGCGGCAGCGGGCTGCCCCTCACTCCTCCCAGTTTCCTCCGACAGAGGCCCCGCTGCAGACGCTTCACATGGACGTGTGGGGCCCGGCCCGCGTCCGTGGACAGGGTCACGAGCGCTACTTCCTGCTGGTGGTTGACGACTACTCGCGTTACACCACGGTCTTCCCCTTGCGCAGCAAGGGTGATGTCACTGAGGTGTTGATCGACTGGATCCACGCAGCTCGTCTCCAGCTCAGGCAGAGCTTCGGCTCGGACTTTCCTGTTCTGCGTCTGCACTCTGACAGAGGTGGAGAGTTCTCCTCTGGCCTTCTGCGAGCCTACTGTCGTGCACGAGGCATCCGCCAGACATTCACGCTTCCGGACTCTCCACAGCAAAATGGGATTGCTGAGCGCCGCATTGGCATGGTCATGGACATCGCCCGTACGTCCATGATGCATGCGGCTGCCCCCCATTTTCTGTGGCCGTTTGCGGTTCGGTACGCGGCGCATCAGATCAACCTTCACCCCAGGGTCTCCATGCCGGAGACCTCCCCAGCTTTGCTGTGGACGGGGAAGGTTGGCGATGCGTCTGCGTTCCGTGTCTGGGGATCTCGGGCGTTTGTCCGCGACTTGTCTGCGGTCAAGCTGTCCCCTCGTGCTGCTCCTTGCGTCTTCCTTGGCTTCCCCCCTGACGCGCCAGGGTGGCAGTTCTACCACCCCACCTCTCGCCGTGTTCTGTCCTCCCAAGACGTCACGTTTGACGAGTCGGTCCCCTACTACCGCCTCTTCCCCTACCGCACTCCGTCCCTCCCCCCGCCACCGCTCTTCCTTGTGCCAGGTCCCCCCCCGGTAGACCCCCTCCCCCCTCAGGGTCCTGCCCCTTCAGGTGTGTCCCAGGTAGACGCAGTCGAGCCTGTCGAGGTTACTGGTGACTCTGGTGCTGCTGAGGGTGCTGAGCCTGGGGGTGCTGACTCTGGGGGTGCGGAGCCTGAGGGTGCTACTACTGGGGGTGCTGAGCCTGGGGGTGTTGAGCCTGGGGGTGCTGCTACTGGGGGTGCTGAGCCTGGGGGTGCTGAGCCTGGGGGTGCTACGCCTGGGGGTGCTGAGCCTGGGGGTGCTACTCCTGGAGGTGCTGAGCCTGGGGGTGTGGAGCCTGAGGGAGCTGGGCCTGCTCGTGTGGCGTTTGGCGGTGCTGAGCCTGGAGGTTCTCCGGGTGCTTCGTCTCGGCGGGAGCCACTCTCTCTACAGGAGCTGCGAGAGTGGTTTGCCCGACGCTGGAGGCGTGCTGCTGGAGCTGGAGGTTCTTCGACTGCTGCGGGTGCTGGTGCCGTGGGTCCCGGAGGTGCTCGTACTGGGAGTACTGGAGCTGCTGGGCCTGCGGGTACGCCTGGAGCTGGAGCTGCTGAGGGTGTTGGCGCTGAGGCTACTGCTGTCGGTCCTGGAGGCGGTCCTGCTGGGGGTGCTCCTGGTGCTGCTGGAGGTACTGGAGCTGGAGGTGCTGCTGGCGCTGGTGCTGCCGCTGGGGGTACTGGTGCTGTCCCTGCTGTGTCTGGAGTCGCCGCGCGGCCTCGGCCGTACTTCGTTCCGCTCCTTCAGCAGGTTCTTGGTCTCCCGCCTTCTACTGGTCCTCCTCCTCCCTTAGAGTGTCCACAGCCTGTCCCGTCCCAGTTACAGTTACAGCCGGCCTTCACACTGCCCGCTCCTTCTCCCTACACTGGTCCTACTGGAGGTCTGGCTGAGCGTCGTGAGCCTGCGTCTCGCCCTGCGTCGCCTGTCCGTCTTGCTCGCACTAGTGGCCGTGGTTCGCGTCAGCGTCCTCCTCCTGTCCCTGGCACGCACCGGATGTCTCTGCGTCCGTCCACTGCTCCTCTGCGTGCCCCTTTGCCTTCTCCTCCTGAGTCCTCTCTTCCTGCTCTTCCCGACCCGGAGTCGGACTCTCTTCGTGCTGCCAGTCCTACTGTCACGCGTCTCCTTGCTACTGTCGTCACTGACCCTTCCTTTGAGTCCACTGCTGCGTCTGCCCTAGTTGCTGAGCTCGTCGACTTTGCTGCTCACTGTCGTCTAGACTACGCTGCTAGTCTTGTCGTTGCGTCTGAGTCTGTCTGTCCTCCGTCCGTCGGGGGTGAGTGTGCCCTTGGCACGGACGTCCTTGAGGACAGGCAGGAGGAGTTCCAGTGTTTGGCTGCTGCTTCACCTCATCTCGTGTCCGTACTGCTTACCCCTGAGGGAGACCCGGATGCACTTGACATCCCGAGTCCGCGCTCTTACGCGGAGGCGATAGAGGGTCCCTACTCCTCTCAGTGGCAGGCAACTATGGACACAGAGATGGCTTCCTGGAAGTCCACAGGCACCTACGTTGACGAGGTTCCCCCGCCTGGGGCGAACATCGTCAGTGGCATGTGGATTTTCAGGGTGAAGCGACCGCCGGGTTCTCCGCCTGTCTTCAAGGCACGTTACGTGGCTCGTGGCTTCAGTCAGCGGCAGGGAGTTGACTACTTTCAGACCTTCTCTCCCACCCCGAAGATGACCACTCTTCGGGTACTGCTGCACATAGCTGCTCACCGCGACTACGAGCTGCACTCTCTTGACTTCAGCACTGCTTTCTTGCAGGGCAGCCTGCACGAGGAGATCTGGCTGCGTCGCCCACCTGGCTTCACTGGGTCTTTTCCTCCTGGCACCCAGTGGAGCCTCCAGCGGCCAGTCTACGGTCTCCGCCAGGCACCGCGTGAGTGGCACGACACACTGAGGACTACACTTGCGGCTCTTGGGTTTGCTCCCTCTACTGCCGACCCGTCGCTGTTTCTGCGCACCGACACTTCTTTGCCGCCGTTCTACATCCTCGTGTACGTCGATGACTTGGTCTTTGCCACAGCTGACACTACTGGACTCGCCCACGTGAAGTCCGAGCTGCAGAAGAGACACACGTGCACAGACCTGGGTGAACTGCGCAGCTACCTTGGCTTGCAGATCACCCGGGACAGAGCACGCCGCACCATTACCCTGACTCAGTCACACATGGTGCAGCAGGTCCTTCAGCGCTTCGGCTTCACGTACTCCTCGCCTCAGGCCACTCCTCTGCCTACTCGCCACTCGCTCTCAGCTCTGCCTTCGGATGAGTCCGTAGAGTCGAGTGGCCCGTACCCAGAGCTTGTTGGCTGCCTCATGTACCTGATGACCTGCACACGACCTGACCTCGCATACCCTCTTAGCATTCTCGCACGCTATGTTGCTCCTGGGAGACACAGACCGGAGCACATGGCTGCAGCGAAGAGGGTGTTGCGTTACTTGTGCAGTACGTCGGGCATGGGGCTTGTGCTTGGAGGGTAGAGTCCAGTGGTCCTCACTGGGCACGCAGACGCTTCTTGGGCTGACGACCAGGCTACGCAGCGGTCGTCACAGGGTTACACCTTCAGCCTTGGTTCCGGCTCTGTTTCGTGGCGGGCTACCCGCTCGTCTTCTGTTCTTGGCTCCAGTTGTGAGGCTGAGATCTACTCCGGGGCCATGGCTGCACAGGAGCTTCGCTGGCTCACCTACCTGCTGACTGACCTCGGAGAGCCGCCTCGTTCTCCTCCAGTGCTGTACGTAGACAACAAGGCCATGCTGGCCTTGTGTCGAGAGCAGAGACTGGAGCACAGAACGAAGCACATTGCTCTCCGCTACTTCCTTGCTCGTGAGCTACAGCAGCGTGGTCAGCTGCGGCTTGCGTACGTGGCCTCTCAGGCCAACACTGCTGATATCTTCACCAAGGCACTTGCGCCTTGTGATCATCAGCGCTTCTGTACTCAGCTGGGTCTTGTGCCTACCTTGACTCACTTGCTCACCCCTTGACCTTGTTTGTACTGTTGCATATGTATATACACCTGCTCTTGCTTGTCTAGCCTTATATATATATGTAATCCTGCATGTGAACTGGCCTTGTGGCCTTGAACTTGTGCTCGGAATGTGTGGTGACTTTGTGATCCACCCTGAGCTTGCTTTGCTTTGCTTGACTGGTCTTGTGACCCCTTGTTCTCCCCCACTTTGCCTATGGGGGTGTGTCAGATTTATATGACATAGCTACTGTAGGCTATAGTGGGGTAGCACATATGGGGTACAGTTTTCTAGGGTTTACATTTGTACCCAACTTTCCCTTAGTCATTTTCATTCTCGTTTCTATTCTCACACAGGTGTCCGCGACTCGACCCACATCAACATCACGCCACGTCAGCAGGTTCTCGTAGCAGCGTTCCAGACTCATCCCTAGTAAACCAGCAACTTCACAACCACATACCAATCGGGACTGAGCTAATGAAAGGTGTTCACATCGGCTCATACATTATGCAATTGCTTCAACAGCTCAAACACACACCATGAATGACGTTCCGTTCCTGCCGCGATTGTTAATAGTGTGGCATGCCTTCTACTACGAAACTTTCGTTAATAGTGCGATTAATGCCTGCGTCCAATTTCTCGAGCAGATTAACCACGGCGATTTCGAAGAGCATGTCGTGGAGTCGCGAAGTGAACTGCGTGCTAGGAACCGCCGTTTGCGTCGGCGTCGTCTTGGAGTGTGGGAAGATGAAATGGCATCAATGTCGGAAGAGACGTTTGTCGACTTATTCCGGATCAACCGTGCAATACTAGACTACATTTGCGATGGCATGTCGGCCATACTAAACCCGGTAATCCAGCGCCACAGCATACCCATTAGAGTCGCCGTTCTAGTGCCGATCAAGTACTTCGCCAGTGCGATGGCGTACATCGACTTGGCCTTCTGGTTCGGCGTCCCTAAAACGCTCTGTCATAAGCTAGTGGACATCTTCCTGTCGAACTTCCCACGTGTGTTCAAAGCAGAATGGGTACGTTTCCCGACAAGAGAAGAAATGGGTGAAATGGCTGAGGAGTTCCGCAGCATAAAAGGCGTGCCCATGGTTATTGGAGCTATCGACGGGACCCACATTCAAATACGCGGAATGGAAGGGCACAAAGCCGAATACTTTACTAGAAAATCTCAATATGCAGTGCAGCTACAAGTAACCTGCGACGCCGAGGGAATCATATAGGACTACCTTATCGGCTTTCCCGGCACCGCGCATGACCAACGGGTGTTCGTCCAGTCAAGCCTCTACAAACGCCTAGAAAGGGGGGACATCGCGCCTTACCAGCTGGTTGGCGACGCGGCCTACCCTCTCCGCAGCTATTGCCTCACCCCTCTACACGCTCCCACCGGCCGCCTCATGCTAGAGTGGGAGCAAACTTTCAACTACTGCCAATCGGCCACCCGCATGTCAGTGGAGCGCACGATTGGGCAGTTCAAAGGGCGTTACCGCCTCTTCGCGGGACGGCACGATTGTGCCTTATGGCGAGTCCTTGCGGGCGCGAGTTGTGTGGTGATACTGCACAACATGGGCATCAAGATGGCGGGAGCAAGGATGAAAAATCCGAATCATGGTGGACAAGGGGCGAATTAGCGCAGTACAACTGGAACGCGGGCCTGGCAGTTACGAAGGCAAATCTCAAAGAGCGCCGCAAAAGGTTCGGTGAGGCGCTACATGAAGCTTACCTTAAGCATCGTCGTCAGTCCGACGCCACACCTCCACACCGTCATCGACATCACCTCCAGCTTGAGTATCCCCATCGGTCGGCCAGCTATCATCTGCCCGCGCGCCTCCGAAATTGAGCAGTCGGTTCGTCTGCGACTGATGAGTCGCCATCCATTCGCGAATCACCTCTGTGATTTGCGCAACGCCCTCCTGCGAGCATTGCTTGAAGGTGTTCACCAGCAATTGAGCTGCAGCCATCGTAGCAGTCTCATTGATACGGCGGCGTGCAGGGGAGCTACGAACTAGGGGGGAACCATAGTAAGGGTGCGGGAATATGTGGGTGCCATATGGATGCATCGCGCTGTACGGGCCTTGAGTCGCAATAAATGAAGTTACATGGCAGAGGGATAATCTAAACCAAGAGCATGCCTTGAGAACACATTACGCAAAGACAAGATAATACATACCCGTAGTAGTTGTAACATCAGTGGTGGCTGGCTTGGGGACGGTGACTCCAGGATCCATGGTGACGTTCACTGCTCCACCACCATCTAGTGCGTGCGGCTCGGCGGCTGCAGTGTCTTGATAAAAAAGTACCATCCACTCCCACCACGGGGGTTTTATGACCGTCGCACCGTCGGAAGCAGAGTCACCCCGTTCAATCTGCTTCCAAAGCGCTTTCAGGCGCTTCCACTGGTTGGAGCACGCAGTGACATTTCTGCACCAATCGGGGTGCCGCAGCTTAATGTGCTCGATGAGCCACAACCAATATTGTGATCCCTGCTTGCCCGTCATTTGCGTCAGCTCGTCTTTGGTGAACCATCGAGCCGCCACAAGAATCGTTGATTCTTTCGGTGTCCACTCCGACCCCGGCCCTTTCCCCGGACTTGCTTCGATCTCCGGCTCGCAACGCGCAGTAGTCTGCACCCGCCCCTTGCCCTTTCGTTTTGCCATCTCGCGAATGGACGGGCCTCCATTCTTACGGCCGCCGGGCGAAACAGCGGCGCGATCTTTAACTGGGCCGTTGTATTCCGGATCGCCGGGCCACGCGGCGACAGGGTCTTCATTACCGGAGTCAGTCGCAGGGTCTTCGTCGGCGGAGTCATTTTCCTCGTCGTCGTCATCCGTATCGTACTTGGTACGAGCGCTGACGTTGCTTGGGCCGGGGTTAGATTGACGATTGGCGGTGGACTGCGCAGGCGCCTGTCCCACATTTCGCAGGGGCCTCGTCGTCGGCCTCCCGTTCGCCAGTTCACCCTTCATCCACTTCACATACGTGAGGTCATCAGGGTGCCATGGCGCCTCTTCAGCCGTGGTTGCCTGGTTTTTACGCTTACGGGCCATAGTGGTAGCTATTTGGTAGCTAGTAGCTATTTGGTAGGAAGCAAGTCTTTGTCCAATTTTGTATGCTCCGATCACTGGAAACGATGGTTGAGAGGGTCATGTGGGAGGGGGTTGGCTGGGATCAGGAATCGTCGGACGTGCATGGGGGACCTTATGGCGCGTGCCGCGACATTTGCAAAATTTCGCGCAATGTATGCTGAGTGGGCGCGAATCCGCGTAGCGCCTGACTGCCACGTCCTACTGCTGAGCATGCATCATTGACGCTCGCATCGTCAGGCCTCACGTTTCCACGTCAGTCTCTACAGTGCACTGGTCAATGAGCACGTCCGTGCAAGGTGATGCGAGCCTTTTGATTGGTGCACAGATTCGGTACATTACTGATACAAGGTGTTTTATAACGTGTTGCGTGCGAAAATCAATTCCTGATACGAGGTACCCCTGATATGGGGTCGTAGGAACACGCTCTAACTGTTTTACTGTTGCTGTTGCGGTTCGATACAGTGACGACTCGGGCAACTGCTCAGTCTCGAGTCAGTTGTTTGTCCTTGCTGTCGCGCTGTATTTGTCAAGTTAAAGGTCGCTGACCTTTGACCTTCTTGTAACCTCCAACAATTACTTCTCTTGTCAACCTCCGATGGTTGACTCGCCGTTGTTCCTCTGTAGTTCGCCTCATTTGTAGTTCGGTGTTACGACACTGGTGGATCATGGGGCAAGGGTAAGGGAGTGTGTTGTGCGGCATGGTCAGTGCGGAGTGGCATGGGAGGGAGGCAAAATGGCAAGCACAGGGTGAAGGCAGGCAGGGGCCGTGGCAAAAATATGGAGATTGGCAGTGTCAGCAGGATGTGCGGCAGGATGCTGGCGGCAGCGCACGTCAGGGCATGTGCGGTGGGGCAAGGCTGGTCTGCGCTGCGGTGGGCCGGGGGAGTGCAGATTGGTGCAGGGAAAGGCACGACATGTTCCTATGTGGCCGGCCGAGACCCTTATGAGTTGCGGGATCTGAGCTTGAGAGTGTACGCTTGGAAATGTATTGCTAATGTGTTTCTTGATACCGTATTCTCCCGGACATAACACCCTAGGGTATAGCTAAAAATACAGGGAAAAAATGGGGGGGGTCTCCTCATAGGAAAAAAATACATAATACCCGGGTCTTTACATATGGCATATCTTAGTGTTAGTGTTTTCTTAATTAGTCAATGTGGGTGTTTTGCTGGTCGTTTTAGCATCACTGCCTGAGGCGCGAATGTGAGTTTCGGCCTCGAACTTCATCACCCCCACGAAAATGGCATGTGGCACCTCTCTTGCCACTTGCAACGGAAGATTCACCTGCACGTGGCGACAAAGAAATAGTGGGAGGGGGCAAATCTCGGCAGATTGCCTTTGAATGTACCGCGAAATTTCATTGAGGGAGAAATTCACACGATATTCTTCCGTATTGCAGCTACTCGTTAACGACTATAATAATGAATCCGTAAGAAAAGGGGGGGTGTCATAGAAAATCAGCCAAAAAGGGGGGTATAGTAGAAACGAGGTCTATCATAACACCCACCCCGCACAAGCTACCCGGGGGTGTACAATTATGGGGGGGTGTTTTGTCCGGGAGTATACGGTATGTAATTTTCATGATTCACAATTTGCTTTTCTATGCCAATTCAGCACTTGAATTTTTTATGTTATTCTGAAGTGAAGTCTCAAACTTATCCAAATATTTTAGTCGATTAGTAATCACAGGAAATATTGTTCAGTGTACTGCCTCACTCTACTCGCGTGAGTTTCGCGTTCCCCACCATTTCAACCCCAAGAGAAGCGCAGAGTGCCCCACCAGTGGTGGGGCGGGAGCAGTGCTCTGTCGCACACTGGGTCGTTCGGCCCTCCCATATCCTCGGGGACAGCTGTCGCATAGTATCGTGGCGAATACTGTTTTCCCCGCCTCCTGAATTCGGTTTCGCCCCACACACATTTTCGAAATTCAAGATTTTCAGGTTTTCGCCTAACTGTTTCAACCCCACATAACTTGAAAAATTACCATGCTGACCTCGGGTTTTAAGAAGCGTTTAATTAATTGTTTCCAGCAACGGTAAGAGTTGGAAATATAAGTACATTGACTATTCAAAGTTTTTTTTTTCAGAAGTCAAGTTTTCTCTGACAAATCAGAGTAATGCTCATGATCAACCCTGATTTTCAAATTTCCCAAAAAAACAACTCTGAAAGTCCTAGTGAAAATCCAAAGAAAAAACCCTGATACACATCCTACAAAACCTTATACGTATATCCTAACGATTTCAAAATAGACTTAGGGTGTGTTCCTACGGTCTCTTATCAAGCAACCCCTTATCTGACTTGCCTGATACAACGCGCGAGGGGTTTGGGTCTATGTGAAATTCAGTGTGATGAGACGTGAGTCTGATAAGGGGGTTGCCTGAAATGCAGTAGGGACACGCCCTTATTTACATGGATGTCAGCACGTTGGTCAGAGGGAAAGAAATAGACCAACCAAACTCACACTTGCCGAAGCTGTGCACTGGGGGAGAGTGGGGGGGGCACTATAGGGTACCTGGTACATGGTAATTCTTACAGAGTGCACTCTTGCTTCAAACAGAGGCCCAAACTGAGGTCCAGTTAAGCCCTTGGCGTGGCATGTGGCATACAAGGATAACAGAGAAGGCACAGCCTGAAAATCTGCTGACCATGCACCTACCATTGCCTTTTAATAATTAGGGTACTTGCCAAAACCGACAAAACAAATCACCTTGATACATATATCCACCCTCACGAGTCACGCACCTTCTCAGTAGTACATACAAGGCAGGAAGATGAGGATTCTCCAACTCCCCCCTTGTTGGCATGCAACATCGTCTAGTGCTACCCGGTGGGACCCTGTGTGTACGTTCAGGTCTACACCCCCAATCCGCACGCAGGCTCTAAAGGTTGAGATGCTTTTGCCCCAGTGCAGTGATGTCTGCTACGCAATGATGGACGCGAGTTAGCCCGTGTACATACACCAGTTTATGCAGGGGTCTCGATTTCGGACGCTGCTGCCTGGGTGACATCTGCTTTGGGTGCTGAGGGCTCGTGTGTTGAGTCGGCTTTCAGCGGGACAACCAGCACCGGACATGGAGCATGGTGCATGCAGTGGGTGCTAACACTCCCAAGAGCCGCACCGCCTCTCGCAGCGCGTGCATGCTGTTGTCGCTGCCGTCCACCGCCACCGCCACCCTCACGTTCCTCTGCACCCTCGCCGCACACACGCACACCCATCGATCCCGTACGTAAGCTAACGCTCAAAAGCGGAGGTTACGCGAAGGGAACTGAACAAGCGGAAAAGAAGCGCAGAGAAGTACCTGAGTGCCCATGTTCGAGAAAGAAAGTTTATCTGAATCAGCCGCAATGCGTGAATGCTAACCAGTTATGCAGACCATAATTCTGAAGATAGTGATGCAGCCTGTATAGCAACCGTCCAGTTCTTTGTACAGACGTTCTTCCTAAAAGAGTCCCATTTCCTCAACGAGCAGACTTTTCACGTAAGTCCTAGGTGTATCCCCTCCTCTACAGTCCCCTTTTTGGCGGGAAATCTTGCATTCCCGGTTTGGACACCATCCGAAGTTTGCCCAACCGAACGGATTTAGCGCGCGGATGGTGTCCCTATTGGGCAGGGCCCCACCTCTGACATTTTGGATGCGATCGGGGTCGCACGCGTCGTTTGCATGTTGCGATTTTTTGGGGGTCACCAACCAATTGGGGTATCGAAATGACATAAAACGACGAGAAGCGACAACATAATGGGCGCCAACTTTAACGGCAGAACCTGCCATCCAGCCTGTTTCAAAAATAAAATGCCCGATTGACTTGGGCTGCCAACTTCAACTTTTTGACTTGGGGGCACCCGATTGGAATCGTGGGCAGGACCGAAGAGTATATCTCAGCGGACAAGCGAGTCCGCCCGCGGGAGCTCGCTGCCCGCGGGCAAAAAAAAATAAACCCCAGAAGGGCACGCATCCGGTCAGGGAGGCATCAACCCTAAACACGGGGAGGCATGGATTTAGGGTTGATGCCTCCCTAGGATGGCATGCCATCCGATGGGGTTTTAGTTTTTTTCTGCCCGGGGCAGCATGTCGTCAAGTCGTCACAGGGTCGTCAGGCTTGACCACCCGTTTTGGCTGAGATTTTCCATGTAGATGTAGCTGGTTGCCTGGCACGTTTGCGCCAAGTCAGCTCCAACGCACTGCAACGCCCCTTTCATGCCACGATCGGACAGTATGCCACTTGACGTGCAAAGGGTCGCACGTACCCTAAACCGTCAGGTCCCAACGTGTCCCGATCTCGAACCGCATGGCCGAACATTGAAATGTCAATTTTCGAAATTGCGAACCGCGTGTCCCTACTTCGGATGGTGTCCCGACCGGGAATGCGATCTGAATCATTGCACGAATCAGTTCCGCAGCCAATCAGAGAACGCAAATCGAACCAGTCAGAGCATTCACGGAAAATAAAACGAAAGGAAGTTTTGATTCACTATTTACTTTTGCAATTGTGATTGTCTGTTTATCTTGACCGCGCTTGTGTCCAAATCCTGTCGCGCGGTTCCTTGCGAGCTCCGATGATGCCATCTCATTAAACTCGCTTACAGTGTAGAACGAAAAATGTTGTCTTTCATTTCGGCATTAAACATAATTTATTTTGTATTTTTCTGCCCGTTTTTTCCTGCGACACTAATCAACGAGGTGAACCGTGCGACGATAAGTTGAAAACAGCCTAGTCCGAATGTACGTATGTGACAGGAAAACACGACTAGTAGCGAAGGAAAATCGCTCTTCATGCAATTTCCTTATATGGGACTATAAGTTCCCTTTTGCCCAGGGTTCGTGGGTTTTTTACAAAGGCCCGCAGCGCGCGTGTTTTTCACATGGACTCTAATCGAGGACATCTGTATGACCTTGGCGTTTTGGAAAACAGTAGAGTAGCGAGCTCCACGAATCATGATTCGTACGCCATACTGCGTTGTGATAGCACGTGAACAGTGCTGCTCGACACGTGGCAAGCGAGCGATGTTAGAAGTGACGAGGGTATGCGATGGAGGAGGGTAACGGAAATGCCGATGGAAATGACCAATTTGGGACCGAAGAACAGCAGAAAAGTGGCCGAATTAGGGCTGGGTGAGTCGCACCCCCTCGAAGCAGTGCCGAACCAACGCCGCAACAAGCCCAAATCTAAACACCCAACAAGCTGACAAAAGTTTGTTCAGAAACAGGTCAACCCTAAACACCTTGTCGCAAAGTGTTTAGGGTTGATTATCCTTAAAAGCATGCCATCCAATAGGGGTTTATATTTGTTATGGCTCGGAAGATAATAATTTAGGCTCGTACGCATGTTCGAACCTTCGTACTAGGGGTGCGACTCACGCGGCCCTAATTCTGCCACCTCTCTGCTAATGTACGGCCCCTCGATGATCTCTTCCCAAATGCCGATGTGATGAGTTTGCCTGGTTGGCTTTGAAAATGTACTCGCCAAGGTGCTGCTCTATAGTGTGCGGTTTCAGTGGCAAATGAACATAACATTAATACACATAAATATAAATGAATTAGGTCCACTTAGCTTATGTTTTTGTCAGATAGAAGCTTTAAGGCTTCATTAATGGATGCTTCTGAAAGTTTAGGTGACCTAGAAAAGATTCGGACTGTGACCTGCAACACAAAGCAACAATATTTAGGAAGAAATGATGTAGCAACCAAGGGGTGATGCTGAGAAGATTTGAACAAGAATGGATGAACTATGAAATGAAGTGAGTACAAATATGAAACCCTAATTGGTTGTACCCCCTATGGGATACCCCACTATAGCCTACACAACAGCATAAGCTATAATGTTCTGACACACCCCCATAGGCAAAGTGGGGGAGAACAAGGGGTCACAAGACCAGTCAAGCAAAGTAAAGCAAAGCAAGCTCAGGGTGGATCACAAAGTCACCACACAGTCCGAGCACAGGGTCAAGGCCACACGACCAGTTCACATGCAAGAGTACACACATATATATAAAGCTAGACAAGCAAGAGCAGGTATATATATATGTGAGAGTACAGGCAAGATCAAGAGGAGAGCAAGTGAGGCAAGACGGGCACAAGACCCAGCTGAGTGCAGAAGCGCTGATGATCACAAGGCGGAAGTGCCTTGGTGAAGACATCAGCAGTGTTGGCCTCAGAGGCCACGTACGCAAGCCGCAACTGACCACGTTGCTGTAGCTGACGAGCAAGGAAGTAGCGGAGAGCAATGTGCTTTGTTCTGTGCTCCAGTCGCTGCTCTCAACACAAGGCCAGCATGGCCTTGTTGTCTACGTACAGGACTGGAGGAGAACGAGGCGGCTCTCCAAGGTCGGTCAGCAGGTAGGTGAGCCAGCGAAGCTCCTGTGCAGCCATGGCCCCGGCGTAGATCTCAGCCTCACAACTCGAGCCAAGAACAGAAGACGAGCGAGTAGCCCGCCACGAAACAGAGCCGGAACCAAGGCTGAAGGTGTAACCCTGTGACGACCGCTGCGTAGCCTGGTCGTCGGCCCAAGAAGCGTCCGCGTGCCCAGTGAGGACCACTGGACTCCGCCCTCCAAGCACTAGCCCCATGCCCGACGTACTGCACAAGTAGCGCAACACCCTCTTCGCTGCAGCCATGTGCTCTGGTCTGTGTCTCCCAGGAGCAACATAGCGTGCCAGAATGCTAAGAGGGTATGCAAGGTCAGGTCGTGTGCAGGTCATCAGGTACATGAGGCAGCCAACAAGCTCTGGGTACGGGCCACTCGACTCTACGGACTCATCCGAAGGCAGAGCTGAGAGCGAGTGGCGAGTAGACAGAGGAGTGGCCTGAGGCGAGGAGTACGTGAAGCCGAAGCGCTGAAGGACCTGCTGCACCATGTGTGACTGAGTCAGGGTAATGGTGCGGCGTGCTCTGTCCCGGGTGATCTGCAAGCCAAGGTAGCTGCGCAGTTCACCCAGGTCTGTGCACGTGTGTCTCTTCTGCAGCTCGGACTTCACGTAGGCGAGTCCAGCAGTGTCAGCTGTGGCAAAGACCAAGTCGTCGACGTACACGAGGATGTAGAACGGCGGCAGAGAGGTGTCGGTGCGTAGAAACAGCGACGGGTCGGCAGTAGAAGGAGCAAACCCAAGAGCCGCAAGTGTAGTCCTCAGTGTGTCGTGCCACTCACGTGGCGCCTGGCGGAGACCGTAGACTGGACGCCGGAGACTCCACTGGGTACCAGAAGGGAAAGACCCAGTGAAGCCAGGTGGGCGACGCAGCCAGATCTCCTCGTGCAGGCTGCCCTGCAAGAAAGCTGTGCTGAAGTCAAGAGAGTGCAGCTCGTAGTCACGGTGAGCAGCAACGTGCAGCAGTACCCGAAGAGTGGTCATCTTCGGGGTGGGGGAGAAGGTATGAAAGTAGTCAACTCCCTGCCGCTGACTGAAGCCACGAGCCACGTAACGCGCCTTGAAGACAGGCGGAGAACCCGGCGGCCGCTTCACCCTGAAGATCCACATGCCACTGACGATGTTCGCCCCAGGAGGGGGGACAGCGTCAACGTAGGTGCCTGTGGACTTCCAGGAAGCCATCTCTGCATCCATAGCTGCCTGCCACTGAGAGGAGTAGGGACCCTCTATCGCCTCCGCGTAAGAGCGCGGAGTCGGGATGTCAAGTGCATCCGGGTCTCCCTCAGGGGTAAGCAGTACGGACACGAGATGAGGTGAGGCAGCTGCCAGACACTGGAACTCCTCCTGCCTGTCCTCAAGGACGTCCGTGCCAAGGGCACACTCACCCCCGACGGACGGAGGACAGACAGACTCAGACTCAGCGACAAGACTAGCAGCGTAGTCTAAGCGACAGCGAGCAGCAAAGTCGACGAGCTCAGTAACTAGAGCAGACGCAGCAGTAGACTCGAAAGAAGGGTCAGTGACAACAGTAGCAAGGAGACGCGTGACAGTAGGACTGGCAGCACGAAGAGAGTCCGACTCCGGGTCGGCAAGAGCAGGAAGAGAGGACTCAGGAGGAGAAGGCAAAGGGGCACGCAGAGGAGCAGTGGACGGACGCAGAGACATCCGGTGCGTGCCAGGGACAGGAGGAGGACGCTGACGCGAACCGCGACCACTAGTGCGAGCAGCACGGACAGGCGACGCAGGGCGAGACGCAGGCTCACGACGCTCAGCCAGACCTCCAGTAGGACTAGTGTAGGGAGAAGGAGCAGGCAAAGGGGAGGTAGGCTGCAACTGTAGCTGGGACGAGACAGGCTGTGGACACTCTAAGGGAGGAGGAGGACCAGTAGAAGGTGGAAGACCAAGAACCTGCTGCAGGAGTGGCACGAAGTACGGTCGAGGCCGCGCGGCGACGCTAGAAGCAGCAGGGACATCACCAGAACCCTCAGCAGGAGCACCCGCTCCAGCAGCACCACCAGTAGCTCCAGAACCTCCAGCAGCACCAGGAGCACCCCCAGTAGGACTGCCAGCGGTAGTCTCAGCGCCAGCACCCTCAGCAGCACCAGCTCCAGTGCACCCAGGACGAGCACCTCTGGGACCCGCGACCGCAGCACCCTCAGCAGTCAAAGGACCTCCAGCACCAGCAGCACGCCTCCAGCGCCGGGCAAACCACTCACGCAGCTCCTGTGGAGAAAGTGGCTCCCGGCGAGACGAAGCACTCGGAGAACCTCCAGGCGGAGCACCTCCAGGCTCAGCACCCCCAGGCGTAGCACCCCTAGGCTCAGCACCCCCAGACGTAGCACCCCTAGGCTCAGCACCCCCAGGCTCAGCACCCCTAGGCTCAGCACCCCCAGGCTCAGCACCCCCAGGCTCAGCACCCCTAGGCTCAGCACCCCCAGGCTCAGCACCCCTAGGCTCAGCACCCCCAGACGTAGCACCCCCAGGCCCAGCACCCCTAGGCTCCGCACCCCCAGGTACAGCACCCCCAGCCTCAGCACCCTCAGCAGCACCAGAGTCACCAGTGACCTCGACAGGCTCGACTGCGTCTACCTGGGACACACCTGAAGGGGCAGGACCCTGAGGGGGGAGGGGGTCTACCTGGGGGGGACCTGGTACCAGGAAGAGTGGGGGTGGGGGGAGGGACGGAGTGCGGTAGGGGAAGAGGCGGTAGTAGGGGACCGACTCGTCAAACGTGACGTCCTGGGAGGACAGAACACGGCGAGAGGTGGGGTGGTAAAACTGCCACCCAGGCGCGTCAGGGGGGAACCCCAGGAAGACGCAAGGAGCAGCACGAGGGGATAGTTTGTCCGCAGACAGGTCGCGGACAAACGCCCGAGATCCCCAGACCCGGAACGCCGACGCATCGCCAACCTTCCCCGTCCACAGCAAGGCTGGGGAGGTCTCCGGCCTGGAGACCCTGGGGTGGAGGTTGATCTGATGCGCCGCGTACCTCACCGCAAACGGCCACAGAAAATGGGGGGCAGCCGCATGCATCATAGACGTACGAGCGACGTCCATGACCATGCCAATGCGGCGCTCAGCAATCCCATTTTGCTGCGGTGAGTCCGGAAGCGTGAAGGTCTGACGGATGCCCCGTGCACGACAGTAGGCACGCAGAAGGCCAGAGGAGAACTCTCCGCCTCTGTCCGAGTGCAGACGCAGAACAGGAAAGTCCGAGCCGAAGCTCTGCCTGAGCTGGAGACGAGCTGCGCGGATCCAGTCGATCAGCACCTCAGTGACATCACCCTTGCTGCGCAAGGGGAAGACTGTGGTGTAACGCGAGTAGTCGTCAACAACGAGCAGGAAGTAGCGCTCGTGACCCTGTCCACGGACGCGGGCTGGGCCCCACACGTCCATGTGAAGTGTCTGCAACGGGGCCTCTGTCGGAGGAAACTGGGAGGAGTGAGGGGCAGCACGCAGGCGCCCCTCGACACAGGGGACACAGGCAGGGCCAGGGCCCTGAGGAAGGGGAGGGAGGGACCGGGGGAGACCGGACACAAGAAGACGGGAGGCCATACCTCTGAGCCGAAGCAGAGAGGGGTGGCCAAGGCGGTGGTGCCAGAGGAGAGTCTCGTGAGACAGGAGACGACACGAACAGGGGGCAGACTCAGGACCAGACCTGGACGCCGCAGCAAACACCTGACCCGACGTAACTACCCTACCAGACTCAGCAACTGGAGGAGACGCAGTGGTCAGAGTGTACAGGCTCGACCCCGGCTGACGGGTGAACGTAGCCAGGTGTCGGCCTGTGCCAGCCTCTGTACAGTGGGTCACTCTCTGACGTGCAGGAGTGAACTGGTGGACCCCCGCATCCTGTAGGTCAGCACCACTCACCAGGTTCGTAGAGAACGAGGGGAGGTAGAGACCAGACAGGGTGCCAGAGGGAGCCGCCGGACACGGGAGGACTGTGGAGAAGCGAGACAGGACAGGACCCCCAGAGGGGTCAGCCAGAGACACTGCAACCGGTCGACTCAGCGGTGTGAGTGTGGTGCGGTCCCGAAAGAAGGAGCGAGACGCCCCAGAGTCAAGGGTGAAGGTGAGGGAGGCCGAAGCCGACGCAGTACCTGAGAGCGCAGACTCACCAGTACCTGAGGACGCAGACACACGAGCACCTAGAGCAGCAGCGTCGCAAGCACCTAGGGCAGCAGCCTCACCAGGACCTAGAGCAGCAGTCTCAATGCCCGGATCGGGCGGGAAACACCGGTAACAGTCACCCTCATCACTAATAGACACAGCATACATGGCAGAGAGAATAGCATCAAAGTCAAGATCATAGATGGCAACACCCGCCCTAGACAGCTCGCCCCAGCGAGGGATCTCGGAGGCCTCCGGGAACTGGTGACGCCACGCGTCCGTCAGGCGGCCAAAGCAGCGCTGGGTGGGGTGGGCACCCCCACACCGCTCACCCGCACGGTCGCCAGTGCGCAAAACGTAGGAGCACGGACCAAAACCCCCACCCCGCTGACGCGCAGTGTACCACTCACGAAGCTGCTGAGGGGACAGGGTGTCACGACCACGCTGCTGCTGCTGGCGCGAGCCACCACCGGAGCCACTCCTCTGCGAAGACCCGCGACCAGCACCACCGCCACCCCCGCCGCCTCCGACGCCTCCGCCGCCTCCGCTACTGCCGCCGCCTCCGCCTCCGCCGCCGCCTCCACCTCCGCCACCTCCGCCACCTCCGCTCCCACCGCCACCGCCGCCGCCACCTCCACCTCCACTGCCGCCACCGACCCCTCCACCCCCACCTCCACTCCCACCGCCACCCCCACTCCCCCAACTGCCGCCACCTCCACCTCCACCGCCCCCGCTCGCTCCTCCAGCACCCTTGCCCCCCTTGCCCTTGCCAGAGCGGCGTCTCCCGCTAGGGGCAGACGCCGCACCGACCGACTCAAGAACAAGGAGGTCGGCCGCAGCAGCAGAGGCAACAGAGGGCAGAAGGGGGGAGGGGGAACACCCCTCAAAGATGGGGGTGCGCGGGTCACCACGAGAGGCCCCTACAGCGACTATGCTCTTCTCGGCCGCTAGGAGGGACTTCTCGAGGAGGTCAACAGTGAGAGTGGTGGGACAGACAGAGAGAAAGTGGTCCCTGACTACGCGAAGGGAGTCAGGAAGGCGAGTGACTATGTAGTAAAGAGTGATGTACATGGGGGGGGGGTTCCTGGCGCAGAAGTCAGGAGGGAGTGCAGCGCGGTAGCGAGTGTCACTAGTGCGGAGGTGCGTAATGAGGTCAGTGACTGTGGGAAAGGCAGTAAGGTCAGGAAAGAGGTACGGTAGCATGAGACGGCTCAGTGCAGCAGTGGCAGGGGAGGAGTAGCGCGCAACTACAGCGTCGTACAAGGTCTGAGCACTCTTGTACTGACTAAAGTGCGCACGCTCGGAGGTAGGGAGGTGGCGACGCACAGCAAGACGTGCAGCAGCGTCGCGCGTGGCCCACTGGGAGCGAACAGTGGCGTCAGCATCAGCAGCAGGGGCAGTGGAGGTGCCAGAGGTGAGGTCAAAGAGAGAGAGGCCGTCTGCCCTATCGCACTGTAAGAACAGCTGCAGGTCATCTACCCAGACCTCAAAGTCAATGGCCCTACCCTCAGCGTCAAAGGCGAGAACACTAGGGGTAGCCATGACCCTAGACGACTAGCAGCGCAAACAGTGGGGTGAGGACAGTGCAGTGAAAAGGCGCTGTGCTCACCAGACTGGGCAGGTCGGGCGGCCCTGAAGGAGGGCGGCGCGGCGGCTCAGCGGCTCAGCTGCTGGGCGGCCCGGCGGCTCGGCGGCTCCGCTGCTGGGCGGCTCGGCTGCTGGGCGGCTCGGCTGCTGGGCGGCGCGGCCGCTGGGCGGCCCGGCGGCTCGGCGGCTCCGCTGCTGGGCAGCTCGGCTGCTGGGCGGCTCGGCGGCTCGGCTGCTGGGCGGCTCGGCTGCTGGGCGGCTCGGCGGCTCGGCTGCTGGGCGGCTCGGCTGTGCTGCTGCAGGGCACGGGGCCGCAGGTAAGGGCGGCGGGGCCGCTGGTAAGGTGGCGGGGCCGCAGCAGAGGGCGGCGGGGCCGCAGGTAAGGGCGGGGCCGCAGGGAAGGTGGCGGGGCCGCGAGGAAGGGCGGCGGGGCCGCTAGGTAGGGCGGCGGGGCCGCGCGATGGGGCGGCGGGGCCGCGCGATGGGGCGGCGGGGCCGCGCGATGGGGTGGCGGGGCCGCGAGGAAGGGCGGCGGGGCCGCGCGATGGGGCGGCGGGGCCGCGCGATGGGGCGGCGGGGCCGCGCGATGGGGCGGCGGGGCCGCTAGGTAGGGCGGCGGGGCCGCTAGATAGGGCGGCGGGGCCGCGCGATGGGGCGGCGGGGCCGCGATGGGGCGGCGGGGCCGCTAGGTAGGGCGGCGGGGCCGCGCAATGGGGCGGCGAGGCCGCGAGGTAGGGCGGTGGGGCCGCTAGGTAGGGCGGCGGGGCCGCTAGGAGAGAGGCGGCGGGGCCGCGAAGACGGACGGCGGGGCCACGGAGACGGGTGGCGGGGCCGCAGTGCAGGGCCGCTAGGGCGGCTCGACGAAGTGAGGGCCCGAAGCGCGACTCGGGCTGAGCGCGCTTCGGGCAGGAAAAAAAAATCGATGTGGTGGGCCCTAAGCACAGTTCCCAAGGGGGAACCTGCTCGATACCATGAGAAGATTTGAACAAGAATGGATGAACTATGAAATGAAGTGAGTACAAATATGAAACCCTAATTGGTTGTACCCCCTATGGGATACCCCACTATAGCCTACACAACAGCATAAGCTATAATGTTCTGACAGATGCTGCAAGCCATGCAATCCTCACCTAGCCATCTTGATCTGATGACAAGCCTGGCGTGGACTGGTAGCATGTGAGTACTCCTAAGCAGATTTGCCCCACACACCAATCACCCAGTGGTCTGTCTGCACGCCCTGGTACTGCTGGATCATGTTCCCAGCCTGCCATGTACGGTACCCCACAATATACAGCAATGCAATATGCACAGCAGCCAAATGAAAGAAAAGAAAACAAACCACAGCCCAAACGAGTATTGCCAACTACATGCATTCCCCCATCCAACTACCATCAACCAACCTCCGAGGTGAGTTTGAGGGTGGCGGTGGTGCATGTGGTGTAGAGTACAGGGCTGGGGCTGCTGAAGAGGCTTGACACGAGGGTTGACAGAGAGCGCGTGGCGGAGGCCAGCGCCGCCACGCGCTGGGAGCAGGTGTTGCCGTTCTGACACTCCGTCATCACGTTCGCCATAGTCAAGGATATCCGCCACATGGACATGGGCACATGGAGTCACAAGGATTGAGCCATGATCAGCGCAAACGACGACAGGAAGGAAGGCATAGTCAGGAATGGAGAATGCAGCGTTGTAATTATAGACGCATGCGTTTTTTCTACATCGAATTGAGACTCGTGATAGTCCATGGGGGAGGTGAGGCTGACGATAGGGAAGCAACGGCAGGCATGCTGTGTGGATGTTGGGGAGGAAGAGAGGGGTGCGATGTGCGGAGCAATCCAGCAAGCGTGGAGCCGTGGAGGGGTGGCTGGGGCGATGAGGCCCATTCGGCCGCAGGCGGAGGAACCTGCGTGTTCCCAACAACTACGTCACGCGTAACTACGTTGCTAGCAGCAGCACTGGGAGGCGGGAACTGGAATGGCGGTTCATGCATCTATTGCAGCTGCTGCTCCACATGTCCCTCATGGCCCCCCCGCCCGCCAGCAGCAAGTGTGCGGTGTGACTATAGCAAGGGTGACTGCAGAATGCAAATCAGCTGCTCCCTCGCTGCTGCCGCGCCCAGAAGGCTCCCACTACTGCTGGGCACTTGATCGTTCTTCCCTGGCACCTGACCATAATCCTTTGCAGCCTGGATGGTGCTGCCTGGCGCATGGCCATGCCCAAGCACATGGGCAGGGCTGCTGTTCCTTGCAGGGACCGCATGCGGTGGCAGCGAAAGCGCGGGGCCGAGGGCAGCGAGGAGGAGAGCAGCTGCGCCACCGCGTGCACTGCGGCCGTGGGGGCACACGCACTAGGGGACGTGCTAGCAGGCACACCCACTGCAACAGCCACACTCCTCGCTGCACCCGGTGTAACCACGGTAGCAGCCGTGGGAGGGCGAGGTGTGGCGGTAGTGGCAGCAATGTTGTTGGCCGCGCAAGTGGAGAGAAGCGGTGAAGGGCGGGGCGCAGGAGGGGTGGAAGGAGGGTCATCCATGGAGCCACAGCTGCTGCTCACGTGCACACTGCGCGGGCGAGTGGCGTGGGTCGCGGGGGTCATGCGCGATCCGCGCGTCGCGGCGTTCCCTTCAACTCGATCCTCAATCCTCGCCATCTCTGTCGGTGGTGAGTCGGGGAGCACGATTTGTCAACAGGAGTTGTGTGTTGGCCCCGTCCTCGCTTGGGCGGAGTCGACCTCGTGGTTGGGTGTGCGGGAGGTGCAGCCGACCTGCTGCAGTAGGCAACGCCGACTTAGGCGCGCAGGTCGGCGGGTTTGGTCGACCTGCACGGGGCCACTGCGAAGCCGCCAATTTTGGGACGCCAGCAACCGACTTCAACCGAGGTCTACGAGGAGGGCTCGTCGACTAGGGAGGGGCGCCGACTTAGGAGGGCGCATGCTCAGGGAATTCAACCTGGCGAGGTCGACCTCGGAGGGCGCCAACCTGGTGACGCCGACCTAGACAGTCTGGTCGACCTAGAGGTGGTTGACCTGCAGTGTAACCGACTTGGGAGGTCGGCTGGTGGTGGCCAACGACCTGGATGGACGACGGGCACGAGAAGAAGCAGTTGGTCGACGTAGTTGCCCGGTCAACCAGGTTACTCATGCGACGGGGTTCAGCGGAGGAGCGCGATAGACGCCTAGGTGGTTCTGGCGAAGCCAACTTCGGCGTGGTATCTCGAGATCGACGTGGAGGATCAGGTGCAGTCGTGGGCACATGCACTGCCTGGCATCTGCGCAGTGCACATCACGAGGCACAGCACGCCAACCAATTGCGAGCACCTGCAAAGCGGGTGCGCTGCTGTCATGTGGGTGCAACACTGTGCAGCCGCCTTGCTGCAGCGTTGGCACGCTGCCGATTTGCAACGTTGGCAAGTCGCGCTTCTGCAACGCTAGAGCGGTGCGGACTTTGCAGCGCTAGAATGCGGTCGACCGTGCTGCGCTGGAGGTCAACCTGCTTGCGCGCTAGCGTTTGATGTAGTCGTTGTTGCAAATGTTGTTGCTATCATTGTGTTATTCTCTTGCTAGTGAAACTCTTGCCGTTTTGCCCCGGGAACACGCAAGTGCTAAAGAACACAAGGAATGCTACGATTACTCTAACAACCGTGCCTTCCCCGTAGTCTAGCTCTCGTTGTAGTAGTAGACACGGAAGGACCTTTGCCGCGTCCTCCGCTACCTCCTGATGCATGCGGACGAGCAACTCGGCGGTGGCGGGCGGCAGCGGCACATCTTGACGGCTGTCGGGAAAGTTGAGACTCCCCGCCGCATCGCATCGCAGCATCCGCGCCGCCATGTCGTACGCGCGCGCTGCCTCTTCCGCGCTCGAGTATGAACCAAGTGAGATGCATGAACGGCTCCATGGTTCATGGATCTCCGACACCCACCGCCCCCACTTGCACTGCCGCACGCATTTGTAATGGGGAGTGCACGCAGCTTAATGTGCTCCCGTTTTCTCCCTTTCCTTCCCCACATCTCGTTCTATCCGCAGCTTGGCTCTTGGGAGTGTTAGCACCCACTGCATGCACCATGCTCCATGTCCGGTGCTGGTTGTCCCGCTGAAAGCCGACTCAACACACGAGCCCTCAGCACCCAAAGCAGATGTCACCCAGGCAGCAGCGTCCGAAATCGAGACCCCTGCATAAACTGGTGTATGTACACGGGCTAACTCGCGTCCATCATTGCGTAGCAGACATCACTGCACTGGGGCAAAAGCATCTCAACCTTTAGAGCCTGCGTGCGGATTGGGGGTGTAGACCTGAACGTACACACAGGGTCCCACCGGGTAGCACTAGACGATGTTGCATGCCAACAAGGGGGGAGTTGGAGAATCCTCATCTTCCTGCCTTGTATGTACTACTGAGAAGGTGCGTGACTCGTGAGGGTGGATATATGTATCAAGGTGATTTGTTTTGTCGGTTTTGGCAAGTACCCTAATTATTAAAAGGCAATGGTAGGTGCATGGTCAGCAGATTTTCAGGCTGTGCCTTCTCTGTTATCCTTGTATGCCACATGCCACGCCAAGGGCTTAACTGGACCTCAGTTTGGGCCTCTGTTTGAAGCAAGAGTGCACTCTGTAAGAATTACCATGTACCAGGTACCCTATAGTGCCCCCCCCACTCTCCCCCAGTGCACAGCTTCGGCAAGTGTGAGTTTGGTTGGTCTATTTCTTTCCCTCTGACCAACGTGCTGACATCCATGTAAATAAGGGCGTGTCCCTACTGCATTTCAGGCAACCCCCTTATCAGACTCACGTCTCATCACACTGAATTTCACATAGACCCAAACCCCTCGCGCGTTGTATCAGGCAAGTCAGATAAGGGGTTGCTTGATAAGAGACCGTAGGAACACACCCTAAGTCTATTTTGAAATCGTTAGGATATACGTATAAGGTTTTGTAGGATGTGTATCAGGGTTTTTTCTTTGGATTTTCACTAGGACTTTCAGAGTTGTTTTTTTGGGAAATTTGAAAATCAGGGTTGATCATGAGCATTACTCTGATTTGTCAGAGAAAACTTGACTTCTGAAAAAAAAAACTTTGAATAGTCAATGTACTTATATTTCCAACTCTTACCGTTGCTGGAAACAATTAATTAAACGCTTCTTAAAACCCGAGGTCAGCATGGTAAATTTTCAAGTTATGTGGGGTTGAAACAGTTAGGCGAAAACCTGAAAATCTTGAATTTCGAAAATGTGTGTGGGGCGAAACCGAATTCAGGAGGCGGGAAAAACAGTATTCGCCACGATACTATGCGACAGCTGTCCCCGAGGATATGGGAGGGCCGAACGACCCAGTGTGCGACAGAGCACTGCTCCCGCCCCACCACTGGTGGGGCACTCTGCGCTTCTCTTGGGGTTGAAATGGTGGGGAACGCGAAACTCACGCGAGTAGAGTGAGGCAGTACACTGAACAATATTTCCTGTGATTACTAATCGACTAAAATATTTGGATAAGTTTGAGACTTCACTTCAGAATAACATAAAAAATTCAAGTGCTGAATTGGCATAGAAAAGCAAATTGTGAATCATGAAAATTACATACCGTATACTCCCGGACAAAACACCCCCCCATAATTGTACACCCCCGGGTAGCTTGTGCGGGGTGGGTGTTACGATAGACCTCGTTTCTACTATACCCCCCTTTTTGGCTGATTTTCTATGACACCCCCCCTTTTCTTACGGATTCATTATTATAGTCGTTAACGAGTAGCTGCAATACGGAAGAATATCGTGTGAATTTCTCCCTCAATGAAATTTCGCGGTACATTCAAAGGCAATCTGCCGAGATTTGCCCCCTCCCACTATTTCTCTGTCGCCACGTGCAGGTGAATCTTCCGTTGCAAGTGGCAAGAGAGGTGCCACATGCCATTTTCGTGGGGGTGATGAAGTTCGAGGCCGAAACTCACATTCGCGCCTCAGGCAGTGATGCTAAAACGACCAGCAAAACACCCACATTGACTAATTAAAAAAACACTAACACTAAGATATGCCATATGTAAAGACCCGGGTATTATGTATTTTTTTCCTATGAGGAGACCCCCCCCATTTTTTCCCTGTATTTTTAGCTATACCCTAGGGTGTTATGTCCGGGAGAATACGGTATCAAGAAACACATTAGCAATACATTTCCAAGCGTACACTCTCAAGCTCAGATCCCGCAACTCATAAGGGTCTCGGCCGGCCACATAGGAACATGTCGTGCCTTTCCCTGCACCAATCTGCACTCCCCCGGCCCACCGCAGCGCAGACCAGCCTTGCCCCACCGCACATGCCCTGACGTGCGCTGCCGCCAGCATCCTGCCGCACATCCTGCTGACACTGCCAATCTCCATATTTTTGCCACGGCCCCTGCCTGCCTTCACCCTGTGCTTGCCATTTTGCCTCCCTCCCATGCCACTCCGCACTGACCATGCCGCACAACACACTCCCTTACCCTTGCCCCATGATCCACCAGTGTCGTAACACCGAACTACAAATGAGGCGAACTACAGAGGAACAACGGCGAGACAACCATCGGAGGTTGACAAGAGAAGTAATTGTTGGAGGTTACAAGAAGGTCAAAGGTCAGCGACCTTTAACTTGACAAATACAGCGCGACAGCAAGGACAAACAACTGACTCGAGACTGAGCAGTTGCCCGAGTCGTCACTGTATCGAACCGCAACAGCAACAGTAAAACAGTTAGAGCGTGTTCCTACGACCCCATATCAGGGGTACCTCGTATCAGGAATTGATTTTCGCACGCAACACGTTATAAAACACCTTGTATCAGTAATGTACCGAATCTGTGCACCAATCAAAAGGCTCGCATCACCTTGCACGGACGTGCTCATTGACCAGTGCACTGTAGAGACTGACGTGCAAACGTGAGGCCTGACGATGCGAGCGTCAATGATGCATGCTCAGCAGTAGGACGTGGCAGTCAGGCGCTACGCGGATTCGCGCCCACTCAGCATACATTGCGCGAAATTTTGCAAATGTCGCGGCACGCGCCATAAGGTCCCCCATGCACGTCCGACGATTCCTGATCCCAGCCAACCCCCTCCCACATGACCCTCTCAACCATCGTTTCCAGTGATCGGAGCATACAAAATTGGACGAAGACTTGCTTCCTACCAAATAGCTACCACTATGGCCCGTAAGCGTAAAAACCAGGCAACCACGGCTGAAGAGGCGCCATGGCACCCTGATGACCTCACGTATGTGAAGTGGATGAAGGGTGAACTGGCGAACGGGAGGCCGACGACGAGGCCCCTGCGAAATGTGGGACAGGCGCCTGCGCAGTCCACCGCCAATCGTCAATCTAACCCCGGCCCAAGCAACGTCAGAGCTCGTACCAAGTACGATACGGATGACGACGACGAGGAAAACGACTCCGCAGACGAAGACCCTGCGACTGACTCCGATAATGAAGACCCTGTCGCCGCGTGGCCCGGCGATCCGGAATACAACGGCCCAGTTAAAGATCGCGCCGCTGTTTCGCCCGGCGGCCGTAAGAATGGAGGCCCGTCCATGGAGGCCTGTGAAGAAAAATCCTGTGCAAAGCTAGCGCCAAGAGGACCATAACTATAATAACTCTACACTTGTTTTGCAGAATGGGGAACTTAATGCCAGTTGGTTGAGGAGGATACCAGTAGCGGCTTGTGCGCGTGAATGATGGTAAACTCTTTAGCCGTGCGCGCGAAGAGCCGCACCGCCTCTCGCAGCGCGTGCATGCTGTTGTCGCTGTCGTCCACCGCCACCGCCACCCTCACGTTCCTCTGCACCCTCGCCGCACACACGCACACCCATCGATCCCGTACGTAAGCTAACGCTCAAAAGCGGAGGTTACGCGAAGGGAACTGAACAAGCGGAAAAGAAGCGCAGAGAAGTACCTGAGTGCCCATGTTCGAGAAAGAAAGTTTATCTGAATCAACCGCAATGCGTGAATGCTAACCAGTTATGCAGACCATAATTCTGAAGATAGTGATGCAGCCTGTATAGCAACCGTCCAGTTCTTTGTACAGACGTTCTTCCTAAAAGAGTCCCATTTCCTCAACGAGCAGACTTTTCACGTAAGTCCTAGGTGTATCCCCTCCTCTACAGTCCCCTTTTTGGCGGGAAATCTTGCATTCCCGGTTTGGACACCATCCGAAGTTTGCCCAACCGAACGGATTTAGCGCGCGGATGGTGTCCCTATTGGGGCAGGGCCCCACCTCTGACATTTTGGATGCGATCGGGGTCGCACGCGTCGTTTGCATGTTGCGATTTTTTGGGGGTCACCAACCAATTGGGGTATCGAAATGACATAAAACGACGAGAAGCGACAACATAATGGGCGCCAACTTTAACGGCAGAACCTGCCATCCAGCCTGTTTCAAAAATAAAATGCCCGATTGACTTGGGCTGCCAACTTCAACTTTTTGACTTGGGGGCACCCGATTGGAATCGTGGGCAGGACCGAAGAGTATATCTCAGCGGACAAGCGAGTCCGCCCGCGGGAGCTCGCTGCCCGCGGGCAAAAAAAAATAAACCCCAGAAGGGCACGCATCCGGTCAGGGAGGCATCAACCCTAAACACGGGGAGGCATGGATTTAGGGTTGATGCCTCCCTAGGATGGCATGCCATCCGATGGGGTTTTAGTTTTTTTCTGCCCGGGGCAGCATGTCGTCAAGTCGTCACAGGGTCGTCAGGCTTGACCACCCGTTTTGGCTGAGATTTTCCATGTAGATGTAGCTGGTTGCCTGGCACGTTTGCGCCAAGTCAGCTCCAACGCACTGCAACGCCCCTTTCATGCCACGATCGGACAGTATGCCACTTGACGTGCAAAGGGTCGCACGTACCCTAAACCGTCAGGTCCCAACGTGTCCCGATCTCGAACCGCGTGGCCGAACATTGAAATGTCAATTTTCGAAATTGCGAACCGCGTGTCCCTACTTCGGATGGTGTCCCGACCGGGAATGCGATCTGAATCATTGCACGAATCAGTTCCGCAGCCAATCAGAGAACGCAAATCGAACCAGTCAGAGCATTCACGGAAAATAAAACGAAAGGAAGTTTTGATTCACTATTTACTTTTGCAATTGTGATTGTCTGTTTATCTTGACCGCGCTTGTGTCCAAATCCTGTCGCGCGGTTCCTTGCGAGCTCCGATGATGCCATCTCATTAAACTCGCTTACAGTGTAGAACGAAAAATGTTGTCTTTCATTTCGGCATTAAACATAATTTATTTTGTATTTTTCTGCCCGTTTTTTCCTGCGACACTAATCAACGAGGTGAACCGTGCGACGATAAGTTGAAAACAGCCTAGTCCGAATGTACGTATGTGACAGGAAAACACGACTAGTAGCGAAGGAAAATCGCTCTTCATGCAATTTCCTTATATGGGACTATAAGTTCCCTTTTGCCCAGGGTTTGTGGGTTTTTTACAAAGGCCCGCAGCGCGCGTGTTTTTCACATGGACTCTAATCGAGGACATCTGTATGACCTTGGCGTTTTGGAAAACAGTAGAGTAGCGAGCTCCACGAATCATGATTCGTACGCCATACTGCGTTGTGATAGCACGTGAACAGTGCTGCTCGACACGTGGCAAGCGAGCGATGTTAGAAGTGACGAGGGTATGCGATGGAGGAGGGTAACGGAAATGCCGATGGAAATGACCAATTTGGGACCGAAGAACAGCAGAAAAGTGGCCGAATTAGGGCTGGGTGAGTCGCACCCCCTCGAAGCAGTGCCGAACCAACGCCGCAACTAGCCCAAATCTAAACACCCAACAAGCTAACAAAAGTTTGTTCAGAAACAGGTCAACCCTAAACACCTTGTCGCAAAGTGTTTAGGGTTGATTATCCTTAAAAGCATGCCATCCAATAGGGGTTTATATTTGTTATGGCTCAGAAGATAATAATTTAGGCTCGTACGCATGTTCGAACCTTCGTACTAGGGGTGCGACTCACGCGGCCCTAATTCTGCCACCTCTCTGCTAATGTACGGCCCCTCGATGATCTCTTCCCAAATGCCGATGTGATGAGTTTGCCTGGTTGGCTTTGAAAATGTACTCGCCAAGGTGCTGCTCTATAGTGTGCGGTTTCAGTGGCAAATGAACATAACATTAATACACATAAATATAAATGAATTAGGTCCACTTAGCTTATGTTTTTGTCAGATAGAAGCTTTAAGGCTTCATTAATGGATGCTTCTGAAAGTTTAGGTGACCTAGAAAAGATTCGGACTGTGACCTGCAACACAAAGCAACAATATTTAGGAAGAAATGATGTAGCAACCAAGGGGTGATGCTGCAAGCCATGCAATCCTCACCTAGCCATCTTGATCTGATGACAAGCCTGGCGTGGACTGGTAGCATGTGAGTACTCCTAAGCAGATTTGCCCCACACACCAATCACCCAGTGGTCTGTCTGCACGCCCTGGTACTGCTGGATCATGTTCCCAGCCTGCCATGTACGGTACCCCACAATATACAGCAATGCAATATGCACAGCAGCCAAATGAAAGAAAAGAAAACAAACCACAGCCCAAACGAGTATTGCCAACTACATGCATTCCCCCATCCAACTACCATCAACCAACCTCCGAGGTGAGTTTGAGGGTGGCGGTGGTGCATGTGGTGTAGAGTACAGGGCTGGGGCTGCTGAAGAGGCTTGACACGAGGGTTGACAGAGAGCGCGTGGCGGAGGCCAGCGCCGCCACGCGCTGGGAGCAGGTGTTGCCGTTCTGACACTCCGTCATCACGTTCGCCATAGTCAAGGATATCCGCCACGTGGACATGGGCACATGGAGTCACAAGGATTGAGCCATGATCAGCGCAAACGACGACAGGAAGGAAGGCATAGTCAGGAATGGAGAATGCAGCGTTGTAATTATAGACGCATGCGTTTTTTCTACATCGAATTGAGACTCGTGATAGTCCATGGGGGAGGTGAGGCTGACGATAGGGAAGCAACGGCAGGCATGCTGTGTGGATGTTGGGGAGGAAGAGAGGGGTGCGATGTGCGGAGCAATCCAGCAAGCGTGGAGCCGTGGAGGGGTGGCTGGGGCGATGAGGCCCATTCGGCCGCAGGCGGAGGAACCTGCGTGTTCCCAACAACTACGTCACGCGCAACTACGTTGCTAGCAGCAGCACTGGGAGGCGGGAACTGGAATGGCGGTTCATGCATCTATTGCAGCTGCTGCTCCACATGTCCCTCATGGCCCCCCCGCCCGCCAGCAGCAAGTGTGCGGTGTGACTATAGCAAGGGTGACTGCAGAATGCAAATCAGCTGCTCCCTCGCTGCTGCCGCGCCCAGAAGGCTCCCACTACTGCTGGGCACTTGATCGTTCTTCCCTGGCACCTGACCATAATCCTTTGCAGCCTGGATGGTGCTGCCTGGCGCATGGCCATGCCCAAGCACATGGGCAGGGCTGCTGTTCCTTGCAGGGACCGCATGCGGTGGCAGCGAAAGCGCGGGGCCGAGGGCAGCGAGGAGGAGAGCAGCTGCGCCACCGCGTGCACTGCGGCCGTGGGGGCACACGCACTAGGGGACGTGCTAGCAGGCACACCCACTGCAACAGCCACACTCCTCGCTGCACCCGGTGTAACCACGGTAGCAGCCGTGGGAGGGCGAGGTGTGGCGGTAGTGGCAGCAATGTTGTTGGCCGCGCAAGTGGAGAGAAGCGGTGAAGGGCGGGGCGCATGAGGGGTGGAAGGAGGGTCATCCATGGAGCCACAGCTGCTGCTCACGTGCACACTGCGCGGGCGAGTGGCGTGGGTCGCGGGGGTCATGCGCGATCCGCACGTCGCGGCGTTCCCTTCAACTCGATCCTCAATCCTCGCCATCTCTGTCGGTGGTGAGTCGGGGAGCACGATTTGTCAACAGGAGTTGTGTGTTGGCCCCGTCCTCGCTTGGGCGGAGTCGACCTCGTGGTTGGGTGTGCGGGAGGTGCAGCCGACCTGCTGCAGTAGGCAACGCCGACTTAGGCGCGCAGGTCGGCGGGTTTGGTCGACCTGCACGGGGCCACTGCGAAGCCGCCAATTTTGGGACGCCAGCAACCGACTTCAACCGAGGTCTACGAGGAGGGCTCGTCGACTAGGGAGGGGCGCCGACTTAGGAGGGCGCATGCTCAGGGAATTCAACCTGGCGAGGTCGACCTCGGAGGGCGCCAACCTGGTGACGCCGACCTAGACAGTCTGGTCGACCTAGAGGTGGTTGACCTGCAGTGTAACCGACTTGGGAGGTCGGCTGGTGGTGGCCAACGACCTGGATGGACGACGGGCACGAGAAGAAGCAGTTGGTCGACGTAGTTGCCCGGTCAACCAGGTTACTCGTGCGACGGGGTTCAGCGGAGGAGCGCGATAGACGCCTAGGTGGTTCTGGCGAAGCCAACTTCGGCGTGGTATCTCGAGATCGACGTGGAGGATCAGGTGCAGTCGTGGGCACATGCACTGCCTGGCATCTGCGCAGTGCACATCACGAGGCACAGCACGCCAACCAATTGCGAGCACCTGCAAAGCGGGTGCGCTGCTGTCATGTGGGTGCAACACTGTGCAGCCGCCTTGCTGCAGCGTTGGCACGCTGCCGATTTGCAACGTTGGCAAGTCGCGCTTCTGCAACGCTAGAGCGGTGCGGACTTTGCAGCGCTAGAATGCGGTCGACCGTGCTGCGCTGGAGGTCAACCTGCTTGCGCGCTAGCGTTTGATGTAGTCGTTGTTGCAAATGTTGTTGCTATCATTGTGTTATTCTCTTGCTAGTGAAACTCTTGCCGTTTTGCCCCGGGAACACGCAAGTGCTAAAGAACACAAGGAACGCTACGATTACTCTAACAACCGTGCCTTCCCCGTAGTCTAGCTCTCGTTGTAGTAGTAGACACGGAAGGACCTTTGCCGCGTCCTCCGCTACCTCCTGATGCATGCGGACGAGCAACTCGGCGGTGGCGGGTGGCAGCGGCACATCTTGACGGCTGTCGGGAAAGTTGAGACTCCCCGCCGCATCGCATCGCAGCATCCGCGCCGCCATGTCGTACGCGCGCGCTGCCTCTTCCGCGCTCGAGTATGAACCAAGTGAGATGCATGAACGGCTCCATGGTTCATGGATCTCCGACACCCACCGCCCCCACTTGCACTGCCGCACGCATTTGTAATGGGGAGTGCACGCCCGCGAGCTCCTGAAAGCTCGGCGGAGGGCAGCGGTGGGGGGAGGCGGCGGTGGAAATAAGCGCAAGGGGGTGCGCACGGCGGAACAGGGGCGGAGGATGCGGTGGCCGCGAGGAGCGGTGCCTCGTGCGGTGGCGGAGGGAACAGGCAGATGAGCGACTGGGGCACGGCGGCGGCCCAACCGAGAACTGACACGTCAATGGCGGCAGCATCCGGCCCAGATATCACCTCCCCCACAAGAGCCTTCCCGCCAGGCACGTCGACGCTGACGATGCGCGCCGGCTTGATCTTGATGTGCTTCATGGGCGGCAAAATCACCACACCCTCAAAGAAGGGGGTGCGAGGAGTGCCACGAGAAGCGCCTACAGCGACTATGCTAGTCTCAGCTGCTCGAGGAGGTCGACAATGAGGTCGGTGGGGTCATGTGCGAGAAGGAGGTCCCTGACTGCGGTAACAGAGTCAGGGAGGCGGGTGACTATGAAGTAGAGTGTGATGTACATGGGGGGAGGGTTCTTGGCGAGAAACTCGGCGGGGAGCGCAGCACGGTAGCGAGTATCACTAGTGCGGAGGTGAGTGACTAGGTCGGCTACTGTGGCAAAGGCGGACAGCTCTGGGAACAGGTAGGGCAGGAGAAGGCGGCCTAGAGCAGCAGTGGCCGGGGAGGAGTAGCGAGCGACTACAGCGTCGTACAGTGCTCTAGCTGTCTTATGCTGGCCAAAGTGGGCGCGTTCGGCTAACGGCAGGTGGTTGCGAACGGCTAGGCGAGCAGCAGCGTCATGGGTAAGCCACTGTGAGCGAGTCGTACTGTCAGATGTGGCGGCATGGGCGGGCGAGGCGCCAGAAGTGAGGTCAAACAGCGAAGTACCATCCTTAGAGTCTGTCAGCAGGAACAGCTGTAAATCGTCTAGCCACGCATTGAACTCTATCGGGCGGCCCTCCGAATCAAAGGTGAGAACGTTGAGAGTGGCCATAGCGGGCAGAGTAGTCGGGCGCGCTAGCAGTCGAGCAGCACGCAGGCAGGGCTAGGCAGGTGAGCGCGCTAGCAGCAGTGCAGGAGTGAGCGGCGCGTGGTAGGGCAAGGCGCGCACGGCAGGGCAGGGCGCGCGGCAGGGCAGGTCGCGGCGCTCAGGCAGGGTGCACGGGCAAGGCAGGGCACGCGGCGGCGCGGCGCTCGGGCAGGGCAGGGCGCGCGGGCAGGGCAGGGGTACGCGGCGGCGCGGTGCGCTGGCAGGGCAGAGGCGCGCGGCAGGGCACGCGGGCAGGGCAGGGCGCGCGGCGGCGTGGCGCGCGGGCAAGGCAGGGCGCGCAGCAGCGCGGCGCGCGGGCAGGGCAGGGCCCACGGCGGCGGCGCACGGGCAGAGCTGGGCGCGCGGCGCGACGCGCGGGCAGGGCGACGCGGCGACGCGACGCGCGGGAGGGCAGGGCGCGCTGCAGCAGGCGGCGCGCAGGCAAAGCAGTGCACGCTGCAGCGGGCGGCACAGGGCAGGGCAAGGCAAGGCAGGCCAACGCGATCACAGTGGCGCGACGGGTGGGGTAGCGCTACTCGGTGGGCCCTAAGAAATCGGTCCTAGGCTAGGACCTGCTCTGAAACCATGTCAGAATAACGAACAGGAATGGATGAACTAGCATCAGGATGGGTACAAGTAGGAAACCTTTATTGGGTTGTACCCCATATGGGCTACCCCACTACAGCCTACACAATAAGCAACATATAAGTTTGACACTACATGTTCCACGTCGACCACGTGACGTCATCAGGCAGGTCGACTTCGCCAAAACTGCATGGGGCAAGTTAAGGGTGTTTTTGCACTTTTGGAGTGTGTGTTTTTTAAATCTAGCCATATCACCCCCCTCCTCCCCCCCACCCCCCGTACTTTGGCTGTTTAGGAATATCAATGGATCTACTTTAGGGATTCCTCATGGAGTTGGGCCATTCTCAACATTCATACTTTTCATGTTGAGTAAGTTCTGTCGTATAAGGAAGTCAGATCGCATTGTGAACATGGCTATTTTTTTGTTTTAAGCAACCCTTATTATCAGTCCTGCACCTTTGCAAAACCCTGATTATCAGTGTGACCCCTTGGGAAAATTCTTTTCCATAAGGGTTTTCCATAGTTGCAAAAAAAAAAACCCTAAGGCCACAATGTAACAATTTTCAGAACCATGATCAAGTGTTTCTACTGAAGTTCTAAAGAAAAAAGCCAGTTCTAGGAATCTGAACCCGAGTCTTCATCCTTCCGAGGACCAATCTATTGACCGGACCACTTCAACGTGAGTATTAGAATAGCCTACTTTTCTAATTCATATTTATAATTAAGGGGACAGAGGTGCAGGGGCGGGTTGGGGGCGGGGTGGGGGGTGTGGGGGAGGGGGGGGGGGGAGGGGGGGGGGGGGGGTGGTATTCGCTTCAGGGTAAAACTCGCTAAGAAGAACGGTAATCCTGGGGCGACAGTCTGTCTTAAACGTAAACCCTGGCATACCGTAATATCCCGGATATAAGACCCGGGGGTATTATAAGAATCCCACCCCAAAATTGGGGGGGGGGGTCTTAACAAATGGCTATATTTTATATGACCCGGGTCTTATCATAAGGTCGTGTATATTACTTGTATTTTGGAAGCCAGGCATGTCAACACTATGTGCTCCGTTTAGCATTCAAAAGGAACACGCAAAAGTGAACTTCGTTTTTAGCATTCAAAATTAATATACGGAATGGACATGATGATGAGTAGATGTGCTTTTGTGATTGGCTGTTACCCCTCGTTAATGATTTTTTTATGGAATTTGGAGTGGAAAAGGGCAGGAAAGCTATCAGAATTGCATTAATTGCCTGTGAAATGACCTATTCTTCTTAGAATCTTAGGCATGAAGTTGTGTGTGATTAGATGAAGGTTGGGGTACAAGACTAGAGTGTCGAGAATGTTTCTGTACCCCCTAAGGCTAGCCCCAATATAGCCTAGATACTAGTATGCATATGTTTTGACACACCCCCATAGGCGAAATGGGGGATAGCCAGAGCAAGCAATGGTCACAAGACCAGACAAGAGAAGAAACAAAACACAGCTCAGGGTGGATCACAACGTCACCACACACACTGAGCACAAGCAAACGGCCACAAGGCCAGTCCACATGCAGAGGTATATAAGCAACAAGAACAGCACAGTGATCTCTACCTAGCAAGAGCAAGCATGCAGGTATATATATATAGATCACAGTACAAGCAGAGACTACAGCAAGTGTGGAAACGTAGGCACAAGGCCCAACAAAGTACAAAAGCGCTGATGGTCACCAGACGGAAGTGCCTTGGTGAATATGTCAGCAGTATTGGCCCGAGTGGCCACGTGAGCAAGGCGAAGCTGACCCCGCTGCTGCAACTCTCGAGTGGCCTGTGCCGAGGACCAGGTGAAGCCGAAGCGCTGAAGGACCTGCTGCACCATGTGTGACTGAGTCAGTGTGATGGTGCGGCGTGCTCTGTCCCGGGTGATCTGCAAGCCAAGGTAACTGCGCAGCTCACCCAGGTCTGTGCACGTGTGTCTCTTCTGCAGCTCCGACTTCACCAGACCAAGAGCCTCAGTGTCAGCAGTGGCAAAGATCAAGTCGTCGACGTACACGAGGATGTAGAACGGCGGCAGCGAAGTGTCGGTGCGCAGAAACAACGACGGGTCAGCAGTCGACGGAGCAAACCCAAGAGCAGAAAGTGTAGTCCTCAGTGTGTCGTGCCACTCACGTGGCGCCTGGCGGAGACCGTAGACCGGCCGCCGGAGGCTCCACTGGGTACCAGGAGGGAACGACCCAGTGAAGCCAGGAGGGCGGCGCAGCCAGATCTCCTCGTGCAGACTGCCCTGCAAGAAAGCTGTGCGGAAGTCAAGAGAGTGAAGCTCGTAGTCACGCTGAGCGGCAACGTGCAGCAGTACCCGAAGAGTGGTCATCTTCGGGGTGGGGGAGAAGGTCTGAAAGAAGTCTACTCCCTCTCGCTGACTGAAACCTCGTGCAACGTAACGAGCCTTGAAGACAGGCGGAGAACCTGGCGGCCGCTTCACCCTGAAAATCCACATGCCACTGACGATGTTCGCCCCAGGAGGGGGAACGTCGTCGACGTAAGTGCCAGTGGACTTCCAGGATGCCATCTCTGCGTCCATGGCTGTCTGCCACTGCGAGGAATACTCACCCGCAATCGCCTCAGCGTAAGAGCGCGGGGTCGGGATGTCTGGAGCATCCGGGTCTCCCTCAGGGGCAAGCAGCATGGACACGAGATGAGGCGCAGCGGCTGCAAGACACTCGAGGTCCTCCTGCCTGTCCTCAAGGACGTCCGTGCCAAGAGCACACTCACCCCCAACGGACGGAGGACAGACAGACTCAGACTCAGCAACAAGACTAGCGGCGTAGTCTAGACGACAGGCAGCAGCAAAGTCAACAAGCTCAGCGACGAAGGCAGAGGCAGCAGCAGACTCAAACGACGGGTCAGTGATAACTGTGGCTAGCAGACGCGTGACAGTAGAGTGAGCAGCACGAGTGCGGTCAGAATCAGGCTCAGGAACGGTAGGCAGAGAAGACACAGGAGGGGACGGCAGGGGAACACGCTGCGGAGGAGAGGAAGGACGACGGACGACGAGGTGGGTGCCGGAGACAGCCGGCAGACGCGAACGAGGAACACGATGACCGGAACGACCAGGACGGACAGGCGAGACAGGATGCGACGCTGGCTCACGACGCTCAGTAAGACCCCCTGTCTGCTCAGTGTAAGGAGAAGGAGCAGGCAGTGGTGAGCCAGGCTGTAACGGAAGACCAGTAGATGAAGGGAGACTAAGAACCTGGCGAAGCACAGAGTCAGGCGGTGGCTGAGACGACGGAGACGCAGGAGCAAAGAACAGGCGCGGCTGTGCAGTGCCACCAGCACCAGCAGCTCCAGTACCCCTAGTAGCTCGAGCACCTCCAGCAGCTCCAGAACCCTCAGCGCCAGCTCCTCCAGGACCAGCTCCACCAGCAGCAGCACCCTCAGCACCGGCACCTCCAGTCCCAGGGACTCCAGCCTCAGTGTCTCCAACAGCAGCACCCCCAGATTCAGCACCTCCAGCCCCAGCAGCTCCAGTACCTCCGGTACGAGCACCTCCGGGACCAGCACCACTCCCAGCTCCAGTGACGCCAGCAGAAGTACCTCTAGTGGCAGAGCCCCGAGCTCCAGAAGCGCGACCCTGACGGCGACCGTACTAGTCGTGCAGCTGCTGTGAGGTGAGAGGCACACGCGGACGAAGGCGGCTACTCCAAGGAGACCGCACAACAGCAGACACAGAACCCTCAGCGCCAGCACCCGCAGCAGCTCCAGAACCTCTAGCGCCAGCACCCGCAGCAGCTCCAGAACCTCCAGCTCCAGCGCCACCAGCGCCAGCACCTCCAGCAGCTCCAGAACCTCCAGCTCCAGCACCCTCAGCAGCTCCAGAACCTCCAGCAGAAACAACTCCAGTAGCAGAGTCACCAGCTCCAGCGCCTCCCGCAGCAGGGCCCCTAGCTCCAGCAGCGCGACCCTGACGGTCAGCGTACCACTCACGCGGCTGCTGTGGGGAGAGAGGGAGTCGACGACGAGAGTGCAGCGGCGAGGTACCAGCGGAGCGACTACGGAGACGGCCGCCCCAGGGAGACTGCTCACCAGACGCCTCAGCGCCCCCAGGTGCAGCACCCCCAGACTCAGTACCCCCAGGCTCAGCACCCCCAGACTCCTCACGCCCAGGCTCTGCACCTCCAGTCTCCGCACCCCCAGGCTCCGCACCCCCAGGCTCCGCACCCCCAGGCTCAGCACCCCCAGAAGTAGCACCCCGAGCAGGACCTGAGTCACCAGTGACCTCAACCGGCGCAGGCAAGGGAGGAGGGTCTACCTGAGACACACCTGAGAAAGCACGACCGGGAGCGGGGAGGGGGTCTACCTGGGGAGCGCCTGGAGCGAGGAAGAGCGGCGGGGGGGGGAGAGGGGCAGTGCGGTAGGGGAAGAGATGGTAAAAGGGAACCGACTCGTCGAACGTGACGTCCTGAGAGGGGAAGACACGGCGCGAGGTGGGGTGGTAAAACTGCCAACCGGGCGCGTCAGGGACAAAGCCAAGAAAGACACAGGGAACAGCGCGGGCGGAGAGCTTGTCCGCGGTGGTATCGCGGACAAAGGCACGAGCACCCCAGACCCGGAAACGCGACGCATCGCCAACCTTCCCCGTCCACAGCAGTGTGGGCGAGGTCTCCGGCAAGGAGACACGGGGCCAGAGGTTGAGCTGATGCGCGGCGTGCCGGACCGCAAACGGCCACAGAAAATGGGGGGCAGCCGCATGGATCATGGAGGTACGAGCGACCTCCATGACTAAGCCAATGCGGCGCTCAGCAACCCCATTCTGCTGCGGAGAGGCCGGAAGCGTGAACGTCTGGCGGATGCCGTGCTCCGCACAGAAGGCTGCCAAGAGGTCGGAGGAAAACTCCCCACCTCTGTCAGAGTGCAGACGCAGGACGGGAAACTCCGTCCCGAACCGCTCGCGGAGCTGGAGACGAGCAGTGCGGATCCAAGGGATCAAAACATCAGGGACCTCACCCTTGGTGCGCAAGGGGCGTGGTGTAATGCGTGTAGTCGTCGACGACCAGCAGGAAGTACTGCTCGTGGCCCTGTCCACGGACGCGGGCTGGGCCCCATACGCCTAGGTGGAGAGTCTGCAGGGGAGCCTCTGTGGGAGGGAACGAGGAGGAGTGAGGAGCGGCGCGCTGCCGCCCCTCGAGACAGGGAAGACATGGAGGAGCCGGCGAGGGTGGGAGGGGAGGGAGAACCCTGGGAAGACCAGAGACAAGGACACGGCGGTGCATGCTACGAAGGCGCTGCACCGAGGGGTGACCAAGGCGGTGGTGCCAAAGGAGGGTCTGGTGCGACAAGGCGCGTCACGAGCAGGGGGCCGACAACTGACCTGACGCAGACGCAGACGCAGCTATCTGAGGGGACTTAGTGGTCAGTGTGTACAAGCCCGACCCCGTCTGCTGAGTGAAGGTAGCCAGGTGACGACCCGTCTGAGCACACGTGCAGTGTGTCACACGCTCGTAGGCAGGGGTGAACTGGTGAACACCCGCGTCCTGGAGCGCAGAACCCGCCACCAAGTTCGTAGAGAACGAGGGGAGGTAAAGACCCGACAGTGTGCCGGACGGGACAGCAGGACAAGGGAGGACAGTGGTGAAGGTCGCACGGACTGGACCCCCAGAGGGGTCTGCCAGAGAGACTGCAACCGGCCGACTGAGCGGCGTGAGGGTGGTGCTGTCGCGAAAGAAGGAGCGAGAAGCACCGGAGTCAAGTGTGAAGGTGTAAAAGGCCTCAGCAGGCGCAGTACCAGAGAGAGCAGACTCACCAGCACCTGGAGCAAAAGCCTCACCAGCACCTAGGGCAGCAGCCTCACCAGCACCTAGAGCAGCAGGCTCTATACCTGGGTCAAGCGGTACGCATAGGTAACAGGCACGGTCAGCACTAGTAGGCAATGCATACATGGCAGTGAGAATAGCATCATAGTCAAGAGCAAAGATATCTACCCTCTGCCTAAGCAGCTCCAGCCAGGTGGGGAGCTCAGCCTCGTCGCCAAACTCGGTACGCCAGGCGTCGCTCAGACGGGCGAAGCAGCGGGACTGTGTGTGACCAGGTGTCCCGCAAGGCTGACCAGCCCGATCACCTGTGCGAATGACGTACGGGCAGCGAACGGGACTCAAAGACCCTCTACTCTGAGCGTACCACTCGTGAAGCTGCTGGGAAGTAAGTGTCTCGCGTGGACGCCGCTGCAGCTGCAGCTGGCCACTGCCAGACGCTCCCAACTGACCAGCTCCAGGGCGACAGCTACGACGGCTACCGCCACAACCCCAATTAGCGTACCACTCACGAAGCTGCTGGGGCGGGAGAGACTCGCGTGGATGTCGCTGGAGCTGCATCTGGCCACCGCCAGTAGCAGCAGTAGTAGTAACAGTAGCCTAGCAGTAGTAACAGAAGGAGCAGCAGTAGCAGCGCGGGCAGGGCAGGCGCGGCAAGCAGGCAGGCAGGCAGACAGGCAGGCAGGCAGGCAGGCTGGCAGGCAGGCTGGCAGTGCGCTAACAAGGCAGGTGCTCACCAGGCGGGAAGGGCAGGCGCTCGTCGGGCGAGCAGGGCCGGCGCTCGGCGGGCGGCTGCACGGGGACCACGGGCGGCGTCGCGGGTCCAGGGGCGGCGTTGCGGGGTCCAGGGGCGGCTGCACGGAGTCCAGGGGCGGCTGCACCAGGGGCGGCTGCTTCAGGGGCCCGGGGCGGCTGCTCGGGGTCCAGGGGCGGCTGCTGCAGGGGCCAGGGGCGGCTGCTCTGGGTCCAGGGGCGGCTGCTCGAGGGTCCAGGGGCGGTTGCACCAGGGGCGTCTGCTTCAGGGGCCAGGGGCAGCTGCTCTGGGCCCAGGGGCGGCTGCTCGAGGGTCCAGGGGCGGCTGCACCAGGGGCGGCTGCTTCAGGGGCCAGGGGCGGCTGCTCTGGGTCCAGGGGCGGCTGCTCGAGGGTCCAGGGGCGGCTGCACCAGGGGCGGCTGCTTCAGGAGCCAGGGGCGGCTGCTCTGGGTCCAGGGGCGGCTGCTCGAGGGTCCAGGGGCGGCTGCACCAGGGGCGGCTGCACCAGGGGCGGCTGCTTCAGGGGCCAGGGGCGGCTGCTCTGGGTCCAGGGGCGGCTGCTCGAGGGTCCAGGGGCGGCTGCACCAGGGGCGGCTGCTTCAGGGGCCAGGGGCGGTTGCTCCAGGGGCGGCGTAGCTGGTGCAGGGCAGCGCGTGGGTCCCACAGGTGCCGTGACGGGCGACGGGGGGGCAGCGCGCCGTCACCGGAGAAGGTGACGCGTGGGGCCGGCGGCAGGCTGTGCGGGCGGCTGACGTAGCGCGCGGGGCCGAAAACGGGCTACGCGGGCGGACGACGCGGCGCGCAGGGCCTAAGCGGGCTGCGCGCGGGCGGCTTACGTGACGCGCGGGCCGGCGGCAGGCTGCGCGGGCGGCTGACGTGGCGCGCGGGGCCGAAAACGGGCCTAAACGGGCCTAAACGAAGAGCGTGCGGGCTGCTCAAGCGGCGCGCGCGGAAAAAAAAAGGGCCGCGCGCGTGCAGCCGAGGCGCGCGCGGGCAGCAGGCAAGGCAGGTGAGGTAACGTGGTAACGGTGGGCCCTTATCTTAGGTCCTAGAGACCTCTAGGCTCTAGATACCATCTTAGAATCTTAGGCATGAAGTTGTGTGTGATTAGATGAAGGTTGGGGTACAAGAATGTCGAGAATGTTTCTGTACCCCCAAGGCTAGCCCCAATATAGCCTAGATACTAATATGCATATGTTTTGACAATTCTCTATAGGGAGGGGGGTCTTATAATGTTAGCCCCCATTTAGGGGGGTATAACTAAAACGACTTATTTAGCGTGCCCCCCTCCGTATTATAGACCCGGGGGTCTACAACTGGAGGGGGTCTTATATCCGGGGTATTACGGTATCAGGAAATTCTAAGCTCCAGAAAAAATTACCCTAAGCCATTAGTGTGACAACCAAAAACCACCCTGATTATCATTGTATCAGGGTGATTTACACTGATAAAATTAGCCCTGATTGTGAAGCATCGAAACACCACTTCGACATTTTGAGCCGCCTGGGGGAACTTTGGACGGTGTCCGAACTCTTGGATGCAGCACTGAATGGTTGATTTTATCCATCGTTGCAGTTACTTTCATCATGGTTACCGTCTAAGTTCATTTTGTGCTGTCACCTGACCTAAACGTGCACTAGGTTTGGTTGGGTTGTGGTGTGGTGGGGTGGGTGCGGGGAGAGTGACGAGCAGAGGGATAGGTACATCTGCAATGATACACCCACGGAAGAGGGAGTAGATGGGAGGGTAGGTTGGAAGGCAAGGCGCCATCCACTCATGCTCCTGTGCGGGTGTGTATTTTCCAAGACAATGAAGATGTGGCAACCCCTTGCACGGTTCATCCATGTTACAGTGGGCTATTTATGTGTAACATAATGTATATTGAGAAACCTTCAACTCGTGTTTAACAAAGTTAAAAAACATGGATTCCTAGTTTCCACTATGTATCTGTCTATATTAACCTATTTTCCCTGGCCTTGGTTGTGCTACATCCCTCTAGGCATCTGCGGTCTTGACACGTTTAAAGAGCAGCTTCGTCTGACACAGCTTGCCTGTAGGGCCTGGGTGGACATGGAGAAACAAACGGGGTTGGTTTGACAGGACGAGAAACATGGGGAGCGGGGTATGTGGGGAGGGACACGCGGGGAGGGACACGCGGGGAGGGACACGCGGGGAGGGACACGCGGGGAGGGACACGCGGGGAGGGACACGCGGGGAGGGACACGCGGGGAGGGACACGCGGGGAGGGACACGCGGGGAGGGACACGCGGGGAGGGACACGCGGGGAGGGACACGCGGGGAGGGACACGCGGGGAGGGACACGCGGGGAGGGACACGCGGGGAGGGACACGCGGGGAGGGACACGCGGGGAGGGACACGCGGGGAGGGACACGCGGGGAGGGACACGCGGGGAGGGACACGCGGGGAGGGGCACGCGGGGAGGGGCACGCGGGGAGGGGCACGCGGGGAGGGGCACGCGGGGAGGGGCACGCGGGGAGGGGCACGCGGGGAGGGGCACGCGGGGAGGGGCACGCGGGGAGGGGCACGCGGGGAGGGGCACGCGGGGAGGGGCACGCGGGGAGGGGCACGCGGGGAGGGGCACGCGGGGAGGGGCACGCGGGGAGGGGCACGCGGGGAGGGGCACGCGGGGAGGGGCACGCGGGGAGGGGCACGCGGGGAGGGGCACGCGGGGAGGGGCACGCGGGGAGGGGCACGCGGGGAGGGGCACACGGGGAGGGGCACGCGGGGAGGGGCATGTCAGGTGTGGCATGTGGTGGTTCATGGCAGTGGGGCCTGAGACCCTGTAACGCCCTGTGGAAGCCCATGCATACGGGTGCCAGCATCTTATAGACACACATATGGGGAGAATATGCAAACACGCCAAGATGGGCAAAATAAGGACACCTTTTGTAGTCCCTCTGGGGCTTGGATTGCATATACCTGGGGGTCTCTTTAATAGAGTGAGCTTGGCTTGGGGCAATGGCATGGTGCGGTTGTTGCTCCTGCTGGCAGGAGCCTGTGACTGTGGTGCCACGTCAGCTGAGGTAGTGCTCCGCTGGTGCTCTGCCACATCAGCAGCAGCAATGCTCTGCGGCTGCTGGTGATGCCGTTGCTGGTGCAGGTGTGCCACGTCAGCAGCATGCATGCACTGCTCCTGTGTGGTGCACGGGACATGAAAATGGAATGCAGTAGTTGCACCTGTTCTAAGACATATGTTTTGCATACGTAGGACATGAGACTATATGCAGCAACCACATGCAGAAATCCATGAAGATGCTCTAAATGCACCACACAATGGATGATGACCATGCAAGCCCCGTTGATGCGACACATGTATTGTGCCACATGGCGCACACTGTACCATGTCCAACGCCCCATCGCTCCCCATGCCCCACACCCCATGCTGCACAACACCATGCACCAGAAAGTCATATGCTGACCGACCAAGCGTGTCACATAATAAAAAGCCGCGACATGCGCCATGTGTGCCATACACCACCCCACACCACGTCGTTATGCAACCCATGACATGCTCTGCAACTCACCAACTGGGCGTGCCTGACAATCAGTGATCCATCCTTTTCAGCTGCCCCACGGGCATCATCACCTTTTGCTGCATCGTGTGAAGCTCTGAGTGGTGATTCACAGAGTGAGCTACTTAAAGCTTGGTGCATATCATTGAGCTGTTGCTGGTTACACTGCTGCGGTTGCTGCTGCTGATGTTGCTGCTGTTGATGCTGTTGCTGCTGTTGCTGCTGGACTGGTGGGTGCTGGCGTGGCAGAGAGTGCTCCTGTGCCTTGCTGGGTGTGGGGCAGCTGTGGGACGACCCAAACAGGTCTGCACAGTGGGCTTCCATGCATGCCACCACCTGGTGACGCAGGGAGGTAGCACATTGTGGGGTGGTGTGAACACACAATGGATGCTCCGTGTGTGCCATGCTGCACATGGTGGCATGAACACATGATGGCTATGCCGCGATGCATTGTAGAGGTCCCCTCATTAGTGTAGCACAGGACGGATTAGCCACAATGCATTATAATGGCGCCTCAGAAGTGTGTCACAGGGGGGACGCTGTGCTTGCATCAGGGACAGATGCGGCCTGCAGGGGCTTGTGAGTGCAATCTGAACAAAGCTCAGAGGACAGAGACGAATGCACAAGCAAGTGCAGAGGTGTTAAGCACATTAGGTACAGGTGGATGGGAGATGCATGTACCTGCTGAAACTCGTCCTTGCCAACCCGTGTGGCTTCAAGCAGCCTGTCCGCGTCCATCTTCAGCTGCATGTGATGTTCACATGCATGCATGTATGCACATGATATTCCAATGCATGCATGTATGCACATGATATTCCAATGCATGCATGAATGCGTGTGACAGACATGCACATATAAGGGACATGCCCATGCGCATGCCACACACATCGCATGCACATGCCAATGCAAATGCAGACATCCAAGCACGCGTGACCATGCGTGCACATGGGCAAATGAACGCACAGCAATGGTTAGGCACAGACACACACATGCAAAATTAAAGCCCCATGCTTTGCATCTGCATAACCTCACGCAGGTCGGTGCCTCCCTTTCATCTTGCTCTCGTGATAATGAATGGTTCTTGATTGAGACGACTCATAACTCTCTGCTCTCACCACTGGAGACACCCTCAACAACTCAACCCACCACACCTTCTCACACCAACTCCCACCCCCTCCCCCCCCCTCCCCCCCCATTCTCATTCCCGTCCCCCTCCATCCCTTCCCCCTCTGGCCACCATACCTAAGCCCTGGCGCCACCATAAACACATAAACACACTGCAACTAGGGACTCACACCAGGTACATCCCATGCATTCGCACAACAGAACATGGGAAACTCATGGCGCACTTAATTTCATGTGGTGTGGCAGTGAGTGAGCTCAGCGCAGCTGCCATGAGGTGACCTTTGATGCAATTCAAAAGTATGAGAGTTTACTCAAAAAGTGTGAGTGAGTTGACTCGGAAGTTGTGAGTTGACTCGAACGTAACCAACGGCGCACTTGGTGCATGTGGCTGTGAGCACGAGCGCTGCTGCCATGGGGTGAATTTTAAGGCGACTCAATTGTTGTGAGTGGACTGAACAGAAGCCCACAGCGTACTTGGTTGCGTGTGGCAGTGAGCATGAGCGCCGCTGCCATGTGTGCCGGCCGGGAGAAGTCAGTGCCTCCCCTGCGTGCCTCTGGGAGGGCGGCAGTGAAGCGCGCGGTGAAGCTGAGAGGCGGTAGGCAGACCACCACGGAGGTGAGGTGAGGGGACAGGATGGAGGGGGCAGGAGGGAGAGGGCAGGGAGAAGGGGTAAGGGGAGGGGGCAGGGTGGAAGACAAGGCTTGGAGAGGAAACGAAGCAACAGGGGAAAACACGGAGCTCGTCTCACACAAACTGTGGCACTGCTTCTTCTCATCACGCAGCACTGACAGGTGCACTCCCTCTCCATAAATCCATCCACTTTCCCCCTTCCCTTTCCTCACATGTGCAGGTTGCGTTGGGTGGACTCCAGCACTCGCATGCACCCAAACTGAAGGGCCAACTGGGGTAGGCTCAACTGCGACCTGCACGCGCACAGCGCACAGAATAGTACAGCTGGCATGTGGTGTGGCGAGAGGCATGCGGTGAAATGCACATGACAAATGGCCGGTGGGACATGCGTAGAGAAGGGCATAGATACAATAGATACACAAGCGTGAAGCCTGTAACCTGGCCCAACCCGAGCTTGGCCCAGCGGCGTGACGAAACGTGGTGGCTGTGGCCTTGGAGTCACGCTGCTGTGGCTTGTGCTGGGTCTTACTTAGGAGGCAGGCAAGGGTCACTTTGGGCTCACGCCGCTTAACAGACTGCGGTGCGCTGTGCCTCAAAAGTATATCCTAACAACGGCGCTTACTTGACGCTGAGAGCGGTCCTGAATGGCCGCGCGCGCCCGGGCGCATGTTGTTGGCATACGCCAGGGTGGTGGCCTTGGGCAGTGGCTGTGTTGAGTTGCAGCTTTGCAATTGATGCCAGCAACTGCGCTTACCTGACGCCTAGAGCGTTCTGAATGGCTGCTCGCGCCCGGGCGTATGCAGGTGGAGACATGCCGCTCAGCTTGGCTGCCTTGCGCGCATCCACTGCTGTGCTGCCCATCCTGCCATGGAAACGTAAGGCCATTTTGCCGTTGACACGAGTGAGTGGGGCAGGAAAGCGTGGGAAGGGAGGGGAGGAGAGGGGGGAAGGAGAGGACAAGCCTTTTAGCATAAAGGCTTTCCGAGCATCCCATGCAGTGCCAGCCAGCCTGCGAGTGCATCAGTGCATCGTGGGGTGGTTGTGGTACCTCCCAGCCCAGCCTTCCAATGTCACTGCAGGGCATGGCACCAGCGTGAGTAGTACCCGTGCAGATGGTGGAGGGGTGGGTGTGTCACGAGCGCGTAGGCGGTGATTATAATATTGAGGGTGGTTGGAAGTGCGTTCGCGCTTCGGCGGGTGGTGAGGAGAGGGGGAACGGGGGGAACGAGAGGGAGGGAAGGGAAGAAAGTGAAGGGAAGGGAAGGGAAGGGAAGGGAAGGGAAGAAGGGGTGGATGGGAGGGAGTGGGAGATGGGAACCGGGGAGGGGGATGAGAAGGGGAAAAAAAATGAGGATTTCAGCGAGAAGATGAGCCTTTAAGTGTAGGAGTGCGTGATGTAGGGAGGCAGTGAGGGAGAGACGGAGGGAGGGAGGAGGGAAGAAGGGAGGGAGGGAGGGATTGAGAGAGGGAGGGAGGGAGGGATTTAGAGAGGGAGGGAGGGAGGGAGGGAAGAAGGGAGGGAGGGAAGAAGGGAGGGAAGAGGAGAGGGAGAGAGGGAGGGAGTCAGGGAGGGAAAGAGGGACGGACGGACGGACGGACGGACGGAAGGACGGACGGACAGGCGGATTGACGGACGGAAAAGGGGAGGGAGGGAGAGAGGGAGGGAAAGATGGTTGTTCGAGGGGGTTGTGTTTTGTTATAGTCACAATAGGCTTGAATGTGCCTAAAACGAAAGATAGAGAGCACAGACGGATTTCTGCACAGCGGCTTCAAACGTTGATAGCGTTCTGCTCACAGCTGCAAATGACTTGATTCAAATTGGATCTGGAGCGTCTTCACGTCGTCTACAATTAGCAATTTAGATTGCACAATTTGATAAAGAATTGACGACACAGCGTCGGTTTGAACGAATGGTACTATGGCAGCCACTATAGTCTTAGAACACAAGATAGGAAGAGTTACGAGTTGGGAATGACTCCCAGCTCCTACAAACCCCAAGAGCCGAGGTACAGTGATGTGGAACAGTGCCACACTGTCCCCAACCACGAAGGGTCTCGAAAATACCCTTCACTAGGGCCTACACCAAGTGAAATGTTACACTACACAAAGTAATGTAACTATCTTCAATATCTTGAGGTGTACCCTTTTGGCAAGCTTCGAAATCACTTGAGGCTTGACACCAAGGCTCGGGCTCTTCATCACAAACTCATCCTTGAGTTCTTGATGGGTCTGCTGCACACACCTGCGACACGCCGAACGTTCGACACAGGACAAAATAGAAACCGCGCACGACAAAATAGAAATCGCGCGCGAGACACAAACGACCGCGTAACACGCGTCTAGCGATAACTCGCTATTGACTCGACACACACACTCGACATCATGACTCAACATTCACACACAATTATAAGCATGAAATATATATTATCCCATGCCCTCATACCATTCCATACACACACACATTCACGCACACGGACAACAAGCCGAGTGCAAACCGTAGGGTTGCACCAACAAACTCCCCCTCGGATTGTTGGCCTTAGGATATGTTGCTCTCTCAGTTCAGAGCCATCCCAGCCAGCTTGCAACACTTCCAATGCTGCTGCTCCACCAGCCTCTTGGTCATCATGTCAGCCGGCTGCCCCGTGGTCTTCACGTAGCGCAACTCAACTTCACCCGCGGTTACCATGCTCCTCGTCCAATGCCACTTCACCCTCATGTGCTTCGTGAGTCCATGCAACACAGGGTTCTTAGCAAGAGCAATGGCACCCTGGCTGTCACAGTACAGTGGGGTAGGTCCTTGCTGCTCCTCCCCCAATTCAGCCAACAAACGCCGCTGCCACACAATCTCCCGTACGGCACGGAAGAGTGCCATGTACTCGGACTCCACCGAGCTCAAAGCTTGGTCAACCTGCTTCTTGCTCTCCCAAGCAGTTGGGCCTCCACCAACACAGCATATGAAGCCTCCCACACTTGTCATGTCCTCTGGTTCTGATGCATATGAAGCATCCGAGTAGGCGGTGAGGAACAAACGCCCGGGTTCAACACCATCCGCGCCCTTTTGGCGCCTTTGTGCCGCCGCCGAGTATTGCAGCCCAACGGTCGGTGTTTGGCCAAGATACTTGGCCACCCTCATTCCAGCTGCTACCTGCTCCTCATTAGGGCATTGCACAACCCTAGCCAGCTGCCCGGTAGCAAACGCGACGTCCGGTCGGGTGTTTACCGCCGCATACATGAGGCTGCCCACCAACGAGTGAAATCGGCGCCTCTCCTCTTCTCCAACGCTCTCCTCCTCTGGCCCCTTCACACACTTGAACCCAGAGGGAAAGGGTGTAGCCACATGGCCTTCACTCTGCCCAAAGTTGGCAGCCAATGCCTCCAGGTACTTTCGTTGATGCACCCGCATGCACCGCTTCTCCACATCTCGTTCGATGTGGAGCCCAAGGTAGAAGCTCACGTCACCAAGGGCCTTGCACTTGAACTTGTCTTGAAGCTTCAGCATCACCTCCTTCACAAGGTCAGAAGAGGGTGAGAAAATGAGGATGTCATCCACATAAACCACCATGAAACTCCTCTGCTCCCCCTCGCCAAGCATGAACAAGGAGTGATCGGCCGTTGAGGGAGTGAAGCCGATCCCCTCCAACACTTCGCGCAGCTTCATGTACCATTGCCTAGGGGCCTGCTTCAGCCCATAGAGGGCCTTCTTCAGCTTCCACACTCTGCCACTACCATCATCAAACCCCTCTGGCTGCGCCATAAAAATCTCCTCCTCAAGGATGCCGTTAAGGAATGCCGTTACGATGTCCATTTGCTTTACTACCCATCCTTTGATGGCGGCTCCCGCGAATAGGGTTCGCAGCGTCGTCGGCTTCACCACAGGGGCAAACAGCTCCTTGAAGTCCACCTTCTCCTTCTGCTGGTACCCCTTGGCTACAAGCCTAGACTTGTAGCGCTCGATCTTGCCGTCGGCATCCGACTTGATTTTGAAGAGCCACTTGGACGTTATCGCCGTACGCCCCTCCGGTAGCTCCACCAATTCAAACGTGTCAGTCTCCTCGATGCTTTTCAGCTCACTCTCCATGGCCTTCTTCCACTCCTCAGCATCACTACTCTCCAAAGCCTCCTTGAGAGTTGCTGGTTCTCCCGGCATCTCCACCGGAGAGAAGAACGCGAAGGCACACTCCTCGTAGTCACTCTTCTCGTCGTCTCCGACCATCATTGCCGCTCCGGCCAGGGCTGTCTTGCCCTGCTTTCCCGGCGCATCATAGGTCAGCCTATTAGGGGGTTGAACTCTCCTCTTCCCCCTTCCTTCCTCCTCAGCTGCAGGGACTTGAAGGCCTTGGCGTTGCTGCGGTGTGGCTCGAATCCGTGGAGCACTCGTAGTACGGGAAGGGAGTGACGGTGCACGCTCGCTCACTTGCTGCACCTCCTCCTCTTCTTCCTCTGCATCATTGGCCTCCTCTCCCCCATTCACAAGGGAGGATTGCCTTGTGGTTGTGCTGCCGCTACTCAGCTCCAAAGGCAGCTCCACATGCTCCAAACCGGAACTCTTCACCTCCCCAAACCGCACGCCTATCTTTGCCTCATTCTCCGCCTTCCAATCCTTGTACATGAAGTTCTCCATGAACTTGCAGTCCCTGCTCACCAAGAACTTCTTGGTGAATGGGTCCCAAAGAAGCCATCCCTTGCTGTTTTGAGCCATGCCCAAGTGCACGGCCCACACCGCCTTGGCACCAAGCTTGTTGTGCCGAAGATGCTTAGGCACGAGCGCCATGCACATGCACCCGAACACCCGAAGCATATCCACCTTTGGCTTCCTTCCTAGCCACTCCACATAGGGCACCCATTTGTCTGCTCCCACATGAGTCAAGGCTCTGTTCTTGGCCACACACGCGCTCCGCACCGCATCAGGCCAGAAATAGTCGGGTAGCCCGGCTTCAATGAGCAACCCGCGTGCCGCCTCCGTGATTGTGCGGTTCGCTCGCTCGGCGATGCCGTTCATTGCAGGGGAGTATGGCATGGTGAGGGAGTGCCGAATACCATTCTTCTTCAGCCACAACCCAAACTCAAACGTTGATAGCGTTCTGCTCACAGCTGCAAATGACTTGATTCAAATTGGATCTGGAGCGTCTTCACGTCGTCTACAATTAGCAATTTAGATTGCACGATTTGATAAAGAATTGACGACACAGCGTCGGTTTGAACGAACGGTACTATGGCAGCCACTATAGTCTTAGAACACAAGATAGGAAGAGTTACGAGTTGGGAATGACTCCCAGCTCCTACAAACCCCAAGAGCCGAGGTACAGTGATGTGGAACAGTGCCACACTGTCCCCAACCACGAAGGGTCTCGAAACTACCCTTCACTAGGGCCTACACCAAGTGAAATGTTACACTACACAAAGTAATGTAACTATCTTCAATATCTTGAGGTGTACCCTTTTGGCAAGCTTCGAAATCACTTGAGGCTTGACACCAAGGCTCGGGCTCTTCATCACAAACTCATCCTTGAGTTCTTGATGGGTCTGCTGCACACACCTGCGACACGCCGAACGTTCGACACAGGACAAAATAGAAACCGCGCACGACAAAATAGAAACCGCGAGCGAGACACAAACGACCGCGTAACACGCGTCTAGCGATAACTCGCTATTGACTCGACACACACACTCGACATCATGACTCAACATTCACACACAATTATAAGCATGAAATATATATTATCCCATGCCCTCATACCATTCCATACACACACACATTCACGCACACGGACAACAAGCCGAGTGCAAACCGTAGGGTTGCACCAACATGTTTCAGGGTAGGGGGAAGATTATAACGCGTACAGGTGGCAGGCGATGTCGAAGCAGATGACAGCCTTGGCTACCTCACCCTGCGCAGAGAATGGGGTGATAATGGCGGAAGGAAGAGATACGGAAAAGCTAGTTTAAAAAGGAGGCGGAATCAGGAAGGTTTGGCACGATATTTCTGTCAGCTACGAGAACAGTTGCTTAGTCGGATGGCACACGCATTCTCGCGACAATCTCAGTCGCAAGAGCCGCGACAGCCTGAGACCGTGAGGGCTTCGGAATGTCGGGCTGAGCCGGACACTGAATGGAACGGTTGGATTGATGCGACAGCAAGCGATGACCAATCGCCATCTCCCGTAGCTGCCCAACGCCTGTTTACCGGCAGTCAACTTCCAAGTGGTGTATGGCTGGCGCTGGGAACTCCTCATTAGGAAACTCGGTTCTAATCAATTACAAGAAAAATCTGCATGGCGAATCGGGCGTAATTTTCCTCCACATACCACGCCGAAAGTGCCCGGCTCAAATTTCAGGTTGCACATTCTTAGCAGCTCCTCGGCCCGCTTTACAGTCGGATGTTTCTTCTTGCTTCTACGTCTATCTCTGGAAGCATCGAAAAGGAGTATATCACTCGAGTTGTCAGACGGCTCAACTGATTGCGACAAGAGCCTTGATTGGACTTCATTCATATCCATTGCTATAGACGAACTACCGCTGAACGATTCTCAGGATCAATGATTAATCGGCACAGCTGCACAAGACTGTTCTGATGGAAATGACAGCAGGACTTGTCTCCGACCAAGTTGTGACTGATGATCATTCGAGAGTCGAAATTTGAAACCACTTCACCAAAATATAGATCACTGTCTTCGATTGAGAGCTCCTCTGTACCAGAAAGAGATTAAAACATGATTCTTCATTGATATCAATAACATGAAGGATTTCTGGTGCTTAGAAGACATGAAAAGCCCTCTGCATCTGTGAAAAAATACATTCAACAGTCTTGGAGTTATGTCATCATAATATGACTGGTTTTTTATAATAGAGATTTAATTCCTGTACCTCTTTTTGTTCTGAAAACTTGTACCCAGATTTTTGTCAGAACATATATATAGCTTATGCTGTTGTGTAGGCTATAGTGGGGTATCCCATAGGGGGTACAACCCAATTAGGGTTTCCCATATGTACTCACTTCATTCATAGTTCATCCATTCTCGTTCTACTTTTCTCATGGTATCGAGCAGGTTCCCTCGTGGGAACTGTTCCTAGGGCCCACCGTTTTTTTTTCCTGCCCGGAGCGCACTCTGCCCCTACCCGAGTCGCGCTCCCCTCTCTCTTGGCCCCTAGTGGCCCCTTTAGCCGCCCGTCACGGCCCTTAGACGCCCGCGCGCCGCCCGTCCCGGCCCCTTAGACGCCCGCGCGCCGCCCGTCCCGGCCCCTAGACGCCAGTGCGCCACCCGGCCCGGCCCCTAGACGCCCGCGCGCCGCCCGTCCCGGCCCCTAGACGCCCGCGCGCCGCCCGTCCCGGCCCCTAGACGCCCGCGCGCCGCCCGTCCCGGCCCCTCGACGCCCGCGCGCCGCCCGTCCCGGCCTCTCGACGCCCGCGCGCCGCCCGTCCCGGCCCCTCGCCGCCCGTGAGCCGCCCGTCCCGGCCCCTAGACGCCCGCGCGCCGCCCGTCCCGGCCCCTAGACGCCCGCGCGCCGCCCGTCCCGGCCCCTCGACGCCCACGCGCCGCCCGTCCCGGCCCCTAGACGCCCGCGCGCCACCCGGACCGACCCCTAGACGCCCGCGCGCCGCCCGTCCCGGCCCCTCGACGCCCGCGCGCCGCCCGTCCCGGCCCCTCGACGCCCGCGCGCCGCCCGTCCCGGCCCCACGCCGCCCTACCTGCGGCCTACTCGCCGCCCTACCTGCGGCTCGCCCGCCGCCCTAACTGCGGCCTGCCCGCCGCCCTACTTGCGGCCCTACCGCCGCCCTGCCTGCGGCCCGCCCGCCACCCTACCTGCGGCCAGCCCGCTGCCCTACCTACGGCCCGACCGCCGCCCTACCTGCGGCCCAACCGCCGCCCTACCTGCGGGAGCCGCCTAGCAGCAGAACCGCCGGGAGCCGAGCCGCCCTGCCGCCGAGCCGCCCGGGAGCCGAGCCGCCCTGCCGCCGAGCCGCCCGGGAGCCGAGCCGCCCTGCCGCCGAGCCGCCCGGGAGCCGAGCCGCCCTGCCGCCGAGCCGCCCGGGCGCCGAGCCGCACTGCCGCCGAGCCGCTGAGCAGCCGAGCCGCCCTACTGCCGGGCCGCCCGACCTGCCCTGTCCGGTGAGCACAGCCCCACTGTCACTGCGTGCCCTTCCCCTACTGCTTGCACTGCTCGTCTGTCGTCGTCATGGCTACCCCTAGCGTCCTCGCTTTTGACGCTGAGGGTCGAGCCATTGACTTTGAGGTCTGGGTCGACGACCTGCAGCTGTTCTTACAGTGCGATAGGGCGGACGGTCTTTCCCTCTTTGACCTCACCTCTGGCGCCTCTCCTGCCCCTGCTACTGATGCTTACCCCACTGTTCGCTCTCAGTGGGCCACCCGCGATGCTGCTGCACGTCTTGCTGTGCGTCGCCACCTGCCTACCACTGAGCGCGCGCACTTTAGTCAGTACAAGAGTGCTCAGACCTTGTACGACGCTGTAGTTGCGCGCTACTCTTCCCCTGCCACTGCTGCCCTGAGCCGCCTCATGCTACCGTACCTCTTTCCTGACCTTGCTGCCTTTCCCACTGTCGCTGACCTCATTACGCACCTCCGCACTAGTGACACTCGCTACCGCGCCGCCCTTCCTGCTGAGTTCTGCGCCAAGAACCCCCCCCCCATGTACATCACTCTCTATTACATCGTCACACGCCTCCCTGACTCCCTTCGCGTAGTCAGGGACCACTACCTCTCGGTCTGTCCCACCACTCTCACTGTCGACCTCCTCGAGAAGTCCCTCCTGGCGGCGGAGAAGAGCATCGTCGCTGTAGGAGCCTCTCGTGGTGACCCTCGCACCCCCATCTTTGAGGGGTGTTCTCCTTCCCCCCTGCTGCCCTCTGTTGCCTCTGCTGCTGCTGCCGACCTGCTTGGTCTTGAGTCGGTCTGCGCGGCGTCTGCCCCTAGCGGGAGACGCCGCCCTGGCAGGGGCAAGGGGGGCAAGGGCGCGGGTGGAGCTGGCGGGGGCGGTGGAGGAGGCGGTGGAGGCGGAGGAGGGAGTGGGGGTGGCGGTGGGAGTGGTGGCGGGGGCGGTGGTGGAGGTGGCAGCAGCGGAGGAGGAGGCGTCGGTGGCGGCAGCGGTGGGAGCGGAGGCAGCGGTGGTGGTGGAGGTGGAGGCAGCGGTGGCGGAGGGGGTGGAGCTGGTCGGGGTGGTGCCCCGCAGCGTAGCGGCCCTGGTGGTGGCCAGCGTCAGCAGCAGCAGCAGCAGCAGCAGCAGCGTTCGCGGGACATCCCCCCGCCCCAGCAGCTCCGTGAGTGGTACACGCAGCGTCAGCGGGGTGGGGGTTTTGGTCCATGCACCTACGTCCTTCGTTCCGGTGACCGAGCGGGTGAGCAGTGTGGGGGTGCGCACCCCACTCAGCGCTGCTTTGCCCGCCTTACGGACGCTTGGCGTCAGCAGTTCCCCGAGGCCAGTGAGATTCCCCGTTGGGGAGAGCTGTCTAGGGCTGGCGTAGCTGTCTTTGATCTTGACTTTGATGCTATCCTTGCTGCCATGTATGCTGTGACTATTAGTGAGGAGGGTGACTGTTACCAGTGTTTCCCGCCCGACCCGGGCATTGGTACTGCTGCGCCAGGTACTACTGCGGCTGCTGCTCTAGGTGCCAGTGCGTCTGCACTCTCAGGTACTGGTGAGGCTGCGCTCTCAGGTACTGCGTCGGCTTCGGCCTCCCTCACCTTCACACTTGACTCAGGGGCTTCTCGCTCCTTCTTTCGAGACCGCACCACACTCACGCCGCTTGGCCGGCCGGTTGCAGTCTCCCTGGCTGACCCCTCTGGGGGTCCTGTCCTCTCTCACTTCTCCACTGTCCTCCCGTGTCCGGCTGCCCCCTCGGGCACCTTGTCTGGTCTGTACCTCCCCTCGTTCTCGACGAACTTGGTGAGTGGTGCTGACCTGCAGGATGCGGGGGTTCACCAGTTTACTCCTGCGAGTCAGCGGGTGACCCACTGCTCGGACGCCCGCACAGGCCGACACCTGGCCACGTTTTCGCGTCGGCCGGGGTCGAGTCTCTACACCCTGACCACTGAGTCTCCTCCTGTCCCTGCGTCTGGCCAGGTAGCTGCGTCGGGTCAGGTGTTTGCTGCTGCGTCCAGGTCTGGTCCTGAGTCTGCCCCCTGCTCGTGTCGCCGCCTGTCTCACGAGACTCTCCTGTGGCACCACCGTCTTGGCCACCCCTCCTTGCTTCGTCTTCGGGGCATGGCTTCCCGTGTCCTTGTCTCTGGTCTTCCCCGGTCTCTCCCTCCCCTCCCTTCGGGACCCGGACCTTCTTGTGTCCCCTGTGTCGAGGGGCGGCTCCGGGCTGCCCCTCACTCCTCTCAGTTTCCCCCGACAGAGGCTCCTCTGCAGACGCTTCACATGGACGTGTGGGGCCCCGCCCGCGTCCGTGGGCAGGGTCACGAGCGCTACTTCCTGCTGGTGGTTGACGACTACTCGCGTTACACCACAGTCTTCCCCTTGCGCAGCAAGGGTGATGTCACTGAGGTGTTGATCGACTGGATCCGCGCAGCTCGTCTCCAGCTCAGGAGGAGCTTCGGCTCGGACTTTCCTGTTCTGCGTCTGCACTCTGACCGAGGTGGAGAGTTCTCCTCTGGCCTTCTGCGAGCCTACTGTCGTGCACGAGGCATCCGCCAGACCTTTACGCTTCCGGACTCTCCACAGCAAAATGGGATTGCTGAGCGCCGCATTGGCATGGTCATGGACGTCGCTCGTACGTCCATGATGCATGCGGCTGCCCCCCATTTTCTGTGGCCGTTTGCGGTTCGGTACGCGGCGCATCAGATCAACCTTCACCCCAGGGTCTCCCGGCCGGAGACCTCCCCAGCTCTGCTGTGGACGGGGAAGGTCGGCGATGCGTCTGCGTTCCGTGTCTGGGGATCTCGGGCGTTTGTCCGCGACTTGTCTGCGGACAAGCTGTCCCCTCGTGCTGCTCCCTGTGTCTTCCTCGGCTTCCCCCCTGACGCTCCAGGGTGGCAGTTCTACCACCCCTCCTCTCGTCGTGTTCTGTCCTCCCAGGACGTCACGTTCGACGAGTCAGTCCCCTTCTACCGCCTCTTCCCCTACCGCACTCCTTCCCTCCCCCCGCCACCGCACTTCCTTGTGCCAGGTCCCCCCCCGGTAGACCCCCTTCCCCCTCAGGGTCCTGCCCCTTCAGGTGTGTCCCAGGTAGACGCAGTCGAGCCGGTCGAGGTTGCTGGTGACTCTGGTCCTGCTGCGGGTGCTGAGCCTGGGGGTGCTGAGTCTGGGGGTGCTGAGCCTGGGGGTACTGCGACTGGGGGTGCTGAGCCTGGGGGTGCGGAGTCTGGGAGTGCTGAGCCTGGGGGTGCTGCGACTGGGGGTGCTGAGCCTGGGGGTGCGGAGTCTGGGGGTGCTGAGCCGTGGGGTGCTGCTACTGGGGGTGCTGAGCCAGGGGGTGCTGCGTCTGGAGGTGCTGAGCCTGGAGCTGCGGAGCCTGCGGCCACTGGACCTCCCCTTGTGGCGTCTGGCGGTGCGGGACCTGGCGGTTCTCCGGGTGCTTCGCCTCGGCGGGAGCCCCTCTCTCCACAGGAGCTGCGCGAGTGGTTTGCCCGGCGCTGGAGGCGTGCTGCTGGAGCTGGAGGTTCTTCGGCTGCTGAGGGTGCTGGTGCCGCGGGTCCCGGAGGTGCTGGAGCTGGAGCTGCTGAGGGCGTTGGCGCTGAGGCTACTGCTGTCGGTCCTGGAGGCGGTCCTGCTGGGGGTGCTACTGGTGCTGCTGGAGGTCCTGGAGCTGGAGGTGCTGCTGGCGCTGGTGCTGCCGCTGGGGGTACTGGTGCTGTCCCTGCTGTGTCTGGAGTCGCCGCGCGGCCTAGACCGTACTTCGTTCCGCTCCTTCAGCAGGTTCTTGGTCTCCCGCCTTCTACTGGTCCTCCTCCTCCCTTAGAGTGTCCACAGCCTGTCCTGTCACAGTTACAGTTACAGCCGGCCTCCCCACTGCCCGCTCCTTCTCCCTACACTGGTCCTACTGGAGGTCTTGCTGAGCGTCGTGAGCCTGCGTCTCGCCCTGCGTCGCCTGTCCGTGCTGCTCGCACTAGTGGTCGTGGTTCGCGTCAGCGTCCTCCTCCTGTCCCTGGCACGCACCGGATGTCTCTGCGTCCGTCCACTGCTCCTCTGCGTGCCCCTTTGCCTTCTCCTCCTGAGTCCTCTCTTCCTGCTCTTCCTGACCCGGAGTCGGACTCTCTTCGTGCTGCCAGTCCTGCTGTCACACGTCTCCTTGCTACTGTCGTCACTGACCCCTCTTTTGAGTCCACTGCTGCGTCTGCGCTTGTTGCTGAGCTCGTCGAATTTGCTGCTCGCTGTCGTCTAGACTACGCTGCCGGTCTTGTTGCTGAGTCTGCGTCTGTCTGTCCTCCGTCCGTCGGGGGTGAGTGTGCTCTTGGCACGGACGTCCTTGAGGACAGGCAGGAGGAGTTCAGGTGTCTGGCTGCTGCTTCACCTCATCTCGCGTCCGTACTACTTGCCCCTGAGGGAGACCCGGATGCACTAGACATCCCGACTCCGCGCTCTTACGCGGAGGCCGTAGAGGGTCCCTACTCCTCTCAGTGGCAGGCAGCTATGGATGCAGAGATGGCGTCCTGGAAGTCCACAGGCACCTACGTTGACGCGGTTCCCCCTCCTGGGGCGAACATCGTCAGTGGCATGTGGATCTTCAGGGTGAAGCGGCCGCCGGGCTCTCCACCTGTCTTCAAGGCGCGGTACGTCGCTCGTGGCTTCAGTCAGCGGCAGGGAGTTGACTACTTTCAGACCTTCTCTCCCACCCCGAAGATGACCACTCTTCGGGTGCTGCTGCACATAGCCGCTCAGCGCGACTACGAGCTCCACTCTCTTGACTTCAGTACTGCTTTCTTGCAGGGTAGCCTGCACGAGGAGATCTGGCTGCGCCGTCCACCTGGCTTCACTGGGACTTTTCCTCCTGGCACCCAGTGGAGCCTCCGACGGCCAGTCTACGGTCTCCGCCAGGCACCGCGTGAGTGGCACGACACACTGAGGACTACGCTTGCGGCTCTTGGGTTTGCTCCCTCTACTGCTGACCCGTCGTTGTTTCTGCGCACCGACACTTCTTTGCCGCCGTTCTACGTCCTCGTGTACGTCGACGACTTGGTCTTTGCCACAGCTGACACTGCTGGACTAGCCTACGTGAAGTCCGAGCTGCAGAAGAGACACACGTGCACAGACCTGGGTGAACTGCGCAGCTACCTTGGCTTGCAGATCACTCGGGACAGAGCACGCCGCACCATTACCTTGACTCAGTCACACATGGTGCAGCAGGTCCTTCAGCGCTTCGGCTTCACGTACTCCTCGCCTCAGGCCACTCCTCTGTCTACTCGCCACTCGCTCTCAGCTCTGCCTTCGGATGAGTCCGTAGAGTCGAGTGGCCCGTACCCAGAGCTTGTTGGCTGCCTCATGTACCTGATGACCTGCACACGACCTGACCTTGCATACCCTCTTAGCATTCTTTCTCGCTATGTTGCTCCTGGGAGACACCGACCAGAGCACATGGCTGCAGCGAAGAGGGTGTTGCGCTACTTGTGCAGTACGTCGGGCATGGGGCTAGTGCTTGGAGGGCGGAGTCCAGTGGTCCTCACTGGGCACGCGGACGCTTCTTGGGCAGACGACCAGGCTACACAGCGGTCGTCGCAGGGTTACACCTTCAGTCTTGGTTCCGGCTCTGTCTCGTGGCGGGCTACTCGCTCGTCCTCTGTTCTCAGCTCCAGTTGTGAGGCTGAGATCTACGCCGGGGCCATGGCTGCACAGGAGCTTCGCTGGCTCACCTACCTGCTGACTGACCTTGGAGAGCCGCCTCGTTCTCCTCCAGTGTTGTACGTAGACAACAAGGCCATGCTGGCCTTGTGTCGAGAGCAGCGCTTGGAGCACAGAACGAAGCACATTGCTCTCCGTTACTTTCTTGCTCGTGAGCTGCAGCAGCGTGGTCAGTTGCGACTTGCGTACGTGGCCTCTGAGGCCAACACTGCTGATGTGTTCACCAAGGCACTTGCGCCTTGTGACCATCAGCGCTTCTGCACCCAGCTGGGTCTTGTACCTGTCTTGCCTCACTTGCTCTCTTCTTGACCTTGCTTGTACTGTCACATATATATTCCTGCTCTTGCTTGTCTAGCTCTATATATATATGTGTACTCCTGCATGTGAACTGGCCCTGTTGCCCTGTCGTTGTGCTCGGACTGTGTGGTGACTTTGTGATCCACCCTGAGCTTGCTCTGCTTTGCTTGACTGGTCTTGTGACCCCTTGTTCTCCCCCACTTTGCCTATGGGGGTGTGTCAGAACATATATATAGCTTATGCTGTTGTGTAGGCTATAGTGGGGTATCCCATAGGGGGTACAACCCAATTAGGGTTTCCCATATGTACTCACTTCATTCATAGTTCATCCATTCTCGTTCTACTTTTCTCAATTTTCCTTTATATTTTGAGTAGAACTGTGGTACTTTATCGTACCGGTGATTTGGTCATGTCCATTTAGGAAACATTTTTCTTGTGTTGTTAGATCACAACACCTCAATCATGAGCCGATTATAGATGTTGCTGCAATAGCGACTCATGTATCGTAACGGATTGCGCCAATATCGACTATCGCCGACTATATTGCTACTGCTTCTTCCTTTCACCCGCACTTGCCAACTCATATTTAGCCTTACCTAGCTTCATCAGCAGCAGCAGCCGTCAGACCAAGGACTGCCTGTCAGCTACCTCAGTCTGTGAGCTGTTTCCGACAGCTTTCACCAAATGGCAAGCCTCCCAGAGCTTCGCCATCCACTACTTCACTCAGAAAGAAAGGAACGCCTACATAAATGCTGCACATTTTTCCTGCTTTTTATCGCATTTTCCGCAGGCTGCGTAGGTGGATTTATCAACTTCTATCATTCAGCAAGAGATGAATCACCTAAGCACAGCATACCTAACAGACGGACAGCGTTCCATTTTCAACCGGAAGGGAACTGGATGAATGGTCAGTATATATCAGTGGGTAAAATCAGTGACTATATAGTAAACATCTCATTGTGTCCTTGATGACTGAACCCCCGTTTTCCCTTTGCAGATCCGAATGGTGAGCGCTGCTTTATTGGGACCTATGTCGGCGTGTCAGTTTCTTACTATTATGTCTTCATTCAGGGCCAATGTACTACAAGGGATACTATCATTTATTCTACCAGTACAATCCTTTTGGAGCAGTTTGGGGTAACATAAGCTGGGGTCATGCAGTTTCAAGCAACTTGATCCAGGTATGAAGCAGGTTCAACATGTTTTATACATGCTATGTCGTCCTTGACTGACATGCTCCTGCTGGCAGTGGACCCACTTGCCAGTGGCCATCAGTCCTGACAAGTGGTATGACGTAATGGGTGCATGGTCGGGTTCCGCTGTGGTTCTTAGTGACGGAACTCCTGCTATCCTGTACACCGGAAGCAGCAAAGATAATGTGCAGCTACAAAACCTGGCTTTTCCAGAAAACGCGTCTGATCCTTACCTCACAACATGGGTGAAAAGCCCTTACAATCCCATAGCCGTTCCACCTCCTGGAGTTAGCAAATTTGATTTCAGAGACCCATCCGCATGGAAGGGAAGTGACGGAGTGTGGCGAATGATTGTTGGGTCAAGGCAAAATGGGACCGATTGCGTGTTTATGTACAAGAGCAAGGACTTCACTAACTGGTCGAAGATTCCTCAAACGGTTAGGACGGCGCCAGGACGAGCTGGAATGTGGGAGGTAAGTGTTTTGGGTCCCAGTATGATGTGCGGGTTTCTTGTTTATCTATTAATTTAACGAGCTCCTTCTCATGCAGTGTCCTGATTTATATCCTGTTTCTACGAATGGCAATGCTGGACTGGATACGTGCTCTGAAGATGACGTTTGCCGTCACGTTCTAAAGGCATCCTTTGATGACGATTTTCTTGATTACTATGCCATTGGAACCTGCAGCCAATCAAATGAAACTTGGGTTTCAGTGGATCCGCAAATCGATGTCCAAAATGGGCTGCGATACGACTATGGGAAGTTCTATGCATCAAAGACCTTTTATGACCCGTCCACGCACCGCCGTATCTTATGGGGATGGGTGAATGAGTCCGATTCACAAAATGACGACATATCTAAAGGTTGGGCTTCAGTCCAAGCTATTCCACGTGTTGTCAGTTTGGACAGGTCAACAGGAAAGCACTTGTTGATGGAGCCTGTAGCGGAGTTGAAGCTTTTGCGAGGAAGACACTTACATGATGCTGGCCTCACACTAAAGGAGGGGATGAACAAGCTTGTCAACGGCCTTACAAGCATGCAGGTAATGGAACGCTTTGAAGGCTTTCCACGGAGTGTTCGTTCGATTATTAACAATTCCTGACTGCAGGTGGATATGGCGATATTATTTGCCATTCCCAACATCACGACGGAGTACCGCCCTCTTGACAGTGACTGTGGTTGGGATGAAAATTCTGTTTCAAAAGTTGCTGGCCGATTTGGGGTCCATGTTCTTGCCTCAGCAAATTTGGAAGAAAGAACATCTATCTATTTCGAGCTCGCCAGTGGTGGACCTTTGGGTCAATGGCAAGTTCGATTCTGCAGTGACCAAAGAAGGTGAGAAAGATTATTTCTGAACCTGCCTTGCTTAGCCTGACTCGTTATGCGTACAGGTCTTCATTGTCAGAAACGGCGGAGAAGAGTATATATGGGAGTCAGCTTCTGCTGCAGGAATCTGAGGATAGGCTCATGCTTAGAGTTTTGGTAAGTAAGCGAGCGGAGATACTTTCTTCAACCAGCATCTTCATTTTCCCATATATTTAATATTTTTTTTTTTCACTTCAGGTGGACAACTCAATTGTGGAGTCCTTTGCCCAAGGAGGAAAGTCTGTCATAACAGCAAGAGCATACCCAACAACCGGGAAATCAAACAGTATATATTTATTCAACTCTGGACCAGCTATAGAAGTGATTTCGTTCGATGCTTGGGAGATGATGACTACCAACAATTAAATGGACACATAGAAAACCTGATGGATGGCCGTTGTTCAGTAGTAATCCCAGACAGTGGGGGTCATGTTTGGCAGTCTGTGAAATGTTTTCAATGAATCACACGAGTCAATGTTTCAGCAGGCACATCCATGCCAGAGCAGAGATGCCTCTCAGGATTGGGATTGTATGAAGGTGTTATTATTACGGTATTTTAGAGTCCGATCCGATCCGATCGATTTAAATGAGATAAAGGCAGACAAATCGTACGGTATAAAGAGTACCGGTATCAGCTACCAACATAGTTTGGACATGCAGAATTTACTGATGTAACTGCTGTGGGATCAGTTGCGCACATAGCCAGCGGACAGTTATCAGAAGATGTTACACCAGCACCCCACCAGGAGAGGGAAACTGAAGGGGTTTCAACCTGAACCCCAAAAAATATGAAAAGTGCCATGAACATGACTCCAGAATCAAGTGCTGCTGACAGCACGTAGTTGTAGCGACGCCACCAATCCTGGAAAGGTACGAAAAGGAGGAGCCGCAGACGCAAGGGTCAGATACAGGCAAAACGCATACTGTATTCCTCTCCCTGTGAATGATGGTAAATGAATCAAGCTGTCATGAGAATATACTTGGAATGTTATTGCTGGAAAGCAGACCAATCAGAGGCGTGCTACCATACCGCACCTTTCGGTAAGTGAAGATGAGCTTGTTGAAGATAAAGCCCATGGTGAGCCAGCCCAGGTAGTTGATGGGTGAAGCCGGCGGCATCATGCCCACGCCCGTGAGCATCACTGGGATATGCACCTTGGTCAACCACTGCAAGCGACATGGGAGTGAGACAGCCATCAAAATGAAGGAGGTGATTAGCATGGTATGTAGCCACGGCCCAACACATGTTCTGATTTTCGAAACTTAAAAAGCGGCCACAGAGCCACTGTCAATACGTCACGGTGAAATATCCGCAACTGCCACCTGTGTCGTCAACTCACTCAACCTCTGTCCCCAACATCCCACCACCTGCCGATGCCAAGCCATCATCAAGCTCCAGCTCTAAATAAGATCTGTGACAGGGTTCCCCACCGAACCACAGACCGATTTTGCCAACCCACTGGCTGCCTCTGCCAGCCCACCAACTTTTTTGAACAACTCACCATCTGTCTGCGTTGACTCACCCTCCATCTGCATGGAGTCAACATGTGCCTGCACCATCCCACCATCTTTTGCATCATCTCACTCACCATCTGTCTGCATGATCTCACAACGTGTCTCTACCAACTTACCACCTGGCGCGGCCACATCTTGTGCGCGGCCCAGAAGGGGATGGGAGCGAGCGCCCCTCCAAGGAACCACCAGTTGAGGTTGTTGTAGAAAGCTGTGGGGCCAAACATGCGCTCGGGGCCGATCAGCCCCCAGATGATTGAAGCGGAGTAAAACACGTTGGCTGTCGGGCACGTCCATGGGGAATTCTCCGGGAAGTTCTCGTCATTGATCTGATTCAGGGGAGGCGAGTGGGGATGGGAGCACGGGGACACGGGAGGAGGAGCGGAAAGGGGGAGTGGAGGGAAAGGAAGGAATTCCATGCAGATGGAAATTGGTCAGTGAGACATGGGGACTAAGGCGCGACAAGGAACACAACATGCGTTCGAGGCTGATGTGTCCCCAGATAAAGGACGTTGAGTAGAAGATTGATTGGAAGAGAGGGTGGTAGAGAGTGCACGGGATGTGGCATGGCATGCAAAGGTGGAGAAAGGCAAGGAAGTTCCTCTTTTTCCACCTTGCAACGAGCCCATTCTTGATCATGTTGCCGAGCCACTGTATCATACCCTGCAATTCGTCCACAGCTTCTGAGGCGCCTCAAAACAAGACAGGACTGTTTTGAGGCGCCTGATACGTTGTTGCCTTCCCATCCCACCTTGCAGATGAGCCCATTCTCCACGGTGTCATGGAGAAGTCAGAACTTATGAGATGTCTTTTGACGCGTCTCAAAAGGTGTCGTAGAGACACCAGGACTTATGAGTTGACTAAAGGGGGACAAAGAGAGGGAGAAGGCAAGAAAGTTCGTTCTTCCTTCCCACCTTGCACATGAGCCCATTCTCCACGGTGTCATAAAGCCACATGGGCATTTATGGCCACTTAAGGACCATGGCACGGGGCCACGCAGGGCAGTGACGTCTAACGCACCTTAACAGCTCCTTCCCACCTTGCAGATGAGCCCATTCTCCACGGTGTCGTAAAGCCACCAGGACGTGCCGAGATTAACAAGGCCTGCCAAGATAGTGGCGAACACCTGCACCAGAAACATGGCTTGTGGTGGGATCTGTGTGCATGCATGGACATGCACATGCACATGAATGCACATGCACATGCACATACAGAAAGTGAGCAGAGTGGGAAAGAATTTGTTTCGAAGATACCAGCAGCTATACACACACACGAAAACCCTTCCGAAGGGCAGATGCAGTGTGTGAGAACGAGGGCAGATGAAGAGTGTGAATGAAAACGGAGCAACTGTGTGTGGCGAAGTGGGAGAATCTGCAAACATTCAACAAATGTTTTAGATGTAAAAATAGAAACCGAAAGAACGAAAATATATATAGATATATATATATATATATACTGTTTGCCCACCTTCATGTAATGCCCGAGCTTGAAGTCTTGCAAGAAGGCGATGGCCTGCGTCATGCTAATGTACCCATACGTCTTGAAACACACGTTCCCTATCGGCTCCCCGGGGCGAATATACCCCCAGATCATCTCCGTGATTATATTGAGCCCCGGCTGCTGATTGGTTGTGGCGGTGACTATGCCGATGGGCAGGGTGAAGAAGAGGGAGAGGGCGGCGGAGAGCAGCAGGCCCCACCAGGGCAGCTGGAAGTAGGCGTTGAGTTCGAGGAAGGCGATGCAGACAGCGATGTTGGCGAGGAGCAGCAGCAGGAACCACCACCAGGGCACCTTGGGGTAGCGCTGCATGAGCCGCGTGTGCACGTCGGGTTTCACCTCCGTGGCTGATAGGGATTGGAAGGAGAGGGGGGGGAATCTGACAGGTTGAGATGGCTGACAGCTGCTCTCGAGGTCTTGCCTCTATGGCTGCAGAGTAGTGGGGGGGAGGAGGAGGAGGGGGGTGGGGGGGAGGAAGGAGGAGGCTTTTGAGGCGTCTCACAGCTGCATGAGGAGCAGCAGGAGCCAGCACCAGGGCACCTGTGAATGGAGAGAATGGAGAGAGGAACGTGGGGTAGAATGGGAGATATCCTGTGAGTGGGTGAGTTGTTTGAAGACCCCTCAGGCGCATGTGCACGTCGGGCTTTGCCTCTGTGGCTGAGAGGGCAGGACGTAGGGGCCATGCGAATGGGATGGGTGTGGTTTGAGATGACTCACAGTTGCATAAGACATGTGTGCACACCAGGCTTTACCTCTGGCTGAAAGGGAGGGGGAGGATGGAGTGCATTGTGATTTGGCACCGCACATGATAGAAGCTCTGGAACAGCAAGTACATGCATGTGTACAGGAGTGTGTGTGGTGTGTGAGTGTGTGGTGTTAGTGTGTGGTGTGTGAGTGTGTGTGTGTGTGTGGCGTGAGTGTGTGTGAGTGTGCATGTGAAGTGCATGTGAAAGGAAAAGCATGTATGTGCCTGTACATGTGTGCAATCAGGTATGTTACCTTGCCTTGCATTGGTCGACCTTCCATAGCACCATACATACCACACCACCGCACCACATCCACCTGCATCCACCAGCACTCATCGTCTGCTGGTAGATCTCCTGGCCATACCACAGCAGTGCTATCTTATACATGACATGACACCAACTGATCTACCACCACCCACCCAACACTTCACCCACCCAGCCCTTCACCCGCCAGCACTCATCGTCCACTGATAGATCTCCGACCCATACCACCCGTATATTCCACAGCGCCACACCACACCACCGCACTGCACCCATCCGCACCTACCAGCACTCATCGTCCGTTGATAGATCTCCGGCCCATACCACAGCGCCACGTGCACCACCGTCGCAGTCAGCGCGGCAAACCCCAGCCCGTAGCACAGCGCAAAGAACACCGATATATACGGCGCCAGATTCTGCTCCGTATACATCGTCTCGTTCAGCCGGAAATCCGGCGTGATAATCGCCTGCACCGGGTATCGATCCCCCGACCACTGGTAGGTTCCAGAGGAGAGGAAGGGGAAGCGGGTGGCGGCGAAAACGTTGCCCCAGTAGCAGATGGGGATGAGGACGTAGACGAAAAGGGCGAAGCCGATTCCAACGTTGAGGATGGCGAACCAGGGCGCGGCGAGGGGCGAGGAGAGAAAGGCCGACATTGTTGCCCAGTCGAGCGTGATTGCACCCAGACCCATGCCCCTCAGACCTGGTTGGGTGGGGAGGGGAGGGGAAAAAGAAAAAGGGGGGTGTGGAGTGATCTTAGGAGTGGGAGGGCGAGGAGAGAAAGGCCGACATTGTTGCCCAGTCGAGCGTGATTGCACCCAGACCCATGCCCCTCAGACCTGGTTGGGTGGGGAGGGGAGGGGAAAAAGAAAAAGGGGGGTGTGGAGTGATCTTAGGAGTGGGAGGGCGAGGAGAGAAAGGCCGACATTGTTGCCCAGTCGAGCGTGATTGCACCCAGACCCATGCCCCTCAGACCTGGTTGGGTGGGGAGGGGAGGGGAAAAAGAAAAAGGGGGGTGTGGAGTGATCTTAGGAGTGGGAGGGCGAGGAGAGAAAGGCCGACATTGTTGCCCAGTCGAGCGTGATTGCACCCAGACCCATGCCCCTCAGACCTGGTTGGGTGGGGAGGGGAGGGGAAAAAGAAAAAGGGGGGTGTCGAGTGATCTTAGGAGTGGGAGGGCGAGGAGAGAAAGGCCGACATTGTTGCCCAGTCGAGCGTGATTGCACCCAGACCCATGCCCCTCAGACCTGGTTGGGTGGGGAGGGGAGGGGAAAAAGAAAAAGGGGGGTGTGGAGTGATCTTAGGAGTGGGAGGGCGAGGAGAGAAAGGCCGACATTGTTGCCCAGTCGAGCGTGATTGCACCCAGACCCATGCCCCTCAGACCTGGTTGGGTGGGGAGGGGAGGGGAAAAAGAAAAAGGGGGGTGTGGAGTGATCTTAGGAGTGGGAGGGCGAGGAGAGAAAGGCCGACATTGTTGCCCAGTCGAGCGTGATTGCACCCAGACCCATGCCCCTCAGACCTGGTTGGGTGGGGAGGGGAGGGGAAAAAGAAAAAGGGGGGTGTGGAGTGATCTTAGGAGTGGGAGGGCGAGGAGAGAAAGGCCGACATTGTTGCCCAGTCGAGCGTGATTGCACCCAGACCCATGCCCCTCAGACCTGGTTGGGTGGGGAGGGGAGGGGAAAAAGAAAAAGGGGGGTGTGGAGTGATCTTAGGAGTGGGAGGGCGAGGAGAGAAAGGCCGACATTGTTGCCCAGTCGAGCGTGATTGCACCCAGACCCATGCCCCTCAGACCTGGTTGGGTGGGGAGGGGAGGGGAAAAAGAAAAAGGGGGGTGTGGAGTGATCTTAGGAGTGGGAGGGCGAGGAGAGAAAGGCCGACATTGTTGCCCAGTCGAGCGTGATTGCACCCAGACCCATGCCCCTCAGACCTGGTTGGGTGGGGAGGGGAGGGGAAAAAGAAAAAGGGGGGTGTGGAGTGATCTTAGGAGTGGGAGGGCGAGGAGAGAAAGGCCGACATTGTTGCCCAGTCGAGCGTGATTGCACCCAGACCCATGCCCCTCAGACCTGGTTGGGTGGGGAGGGGAGGGGAAAAAGAAAAAGGGGGGTGTGGAGTGATCTTAGGAGTGGGAGGGCGAGGAGAGAAAGGCCGACATTGTTGCCCAGTCGAGCGTGATTGCACCCAGACCCATGCCCCTCAGACCTGGTTGGGTGGGGAGGGGAGGGGAAAAAGAAAAAGGGGGGTGTGGAGTGATCTTAGGAGTGGGAGGGCGAGGAGAGAAAGGCCGACATTGTTGCCCAGTCGAGCGTGATTGCACCCAGACCCATGCCCCTCAGACCTGGTTGGGTGGGGAGGGGAGGGGAAAAAGAAAAAGGGGGGTGTGGAGTGATCTTAGGAGTGGGAGGGCGAGGAGAGAAAGGCCGACATTGTTGCCCAGTCGAGCGTGATTGCACCCAGACCCATGCCCCTCAGACCTGGTTGGGTGGGGAGGGGAGGGGAAAAAGAAAAAGGGGGGTGTGGAGTGATCTTAGGAGTGGGAGGGCGAGGAGAGAAAGGCCGACATTGTTGCCCAGTCGAGCGTGATTGCACCCAGACCCATGCCCCTCAGACCTGGTTGGGTGGGGAGGGGAGGGGAAAAAGAAAAAGGGGGGCGTGGAGTGATCTTAGGAGTGGGAGGGCGAGGAGAGAAAGGCCGACATTGTTGCCCAGTCGAGCGTGATTGCACCCAGACCCATGCCCCTCAGACCTGGTTGGGTGGGGAGGGGAGGGGAAAAAGAAAAAGGGGGGTGTGGAGTGATCTTAGGAGTGGGAGGGCGAGGAGAGAAAGGCCGACATTGTTGCCCAGTCGAGCGTGATTGCACCCAGACCCATGCCCCTCAGACCTGGTTGGGTGGGGAGGGGAGGGGAAAAAGAAAAAGGGGGGTGTGGAGTGATCTTAGGAGTGGGAGGGCGAGGAGAGAAAGGCCGACATTGTTGCTCAGTCGAGCGTGATTGCACCCAGACCCATGCCCCTCAGACCTGGTTGGGTGGGGAGGGGAGGGGAAAAAGAAAAAGGGGGGTGTGGAGTGATCTTAGGAGTGGGAGGGCGAGGAGAGAAAGGCCGACATTGTTGCCCAGTCGAGCGTGATTGCACCCAGACCCATGCCCCTCAGACCTGGTTGGGTGGGGAGGGGAGGGGAAAAAGAAAAAGGGGGGTGTGGAGTGATCTTAGGAGTGGGAGGGCGAGGAGAGAAAGGCCGACATTGTTGCCCAGTCGAGCGTGATTGCACCCAGACCCATGCCCCTCAGACCTGGTTGGGTGGGGAGGGGAGGGGAAAAAGAAAAAGGGGGGTGTGGAGTGATCTTAGGAGTGGGAGGGCGAGGAGAGAAAGGCCGACATTGTTGCCCAGTCGAGCGTGATTGCACCCAGACCCATGCCCCTCAGACCTGGTTGGGTGGGGAGGGGAGGGGAAAAAGAAAAAGGGGGGTGTGGAGTGATCTTAGGAGTGGGAGGGCGAGGAGAGAAAGGCCGACATTGTTGCCCAGTCGAGCGTGATTGCACCCAGACCCATGCCCCTCAGACCTGGTTGGGTGGGGAGGGGAGGGGAAAAAGAAAAAGGGGGGCGTGGAGTGATCTTAGGAGTGGGAGGGCGAGGAGAGAAAGGCCGACATTGTTGCCCAGTCGAGCGTGATTGCACCCAGACCCATGCCCCTCAGACCTGGTTGGGTGGGGAGGGGAGGGGAAAAAGAAAAAGGGGGGCGTGGAGTGATCTTAGGAGTGGGAGGGCGAGGAGAGAAAGGCCGACATTGTTGCCCAGTCGAGCGTGATTGCACCCAGACCCATGCCCCTCAGACCTGGTTGGGTGGGGAGGGAAGGGGAAAAAGAAAAAGGGGGGTGTGGAGTGATCTTAGGAGTGGGAGGGCGAGGAGAGAAAGGCCGACATTGTTGCCCAGTCGAGCGCGATTGCACCCAGACCCATGCCCCTCAGACCTGGTTGGGTGGGGAGGGGAGGGGAAAAAGAAAAAGGTGGGTGTGGAGTGATCTTAGGAGTGGGAGGGCGAGGAGAGAAAGGCCGACATTGTTGCCCAGTCGAGCGTGATTGCACCCAGACCCATGCCCCTCAGACCTGGTTGGGTGGGGAGGGGAGGGGAAAAAGAAAAAGGGGGGTGTGGAGTGATCTTCGGAGTGGGAGGGCGAGGAGAGAAAGGCCGACATTGTTGCCCAGTCGAGCGTGATTGCACCCAGACCCATGCCCCTCAGACCTGGTTGGGTGGGGAGGGGAGGGGAAAAAGAAAAAGGGGGGCGTGGAGTGATCTTAGGAGTGGGAGGGCGAGGAGAGAAAGGCCGACATTGTTGCCCAGTCGAGCGTGATTGCACCCAGACCCATGCCCCTCAGACCTGGTTGGGTGGGGAGGGGAGGGGAAAAAGAAAAAGGGGGGCGTGGAGTGATCTTAGGAGTGGGAGGGCGAGGAGAGAAAGGCCGACATTGTTGCCCAGTCGAGCGTGATTGCACCCAGACCCATGCCCCTCAGACCTGGTTGGGTGGGGAGGGGAGGGGAAAAAGAAAAAGGGGGGCGTGGAGTGATCTTAGGAGTGGGAGGGCGAGGAGAGAAAGGCCGACATTGTTGCCCAGTCGAGCGTGATTGCACCCAGACCCATGCCCCTCAGACCTGGTTGGGTGGGGAGGGGAGGGGAAAAAGAAAAAGGGGGGCGTGGAGTGATCTTAGGAGTGGGAGGGCGAGGAGAGAAAGGCCGACATTGTTGCCCAGTCGAGCGTGATTGCACCCAGACCCATGCCCCTCAGACCTGGTTGGGTGGGGAGGGGAGGGGAAAAAGAAAAAGGGGGGCGTGGAGTGATCTTAGGAGTGGGAGGGCGAGGAGAGAAAGGCCGACATTGTTGCCCAGTCGAGCGTGATTGCACCCAGACCCATGCCCCTCAGACCTGGTTGGGTGGGGAGGGGAGGGGAAAAAGAAAAAGGGGGGCGTGGAGTGATCTTAGGAGTGGGAGGGCGAGGAGAGAAAGGCCGACATTGTTGCCCAGTCGAGCGTGATTGCACCCAGACCCATGCCCCTCAGACCTGGTTGGGTGGGGAGGGGAGGGGAAAAAGAAAAAGGGGGGCGTGGAGTGATCTTAGGAGTGGGAGGGCGAGGAGAGAAAGGCCGACATTGTTGCCCAGTCGAGCGTGATTGCGCCCAGACCCATGCCCCTCAGACCTGGTTGGGTGGGGAGGGGAGGGGAAAAAGAAAAAGGGGGGCGTGGAGTGATCTTAGGAGTGGGAGGGCGAGGAGAGAAAGGCCGACATTGTTGCCCAGTCGAGCGTGATTGCGCCAAGGCCCATGCCCCTCAGACCTGGTTGGGTGGGGAGGGGAGGGGAAAAAGAAAAAGGGGGGCGTGGAGTGATCTTAGGAGTGGGAGGGCGAGGAGAGAAAGGCCGACATTGTTGCCCAGTCGAGCGTGATTGCGCCAAGGCCCATGCCCCTCAGACCTGGTTGGGTGGGGAGGGGAGGGGAAAAAGAAAAAGGGGGGCGTGGAGTGATCTTAGGAGTGGGAGGGCGAGGAGAGAAAGGCCGACATTGTTGCCCAGTCGAGCGTGATTGCGCCCAGACCCATGCCCCTCAGACCTGGTTGGGTGGGGAGGGGAGGGGAAAAAGAAAAAGGGGGGCGTGGAGTGATCTTAGGAGTGGGAGGGCGAGGAGAGAAAGGCCGACATTGTTGCCCAGTCGAGCGTGATTGCGCCAAGGCCCATGCCCCTCAGACCTGGTTGGGTGGGGAGGGGAGGGGAAAAAGAAAAAGGGGGGCGTGGAGTGATCTTAGGAGTGGGAGGGCGAGGAGAGAAAGGCCGACATTGTTGCCCAGTCGAGCGTGATTGCGCCAAGGCCCATGCCCCTCAGACCTGGTTGGGTGGGGAGGGGAGGGGAAAAAGAAAAAGGGGGGCGTGGAGTGATCTTAGGAGTGGGAGGGCGAGGAGAGAAAGGCCGACATTGTTGCCCAGTCGAGCGTGATTGCGCCAAGGCCCATGCCCCTCAGACCTGGTTGGGTGGGGAGGGGAGGGGAAAAAGAAAAAGGGGGGCGTGGAGTGATCTTAGGAGTGGGAGGGCGAGGAGAGAAAGGCCGACATTGTTGCCCAGTCGAGCGTGATTGCGCCAAGGCCCATGCCCCTCAGACCTGGTTGGGTGGGGAGGGGAGGGGAAAAAGAAAAAGGGGGGCGTGGAGTGATCTTAGGAGTGGGAGGGCGAGGAGAGAAAGGCCGACATTGTTGCCCAGTCGAGCGTGATTGCGCCAAGGCCCATGCCCCTCAGACCTGGTTGGGTGGGGAGGGGAGGGGAAAAAGAAAAAGGGGGGCGTGGAGTGATCTTAGGAGTGGGAGGGCGAGGAGAGAAAGGCCGACATTGTTGCCCAGTCGAGCGTGATTGCGCCAAGGCCCATGCCCCTCAGACCTGGTTGGGTGGGGAGGGGAGGGGAAAAAGAAAAAGGGGGGCGTGGAGTGATCTTAGGAGTGGGAGGGCGAGGAGAGAAAGGCCGACATTGTTGCCCAGTCGAGCGTGATTGCGCCAAGGCCCATGCCCCTCAGACCTGGTTGGGTGGGGAGGGGAGGGGAAAAAGAAAAAGGGGGGCGTGGAGTGATCTTAGGAGTGGGAGGGCGAGGAGAGAAAGGCCGACATTGTTGCCCAGTCGAGCGTGATTGCGCCAAGGCCCATGCCCCTCAGACCTGGTTGGGTGGGGAGGGGAGGGGAAAAAGAAAAAGGGGGGCGTGGAGTGATCTTAGGAGTGGGAGGGCGAGGAGAGAAAGGCCGACATTGTTGCCCAGTCGAGCGTGATTGCGCCAAGGCCCATGCCCCTCAGACCTGGTTGGGTGGGGAGGGGAGGGGAAAAAGAAAAAGGGGGGCGTGGAGTGATCTTAGGAGTGGGAGGGCGAGGAGAGAAAGGCCGACATTGTTGCCCAGTCGAGCGTGATTGCGCCAAGGCCCATGCCCCTCAGACCTGGTTGGGTGGGGAGGGGAGGGGAAAAAGAAAAAGGGGGGCGTGGAGTGATCTTAGGAGTGGGAGGGCGAGGAGAGAAAGGCCGACATTGTTGCCCAGTCGAGCGTGATTGCGCCAAGGCCCATGCCCCTCAGACCTGGTTGGGTGGGGAGGGGAGGGGAAAAAGAAAAAGGGGGGCGTGGAGTGATCTTAGGAGTGGGAGGGCGAGGAGAGAAAGGCCGACATTGTTGCCCAGTCGAGCGTGATTGCGCCAAGGCCCATGCCCCTCAGACCTGGTTGGGTGGGGAGGGGAGGGGAAAAAGAAAAAGGGGGGCGTGGAGTGATCTTAGGAGTGGGAGGGCGAGGAGAGAAAGGCCGACATTGTTGCCCAGTCGAGCGTGATTGCGCCAAGGCCCATGCCCCTCAGACCTGGTTGGGTGGGGAGGGGAGGGGAAAAAGAAAAAGGGGGGCGTGGAGTGATCTTAGGAGTGGGAGGGCGAGGAGAGAAAGGCCGACATTGTTGCCCAGTCGAGCGTGATTGCGCCAAGGCCCATGCCCCTCAGACCTGGTTGGGTGGGGAGGGGAGGGGAAAAAGAAAAAGGGGGGCGTGGAGTGATCTTAGGAGTGGGAGGGCGAGGAGAGAAAGGCCGACATTGTTGCCCAGTCGAGCGTGATTGCGCCAAGGCCCATGCCCCTCAGACCTGGTTGGGTGGGGAGGGGAGGGGAAAAAGAAAAAGGGGGGCGTGGAGTGATCTTAGGAGTGGGAGGGCGAGGAGAGAAAGGCCGACATTGTTGCCCAGTCGAGCGTGATTGCGCCAAGGCCCATGCCCCTCAGACCTGGTTGGGTGGGGAGGGGAGGGGAAAAAGAAAAAGGGGGGCGTGGAGTGATCTTAGGAGTGGGAGGGCGAGGAGAGAAAGGCCGACATTGTTGCCCAGTCGAGCGTGATTGCGCCAAGGCCCATGCCCCTCAGACCTGGTTGGGTGGGGAGGGGAGGGGAAAAAGAAAAAGGGGGGCGTGGAGTGATCTTAGGAGTGGGAGGGCGAGGAGAGAAAGGCCGACATTGTTGCCCAGTCGAGCGTGATTGCGCCAAGGCCCATGCCCCTCAGACCTGGTTGGGTGGGGAGGGGAGGGGAAAAAGAAAAAGGGGGGCGTGGAGTGATCTTAGGAGTGGGAGGGCGAGGAGAGAAAGGCCGACATTGTTGCCCAGTCGAGCGTGATTGCGCCAAGGCCCATGCCCCTCAGACCTGGTTGGGTGGGGAGGGGAGGGGAAAAAGAAAAAGGGGGGCGTGGAGTGATCTTAGGAGTGGGAGGGCGAGGAGAGAAAGGCCGACATTGTTGCCCAGTCGAGCGTGATTGCGCCAAGGCCCATGCCCCTCAGACCTGGTTGGGTGGGGAGGGGAGGGGAAAAAGAAAAAGGGGGGCGTGGAGTGATCTTAGGAGTGGGAGGGCGAGGAGAGAAAGGCCGACATTGTTGCCCAGTCGAGCGTGATTGCGCCAAGGCCCATGCCCCTCAGACCTGGTTGGGTGGGGAGGGGAGGGGAAAAAGAAAAAGGGGGGCGTGGAGTGATCTTAGGAGTGGGAGGGCGAGGAGAGAAAGGCCGACATTGTTGCCCAGTCGAGCGTGATTGCGCCAAGGCCCATGCCCCTCAGACCTGGTTGGGTGGGGAGGGGAGGGGAAAAAGAAAAAGGGGGGCGTGGAGTGATCTTAGGAGTGGGAGGGCGAGGAGAGAAAGGCCGACATTGTTGCCCAGTCGAGCGTGATTGCGCCAAGGCCCATGCCCCTCAGACCTGGTTGGGTGGGGAGGGGAGGGGAAAAAGAAAAAGGGGGGCGTGGAGTGATCTTAGGAGTGGGAGGGCGAGGAGAGAAAGGCCGACATTGTTGCCCAGTCGAGCGTGATTGCGCCAAGGCCCATGCCCCTCAGACCTGGTTGGGTGGGGAGGGGAGGGGAAAAAGAAAAAGGGGGGCGTGGAGTGATCTTAGGAGTGGGAGGGCGAGGAGAGAAAGGCCGACATTGTTGCCCAGTCGAGCGTGATTGCGCCAAGGCCCATGCCCCTCAGACCTGGTTGGGTGGGGAGGGGAGGGGAAAAAGAAAAAGGGGGGCGTGGAGTGATCTTAGGAGTGGGAGGGCGAGGAGAGAAAGGCCGACATTGTTGCCCAGTCGAGCGTGATTGCGCCAAGGCCCATGCCCCTCAGACCTGGTTGGGTGGGGAGGGGAGGGGAAAAAGAAAAAGGGGGGCGTGGAGTGATCTTAGGAGTGGGAGGGCGAGGAGAGAAAGGCCGACATTGTTGCCCAGTCGAGCGTGATTGCGCCAAGGCCCATGCCCCTCAGACCTGGTTGGGTGGGGAGGGGAGGGGAAAAAGAAAAAGGGGGGCGTGGAGTGATCTTAGGAGTGGGAGGGCGAGGAGAGAAAGGCCGACATTGTTGCCCAGTCGAGCGTGATTGCGCCAAGGCCCATGCCCCTCAGACCTGGTTGGGTGGGGAGGGGAGGGGAAAAAGAAAAAGGGGGGCGTGGAGTGATCTTAGGAGTGGGAGGGCGAGGAGAGAAAGGCCGACATTGTTGCCCAGTCGAGCGTGATTGCGCCAAGGCCCATGCCCCTCAGACCTGGTTGGGTGGGGAGGGGAGGGGAAAAAGAAAAAGGGGGGCGTGGAGTGATCTTAGGAGTGGGAGGGCGAGGAGAGAAAGGCCGACATTGTTGCCCAGTCGAGCGTGATTGCGCCAAGGCCCATGCCCCTCAGACCTGGTTGGGTGGGGAGGGGAGGGGAAAAAGAAAAAGGGGGGCGTGGAGTGATCTTAGGAGTGGGAGGGCGAGGAGAGAAAGGCCGACATTGTTGCCCAGTCGAGCGTGATTGCGCCAAGGCCCATGCCCCTCAGACCTGGTTGGGTGGGGAGGGGAGGGGAAAAAGAAAAAGGGGGGCGTGGAGTGATCTTAGGAGTGGGAGGGCGAGGAGAGAAAGGCCGACATTGTTGCCCAGTCGAGCGTGATTGCGCCAAGGCCCATGCCCCTCAGACCTGGTTGGGTGGGGAGGGGAGGGGAAAAAGAAAAAGGGGGGCGTGGAGTGATCTTAGGAGTGGGAGGGCGAGGAGAGAAAGGCCGACATTGTTGCCCAGTCGAGCGTGATTGCGCCAAGGCCCATGCCCCTCAGACCTGGTTGGGTGGGGAGGGGAGGGGAAAAAGAAAAAGGGGGGCGTGGAGTGATCTTAGGAGTGGGAGGGCGAGGAGAGAAAGGCCGACATTGTTGCCCAGTCGAGCGTGATTGCGCCAAGGCCCATGCCCCTCAGACCTGGTTGGGTGGGGAGGGGAGGGGAAAAAGAAAAAGGGGGGCGTGGAGTGATCTTAGGAGTGGGAGGGCGAGGAGAGAAAGGCCGACATTGTTGCCCAGTCGAGCGTGATTGCGCCAAGGCCCATGCCCCTCAGACCTGGTTGGGTGGGGAGGGGAGGGGAAAAAGAAAAAGGGGGGCGTGGAGTGATCTTAGGAGTGGGAGGGCGAGGAGAGAAAGGCCGACATTGTTGCCCAGTCGAGCGTGATTGCGCCAAGGCCCATGCCCCTCAGACCTGGTTGGGTGGGGAGGGGAGGGGAAAAAGAAAAAGGGGGGCGTGGAGTGATCTTAGGAGTGGGAGGGCGAGGAGAGAAAGGCCGACATTGTTGCCCAGTCGAGCGTGATTGCGCCAAGGCCCATGCCCCTCAGACCTGGTTGGGTGGGGAGGGGAGGGGAAAAAGAAAAAGGGGGGCGTGGAGTGATCTTAGGAGTGGGAGGGCGAGGAGAGAAAGGCCGACATTGTTGCCCAGTCGAGCGTGATTGCGCCAAGGCCCATGCCCCTCAGACCTGGTTGGGTGGGGAGGGGAGGGGAAAAAGAAAAAGGGGGGCGTGGAGTGATCTTAGGAGTGGGAGGGCGAGGAGAGAAAGGCCGACATTGTTGCCCAGTCGAGCGTGATTGCGCCAAGGCCCATGCCCCTCAGACCTGGTTGGGTGGGGAGGGGAGGGGAAAAAGAAAAAGGGGGGCGTGGAGTGATCTTAGGAGTGGGAGGGCGAGGAGAGAAAGGCCGACATTGTTGCCCAGTCGAGCGTGATTGCGCCAAGGCCCATGCCCCTCAGACCTGGTTGGGTGGGGAGGGGAGGGGAAAAAGAAAAAGGGGGGCGTGGAGTGATCTTAGGAGTGGGAGGGCGAGGAGAGAAAGGCCGACATTGTTGCCCAGTCGAGCGTGATTGCGCCAAGGCCCATGCCCCTCAGACCTGGTTGGGTGGGGAGGGGAGGGGAAAAAGAAAAAGGGGGGCGTGGAGTGATCTTAGGAGTGGGAGGGCGAGGAGAGAAAGGCCGACATTGTTGCCCAGTCGAGCGTGATTGCGCCAAGGCCCATGCCCCTCAGACCTGGTTGGGTGGGGAGGGGAGGGGAAAAAGAAAAAGGGGGGCGTGGAGTGATCTTAGGAGTGGGAGGGCGAGGAGAGAAAGGCCGACATTGTTGCCCAGTCGAGCGTGATTGCGCCAAGGCCCATGCCCCTCAGACCTGGTTGGGTGGGGAGGGGAGGGGAAAAAGAAAAAGGGGGGCGTGGAGTGATCTTAGGAGTGGGAGGGCGAGGAGAGAAAGGCCGACATTGTTGCCCAGTCGAGCGTGATTGCGCCAAGGCCCATGCCCCTCAGACCTGGTTGGGTGGGGAGGGGAGGGGAAAAAGAAAAAGGGGGGCGTGGAGTGATCTTAGGAGTGGGAGGGCGAGGAGAGAAAGGCCGACATTGTTGCCCAGTCGAGCGTGATTGCGCCAAGGCCCATGCCCCTCAGACCTGGTTGGGTGGGGAGGGGAGGGGAAAAAGAAAAAGGGGGGCGTGGAGTGATCTTAGGAGTGGGAGGGCGAGGAGAGAAAGGCCGACATTGTTGCCCAGTCGAGCGTGATTGCGCCAAGGCCCATGCCCCTCAGACCTGGTTGGGTGGGGAGGGGAGGGGAAAAAGAAAAAGGGGGGCGTGGAGTGATCTTAGGAGTGGGAGGGCGAGGAGAGAAAGGCCGACATTGTTGCCCAGTCGAGCGTGATTGCGCCAAGGCCCATGCCCCTCAGACCTGGTTGGGTGGGGAGGGGAGGGGAAAAAGAAAAAGGGGGGCGTGGAGTGATCTTAGGAGTGGGAGGGCGAGGAGAGAAAGGCCGACATTGTTGCCCAGTCGAGCGTGATTGCGCCAAGGCCCATGCCCCTCAGACCTGGTTGGGTGGGGAGGGGAGGGGAAAAAGAAAAAGGGGGGCGTGGAGTGATCTTAGGAGTGGGAGGGCGAGGAGAGAAAGGCCGACATTGTTGCCCAGTCGAGCGTGATTGCGCCAAGGCCCATGCCCCTCAGACCTGGTTGGGTGGGGAGGGGAGGGGAAAAAGAAAAAGGGGGGCGTGGAGTGATCTTAGGAGTGGGAGGGCGAGGAGAGAAAGGCCGACATTGTTGCCCAGTCGAGCGTGATTGCGCCAAGGCCCATGCCCCTCAGACCTGGTTGGGTGGGGAGGGGAGGGGAAAAAGAAAAAGGGGGGCGTGGAGTGATCTTAGGAGTGGGAGGGCGAGGAGAGAAAGGCCGACATTGTTGCCCAGTCGAGCGTGATTGCGCCAAGGCCCATGCCCCTCAGACCTGGTTGGGTGGGGAGGGGAGGGGAAAAAGAAAAAGGGGGGCGTGGAGTGATCTTAGGAGTGGGAGGGCGAGGAGAGAAAGGCCGACATTGTTGCCCAGTCGAGCGTGATTGCGCCAAGGCCCATGCCCCTCAGACCTGGTTGGGTGGGGAGGGGAGGGGAAAAAGAAAAAGGGGGGCGTGGAGTGATCTTAGGAGTGGGAGGGCGAGGAGAGAAAGGCCGACATTGTTGCCCAGTCGAGCGTGATTGCGCCAAGGCCCATGCCCCTCAGACCTGGTTGGGTGGGGAGGGGAGGGGAAAAAGAAAAAGGGGGGCGTGGAGTGATCTTAGGAGTGGGAGGGCGAGGAGAGAAAGGCCGACATTGTTGCCCAGTCGAGCGTGATTGCGCCAAGGCCCATGCCCCTCAGACCTGGTTGGGTGGGGAGGGGAGGGGAAAAAGAAAAAGGGGGGCGTGGAGTGATCTTAGGAGTGGGAGGGCGAGGAGAGAAAGGCCGACATTGTTGCCCAGTCGAGCGTGATTGCGCCAAGGCCCATGCCCCTCAGACCTGGTTGGGTGGGGAGGGGAGGGGAAAAAGAAAAAGGGGGGCGTGGAGTGATCTTAGGAGTGGGAGGGCGAGGAGAGAAAGGCCGACATTGTTGCCCAGTCGAGCGTGATTGCGCCAAGGCCCATGCCCCTCAGACCTGGTTGGGTGGGGAGGGGAGGGGAAAAAGAAAAAGGGGGGCGTGGAGTGATCTTAGGAGTGGGAGGGCGAGGAGAGAAAGGCCGACATTGTTGCCCAGTCGAGCGTGATTGCGCCAAGGCCCATGCCCCTCAGACCTGGTTGGGTGGGGAGGGGAGGGGAAAAAGAAAAAGGGGGGCGTGGAGTGATCTTAGGAGTGGGAGGGCGAGGAGAGAAAGGCCGACATTGTTGCCCAGTCGAGCGTGATTGCGCCAAGGCCCATGCCCCTCAGACCTGGTTGGGTGGGGAGGGGAGGGGAAAAAGAAAAAGGGGGGCGTGGAGTGATCTTAGGAGTGGGAGGGCGAGGAGAGAAAGGCCGACATTGTTGCCCAGTCGAGCGTGATTGCGCCAAGGCCCATGCCCCTCAGACCTGGTTGGGTGGGGAGGGGAGGGGAAAAAGAAAAAGGGGGGCGTGGAGTGATCTTAGGAGTGGGAGGGCGAGGAGAGAAAGGCCGACATTGTTGCCCAGTCGAGCGTGATTGCGCCAAGGCCCATGCCCCTCAGACCTGGTTGGGTGGGGAGGGGAGGGGAAAAAGAAAAAGGGGGGCGTGGAGTGATCTTAGGAGTGGGAGGGCGAGGAGAGAAAGGCCGACATTGTTGCCCAGTCGAGCGTGATTGCGCCAAGGCCCATGCCCCTCAGACCTGGTTGGGTGGGGAGGGGAGGGGAAAAAGAAAAAGGGGGGCGTGGAGTGATCTTAGGAGTGGGAGGGCGAGGAGAGAAAGGCCGACATTGTTGCCCAGTCGAGCGTGATTGCGCCAAGGCCCATGCCCCTCAGACCTGGTTGGGTGGGGAGGGGAGGGGAAAAAGAAAAAGGGGGGCGTGGAGTGATCTTAGGAGTGGGAGGGCGAGGAGAGAAAGGCCGACATTGTTGCCCAGTCGAGCGTGATTGCGCCAAGGCCCATGCCCCTCAGACCTGGTTGGGTGGGGAGGGGAGGGGAAAAAGAAAAAGGGGGGCGTGGAGTGATCTTAGGAGTGGGAGGGCGAGGAGAGAAAGGCCGACATTGTTGCCCAGTCGAGCGTGATTGCGCCAAGGCCCATGCCCCTCAGACCTGGTTGGGTGGGGAGGGGAGGGGAAAAAGAAAAAGGGGGGCGTGGAGTGATCTTAGGAGTGGGAGGGCGAGGAGAGAAAGGCCGACATTGTTGCCCAGTCGAGCGTGATTGCGCCAAGGCCCATGCCCCTCAGACCTGGTTGGGTGGGGAGGGGAGGGGAAAAAGAAAAAGGGGGGCGTGGAGTGATCTTAGGAGTGGGAGGGCGAGGAGAGAAAGGCCGACATTGTTGCCCAGTCGAGCGTGATTGCGCCAAGGCCCATGCCCCTCAGACCTGGTTGGGTGGGGAGGGGAGGGGAAAAAGAAAAAGGGGGGCGTGGAGTGATCTTAGGAGTGGGAGGGCGAGGAGAGAAAGGCCGACATTGTTGCCCAGTCGAGCGTGATTGCGCCAAGGCCCATGCCCCTCAGACCTGGTTGGGTGGGGAGGGGAGGGGAAAAAGAAAAAGGGGGGCGTGGAGTGATCTTAGGAGTGGGAGGGCGAGGAGAGAAAGGCCGACATTGTTGCCCAGTCGAGCGTGATTGCGCCAAGGCCCATGCCCCTCAGACCTGGTTGGGTGGGGAGGGGAGGGGAAAAAGAAAAAGGGGGGCGTGGAGTGATCTTAGGAGTGGGAGGGCGAGGAGAGAAAGGCCGACATTGTTGCCCAGTCGAGCGTGATTGCGCCAAGGCCCATGCCCCTCAGACCTGGTTGGGTGGGGAGGGGAGGGGAAAAAGAAAAAGGGGGGCGTGGAGTGATCTTAGGAGTGGGAGGGCGAGGAGAGAAAGGCCGACATTGTTGCCCAGTCGAGCGTGATTGCGCCAAGGCCCATGCCCCTCAGACCTGGTTGGGTGGGGAGGGGAGGGGAAAAAGAAAAAGGGGGGCGTGGAGTGATCTTAGGAGTGGGAGGGCGAGGAGAGAAAGGCCGACATTGTTGCCCAGTCGAGCGTGATTGCGCCAAGGCCCATGCCCCTCAGACCTGGTTGGGTGGGGAGGGGAGGGGAAAAAGAAAAAGGGGGGCGTGGAGTGATCTTAGGAGTGGGAGGGCGAGGAGAGAAAGGCCGACATTGTTGCCCAGTCGAGCGTGATTGCGCCAAGGCCCATGCCCCTCAGACCTGGTTGGGTGGGGAGGGGAGGGGAAAAAGAAAAAGGGGGGCGTGGAGTGATCTTAGGAGTGGGAGGGCGAGGAGAGAAAGGCCGACATTGTTGCCCAGTCGAGCGTGATTGCGCCAAGGCCCATGCCCCTCAGACCTGGTTGGGTGGGGAGGGGAGGGGAAAAAGAAAAAGGGGGGCGTGGAGTGATCTTAGGAGTGGGAGGGCGAGGAGAGAAAGGCCGACATTGTTGCCCAGTCGAGCGTGATTGCGCCAAGGCCCATGCCCCTCAGACCTGGTTGGGTGGGGAGGGGAGGGGAAAAAGAAAAAGGGGGGCGTGGAGTGATCTTAGGAGTGGGAGGGCGAGGAGAGAAAGGCCGACATTGTTGCCCAGTCGAGCGTGATTGCGCCAAGGCCCATGCCCCTCAGACCTGGTTGGGTGGGGAGGGGAGGGGAAAAAGAAAAAGGGGGGCGTGGAGTGATCTTAGGAGTGGGAGGGCGAGGAGAGAAAGGCCGACATTGTTGCCCAGTCGAGCGTGATTGCGCCAAGGCCCATGCCCCTCAGACCTGGTTGGGTGGGGAGGGGAGGGGAAAAAGAAAAAGGGGGGCGTGGAGTGATCTTAGGAGTGGGAGGGCGAGGAGAGAAAGGCCGACATTGTTGCCCAGTCGAGCGTGATTGCGCCAAGGCCCATGCCCCTCAGACCTGGTTGGGTGGGGAGGGGAGGGGAAAAAGAAAAAGGGGGGCGTGGAGTGATCTTAGGAGTGGGAGGGCGAGGAGAGAAAGGCCGACATTGTTGCCCAGTCGAGCGTGATTGCGCCAAGGCCCATGCCCCTCAGACCTGGTTGGGTGGGGAGGGGAGGGGAAAAAGAAAAAGGGGGGCGTGGAGTGATCTTAGGAGTGGGAGGGCGAGGAGAGAAAGGCCGACATTGTTGCCCAGTCGAGCGTGATTGCGCCAAGGCCCATGCCCCTCAGACCTGGTTGGGTGGGGAGGGGAGGGGAAAAAGAAAAAGGGGGGCGTGGAGTGATCTTAGGAGTGGGAGGGCGAGGAGAGAAAGGCCGACATTGTTGCCCAGTCGAGCGTGATTGCGCCAAGGCCCATGCCCCTCAGACCTGGTTGGGTGGGGAGGGGAGGGGAAAAAGAAAAAGGGGGGCGTGGAGTGATCTTAGGAGTGGGAGGGCGAGGAGAGAAAGGCCGACATTGTTGCCCAGTCGAGCGTGATTGCGCCAAGGCCCATGCCCCTCAGACCTGGTTGGGTGGGGAGGGGAGGGGAAAAAGAAAAAGGGGGGCGTGGAGTGATCTTAGGAGTGGGAGGGCGAGGAGAGAAAGGCCGACATTGTTGCCCAGTCGAGCGTGATTGCGCCAAGGCCCATGCCCCTCAGACCTGGTTGGGTGGGGAGGGGAGGGGAAAAAGAAAAAGGGGGGCGTGGAGTGATCTTAGGAGTGGGAGGGCGAGGAGAGAAAGGCCGACATTGTTGCCCAGTCGAGCGTGATTGCGCCAAGGCCCATGCCCCTCAGACCTGGTTGGGTGGGGAGGGGAGGGGAAAAAGAAAAAGGGGGGCGTGGAGTGATCTTAGGAGTGGGAGGGCGAGGAGAGAAAGGCCGACATTGTTGCCCAGTCGAGCGTGATTGCGCCAAGGCCCATGCCCCTCAGACCTGGTTGGGTGGGGAGGGGAGGGGAAAAAGAAAAAGGGGGGCGTGGAGTGATCTTAGGAGTGGGAGGGCGAGGAGAGAAAGGCCGACATTGTTGCCCAGTCGAGCGTGATTGCGCCAAGGCCCATGCCCCTCAGACCTGGTATACGGCGAGGGGCGAGGGGAAGGAAGGTTGACATGGTAACCAAAACGAGGCTGTGGCGCCGAGACCCATGCCAATCAGAAGACCTGGAAGGGGATGGAGGAAGGGGGAGAACGAGGAAAAAGGAGAGTAGTGATATTGGGAATGGTAGTAACGCCGACACGGTAGCTTGGTCAAGAGAGATTGCACCAAGTACCATGCCCCTCAGACCTTGGGGGCGGAAGAAAGGGTGGGGGGGGAGGAAGGCTGGTCAATATGCTGTCTCAGACAAGAGTGATGACGCCCAGCCGCCCAACCCATGTTCCTCAGACCTGGCAAGGCAGGGTGAAATGGATGGGGAGATGTTGTGGGGGAAAATACTCTGAGGAAATGTGAGGTGAAATGGGCGGCAAGGCGCGAGGAGAGGAAGGCGGCCATGGTGGCCCAGTCGAGGGTGACTGCTGCACCCAGACCCATGCCCCTTGGCCCTGGGGAATAAGGAGGGGGGGAAACAGAGGGCGGGGATGGTGTGATGGGGAGGCAAAGGATGAGCGAGGAGAAACCAGAGACAGGGAGAGCAGAAACGGGAGTAAGGAGGGGAGAAAGGAGGCAAAACAGGCACTAGGAAGGGAGAACGAGAGCGCCGCAGAGAGATGGGGGGAAGGGGGGAGACTGGGGGGAGGGGAGAGTGGGGCAGGGTGAGACAGGAGACGAAGCACCCATCAGAGCCGAGTTGCTGTGCGGTGACAGAGGAAAGTAAGACCCAGCCAGTGCGAGGGGGAAGGAATGGGGAGAGAAGGGGGAGAATGGGAGACGAAGAATTCACCTGAGCCGAGCTGCTGTGCGGTGATAGAGGAAGGCCGGACCCAGCAGACCCAGGAGAGGGGAGGAAAGGGGTAGGGAGAGGAAGAGAGGGAGGGGGAAAGGAGGCTGGGCGAAGGGGAACGACGGCTAAGCACCCACCTGAGCCGAGTTGCTGTGCAGTGATGGAGGAGGGCCAGAGCCAGCAGACCCAGAAGAGGGGAGGAAGGGGGAGGGGGGAGTAAATGGGCAGATCTAGAAGCAAGGAGACAAAGCCCCCACCTGAGCCGAGCTGCTGCGCGGTGATGGAGGCGGGCCAGACCCAGCAGACCCAGGAGAGGCAGGAGACGATGGGGATGAGGTAGCCGGGCACGAGGTACCAGCAGAAGGAGAGAGCTGTGATGAGGAAGAAGAAATGCGCCCGTGTCAGCATGCCGCGCGCTGGCGTGTCTGACTCATGGAGGGTTCTGGTGGGAGGGAAAGGGGGGAGGGGAGGGGAGGGAGGAGGAGGGAAGGAGAGGGGGAGGGGGGGGAGGGGTGTGGTTTGTGGAGTTGCGTAAAGCAGCAGGAGTGGGGCAGGAGGGTGCTGGTGGGAGGGGAGGAGGGGGTTGTGGGGTGGAATGGGGCGGGGTGGGGTGGAATGGGGTGGGGTGGGGGTGGGGTGGGGTTGTGGAGTAGAGGCACCTGGAGTGGAGCTACAAAAGGTGGTGGGGGGATGACGAGGAGGAAGAAGAGCGTGCGTGTCAGCATGCTGCGCACTCGTCTGGTGTGTCTCACTCGTGCGTTGTGTCTCACTCGTGCGTTGTCTCACTCGTGCGTTGTGTCTCACTCGTGCGTTGTGTCTCACTCGTGCGTTGTGTCTCACTCGTGCAGTTGTGTCTCACTCGTGCGTTGTGTCTCACTCGTGCGTTGTGTCTCACTCGTGCGTTGTGTCTCACTCGTGCGTTTGTGTCTCACTCGTGCGTTGTGTCTCCCTCGTGCGTTGTGTCTCACTCGTGCGTTGTCTCACTCGACTTGTGTCTCACTCGTGCGTTGTGTCTCACTCGTGCGTTGTGTCTCACTCGTGCGTTGTGTCTCACTCGTGCGTTGTGTCTCACTCGTGCGTTGTGTCTCACTCGTGCGTTGTGTCTCACTCGTGCGTTGTGTCTCACTCGTGCGTTGTGTCTCACTCGTGCGTTGTGTCTCACTCGTGCGTTGTGTCTCACTCGTGCGTTGTGTCTCACTCGTGCGTTGTGTCTCACTCGTGCGTTGTGTCTCACTCGTGCGTTGTGTCTCACTCGTGCGTTGTGTCTCACTCGTGCGTTGTGTCTCACTCGTGCGTTGTGTCTCACTTGTGCGTTGTGTCTCACTCGTGCATTGTGTCTCACTCGTGCGTTGTGTCTCACTCGTGCGTTGTGTCTCACTCGTGCGTTGTGTCTCACTCGTGCGTTGTGTCTCACTCGTGCGTTGTGTCTCACTCGTGCGTTGTGTCTCACTCGTGCGTTGTGTCTCACTCGTGCGTTGTGTCTCACTCGTGCGTTGTGTCTCACTCGTGCGTTGTGTCTCACTCGTGCGTTGTGTCTCACTCGTGCGTTGTGTCTCACTCGTGCGTTGTGTCTCACTCGTGCGTTGTGTCTCACTCGTGCGTTGTGTCTCACTCGTGCGTTGTGTCTCACTCGTGCGTTGTGTCTCACTCGTGCGTTGTGTCTCACTCGTGCGTTGTGTCTCACTCGTGCGTTGTGTCTCACTCGTGCGTTGTGTCTCACTCGTGCGTTGTGTCTCACTCGTGCGTTGTGTCTCACTCGTGCGTTGTGTCTCACTCGTGCGTTGTGTCTCACTCGTGCGTTGTGTCTCACTCGTGCGTTGTGTCTCACTCGTGCGTTGTGTCTCACTCGTGCGTTGTGTCTCACTCGTGCGTTGTGTCTCACTCGTGCGTTGTGTCTCACTCGTGCGTTGTGTCTCACTCGTGCGTTGTGTCTCACTCGTGCGTTGTGTCTCACTCGTGCGTTGTGTCTCACTCGTGCGTTGTGTCTCACTCGTGCGTTGTGTCTCACTCGTGCGTTGTGTCTCACTCGTGCGTTGTGTCTCACTCGTGCGTTGTGTCTCACTCGTGCGTTGTGTCTCACTCGTGCGTTGTGTCTCACTCGTGCGTTGTGTCTCACTCGTGCGTTGTGTCTCACTCGTGCGTTGTGTCTCACTCGTGCGTGTCTCACTCGTGCGTTGTGTCTCACTCGTGCGTTGTGTCTCACTCGTGCGTTGTGTCTCACTCGTGCGTTGTGTCTCACTCGTGCGTTGTGTCTCACTCGTGCGTTGTGTCTCACTCGTGCGTTGTGTCTCACTCGTGCGTTGTGTCTCACTCGTGCGTTGTGTCTCACTCGTGCGTTGTGTCTCACTCGTTGTGTCTCACTCGTGCGTTGTGTCTCACTCGTGCGTTGTGTCTCACTCGTGCGTTGTGTCTCACTCGTGCGTTGTGTCTCACTCGTGCGTTGTGTCTCACTCGTGCGTTGTGTCTCACTCGTGCGTTGTGTCTCACTCGTGCGTTGTGTCTCACTCGTGCGTTGTGTCTCACTCGTGCGTTGTGTCTCACTCGTGCGTTGTGTCTCACTCGTGCGTTGTGTCTCACTCGTGCGTTGTGTCTCACTCGTGCGTTGTGTCTCACTCGTGCGTTGTGTCTCACTCGTGCGTTGTGTCTCACTCGTGCGTTGTGTCTCACTCGTGCGTTGTGTCTCACTCGTGCGTTGTGTCTCACTCGTGCGTTGTGTCTCACTCGTGCGTTGTGTCTCACTCGTGCGTTGTGTCTCACTCGTGCGTTGTGTCTCACTCGTGCGTTGTGTCTCACTCGTGCGTTGTGTCTCACTCGTGCGTTGTGTCTCACTCGTGCGTTGTGTCTCACTCGTGCGTTGTGTCTCACTCGTGCGTTGTGTCTCACTCGTGCGTTGTGTCTCACTCGTGCGTTGTGTCTCACTCGTGCGTTGTGTCTCACTCGTGCGTTGTGTCTCACTCGTGCGTTGTGTCTCACTCGTGCGTTGTGTCTCTCACTCGGTGGCGTTGTGTCTCACTCGTGCGTTGTGTCTCACCTCGACGCGTGTGTCTCACTCGTGCGGTGTGTCCTCACTCGTGCGTATTGTGTCTCACTCGTGCGTTGTGTCTCACTCAGTGCGTTGTGTCTCACTCGTGCGTTGTGTCTCACTCGTGCGTTGTGTCTCACTCGTGCGTTGTGTCTCACTCGTGCGTTGTGTCTCACTCGTGCGTTGTGTCTCACTCGTGCGTTGTGTCTCACTCGTGCGTTGTTGTCTCACTCGTGCGTTGTGTCTCACAGTCGTTGCGTTGTGTCTCACTCGTGCGTTTGTGTCTCACTCGTGCGTTTGTGTCTCACTCGTGCGTTGTGTCTCACTCGTATGCGTTGTGTCTCACTCGTGCGTTGTGTCTCACTCGTGCGTTGTGTCTCACTCGTGCGTTGTGTCCTCACTCGTGCGTTGTGTCTCACTCGTGCGTTGTGTCTCACTCGTGCGTTGTGTCTCACTCGTTGCGTTGTGTCTCACTCGTGCGTTGTGTCTCACTCGTGCGTTGTGTCTCACTCGTGCGTTGTGTCTCACTCGTGCGTTGTGTCTCACTCGTGCGTTGTGTCTCACTCGTGCGTTGTGTCTCACTCGTGCGTTGTGTCTCACTCGTGCGTTGTGTCTCACTCGTGCGTTGTGTCTCACTCGTGCGTTGTGTCTCACTCGTGCGTTGTGTCTCACTCGTGCGTTGTGTCTCACTCGTGCGTTGTGTCTCACTCGTGCGTTGTGTCTCACTCGTGCGTTGTGTCTCACTCGTGCGTTGTGTCTCACTCGTGCGTTGTGTCTCACTCGTGCGTTGTGTCTCACTCGTGCGTTGTGTCTCACTCGTGCGTTGTGTCTCACTCGTGCGTTGTGTCTCACTCGTGCGTTGTGTCTCACTCGTGCGTTGTGTCTCACTCGTGCGTTGTGTCTCACTCGTGCGTTGTGTCTCACTCGTGCGTTGTGTCTCACTCGTGCGTTGTGTCTCACTCGTGCGTTGTGTCTCACTCGTGCGTTGTGTCTCACTCGTGCGTTGTGTCTCACTCGTGCGTTGTGTCTCACTCGTGCGTTGTGTCTCACTCGTGCGTTGTGTCTCACTCGTGCGTTGTGTCTCACTCGTGCGTTGTGTCTCACTCGTGCGTTGTGTCTCACTCGTGCGTTGTGTCTCACTCGTGCGTTGTGTCTCACTCGTGCGTTGTGTCTCACTCGTGCGTTGTGTCTCACTCGTGCGTTGTGTCTCACTCGTGCGTTGTGTCTCACTCGTGCGTTGTGTCTCACTCGTGCGTTGTGTCTCACTCGTGCGTTGTGTCTCACTCGTGCGTTGTGTCTCACTCGTGCGTTGTGTCTCACTCGTGCGTTGTGTCTCACTCGTGCGTTGTGTCTCACTCGTGCGTTGTGTCTCACTCGTGCGTTGTGTCTCACTCGTGCGTTGTGTCTCACTCGTGCGTTGTGTCTCACTCGTGCGTTGTGTCTCACTCGTGCGTTGTGTCTCACTCGTGCGTTGTGTCTCACTCGTGCGTTGTGTCTCACTCGTGCGTTGTGTCTCACTCGTGCGTTGTGTCTCACTCGTGCGTTGTGTCTCACTCGTGCGTTGTGTCTCACTCGTGCGTTGTGTCTCACTCGTGCGTTGTGTCTCACTCGTGCGTTGTGTCTCACTCGTGCGTTGTGTCTCACTCGTGCGTTGTGTCTCACTCGTGCGTTGTGTCTCACTCGTGCGTTGTGTCTCACTCGTGCGTTGTGTCTCACTCGTGCGTTGTGTCTCACTCGTGCGTTGTGTCTCACTCGTGCGTTGTGTCTCACTCGTGCGTTGTGTCTCACTCGTGCGTTGTGTCTCACTCGTGCATTGTGTCTCACTCGTGCGTTGTGTCTCACTCGTGCGTTGTGTCTCACTCGTGCGTTGTGTCTCACTCGTGCGTTGTGTCTCACTCGTGCGTTGTGTCTCACTCGTGCGTTGTGTCTCACTCGTGCGTTGTGTCTCACTCGTGCGTTGTGTCTCACTCGTGCGTTGTGTCTCACTCGTGCGTTGTGTCTCACTCTGCGTTGTGTCTCACTCGTGCGTTGTGTCTCACTCGTTGCGTTGTGTCTCACTCGTTGCGTTGTGTCTCACTCGTGCGTTGTGTCTCACTCGTGCGTTGTGTCTCACTCGTGCGTTGTGTCTCACTTCGTGCGTTGTGTCTCACTCGTGCGTTGTGTCTCACTCGTGCGTTGTGTCTCACTCGTGCGTTGTGTCTCACCTCGTGCGTTGTGTCCTCACTCGTGCGTTGTGTCTCACTCGTGCTTGTGTCTCACTCGTGCGTTGTGTCTCACTCGTGCGTTGTGTCTCACTCGTGCGTTGTGTCTCACTCGTGCGTTGTGTCCTCACTCGTGCGTTGTGTCTCACTCGTGCGTTGTGTCTCACTCGTGCGTTGTGTCCTCACTCGTGCGTTTGTGTCTCACTCGTGCGTTGTGTCTCACTCGTGCGTTGTGTCTCACTCGTAGCGTTGTGTCTCACTCGTGCGTTGTGTCCTCACTCGTGCGTTGTGTCTCACTCGTGCGTTGTGTCTCACTCGTGCGTTGTGTCTCACTCGTGCGTTGTGTCTCACTCGTGCGTTGTGTCTCACTCGTGCGTTGTGTCTCACTCGTGCGTTGTGTCTCACTCGTGCGTTGTGTCTCACTCGTGCGTTGTGTCTCACTCGTGCGTTGTGTCTCACTCGTGCGTTGTGTCTCACTCGTGCGTTGTGTCTCACTCGTGCGTTGTGTCTCACTCGTGCGTTGTGTCTCACTCGTGCGTTGTGTCTCACTCGTGCGTTGTGTCTCACTCGTGCGTTGTGTCTCACTCGTGCGTTGTGTCTCACTCGTGCGTTGTGTCTCACTCGTGCGTTGTGTCTCACTCGTGCGTTGTGTCTCACTCGTGCGTTGTGTCTCACTCGTGCGTTGTGTCTCACTCGTGCGTTGTGTCTCACTCGTGCGTTGTGTCTCACTCGTGCGTTGTGTCTCACTCGTGCGTTGTGTCTCACTCGTGCGTTGTGTCTCACTCGTGCGTTGTGTCTCACTCGTGCGTTGTGTCTCACTCGTGCGTTGTGTCTCACTCGTGCGTTGTGTCTCACTCGTGCGTTGTGTCTCACTCGTGCGTTGTGTCTCACTCGTGCGTTGTGTCTCACTCGTGCGTTGTGTCTCACTCGTGCGTTGTGTCTCACTCGTGCGTTGTGTCTCACTCGTGCGTTGTGTCTCACTCGTGCGTTGTGTCTCACTCGTGCGTTGTGTCTCACTCGTGCGTTGTGTCTCACTCGTGCGTTGTGTCTCACTCGTGCGTTGTGTCTCACTCGTGCGTTGTGTCTCACTCGTGCGTTGTGTCTCACTCGTGCGTTGTGTCTCACTCGTGCGTTGTGTCTCACTCGTGCGTTGTGTCTCACTCGTGCGTTGTGTCTCACTCGTGCGTTGTGTCTCACTCGTGCGTTGTGTCTCACTCGTGCGTTGTGTCTCACTCGTGCGTTGTGTCTCACTCGTGCGTTGTGTCTCCTCGTGCGTTGTGTCTCACTCGTGCGTTGTGTCTCACTCGTGCGTTGTGTCTCACTCGTGCGTTGTGTCTCACTCGTGCGTTGTGTCTCACTCGTGCGTTGTGTCTCACTCGTGCGTTGTGTCTCACTCGTGCGTTGTGTCTCACTCGTGCGTTGTGTCTCACTCGTGCGTTGTGTCTCACTCGTGCGTTGTGTCTCACTCGTGCGTTGTGTCTCACTCGTGCGTTGTGTCTCACTCGTGCGTTGTGTCTCACTCGTGCGTTGTGTCTCACTCGTGCGTTGTGTCTCACTCGTGCGTTGTGTCTCACTCGTGCGTTGTGTCTCACTCGTGCGTTGTGTCTCACTCGTGCGTTGTGTCTCACTCGTGCGTTGTGTCCTCACTCGTGCGTTGTGTCTCACTCGTGCGTTGTGTCTCACTCGTGCGTTGTGTCTCACTCGTGCGTTGTGTCTCACTCGTGCGTTGTGTCTCACTCGTGCGTTGTGTCTCACTCGTGCGTTGTGTCTCACTCGTGCGTTGTGTCTCACTCGTGCGTTGTGTCTCACTCGTGCGTTGTGTCTCACTCGTGCGTTGTGTCTCACTCGTGCGTTGTGTCTCACTCGTGCGTTGTGTCTCACTCGTGCGTTGTGTCTCACTCGTGCGTTGTGTCTCACTCGGGCGTTGTGTCTCACTCGTGCGTTGTGTCTCACTCGTGCGTTGTGTCTCACTCGTGCGTTGTGTCTCACTCGTGCGTTGTGTCTCACTCGTGCGTTGTGTCTCACTCGTGCGTTGTGTCTCCTCGTGCGTTGTGTCTCACTCGTAGCGTTGTGTCTCACTCGTGCGTTGTGTCTCACTCGTGCGTTGTGTCTCACTCGTGCGTTGTGTCTCACTCGTGCGTTGTGTCTCACTCGTGCGTTGTGTCTCACTCGTGCGTTGTGTCTCACTCGTGCGTTGTTGTCCTCACTCGTGCGTTGTGTCTCACTCGTGCGTTGTGTCTCACTCGTGCGTTGTGTCTCACTCGTGCGTTGTGTCTCACTCGTGCGTTGTGTCTCACTCGTGCTTGTGTCCATGCGTTGTGTCTCCACTCGTGCGTTGTGTCTCACTCGTGCGTTGTGTCTCACTCGTGCGTTGTGTCTCACTCGTGCGTTGTGTCTCACTCGTGCGTTGTGTCTCACTCGTGCGTTGTGTCCTCACTCGTGCGTTGTGTCTCACTCGTGCGTTGTGTCTCACTCGTGCGTTGTGTCTCACTCGTGCGTTGTGTCTCACTCGTGCGTTGTGTCTCACTCGTGCGTTGTGTCTCACTCGTGCGTTGTGTCTCACTCGTGCGTTGTGTCTCACTCGTGCGTTGTGTCTCCCTCGTGCGTTGTGTCTCACTCGTGCGTGTGTCTCACTCGTGCGTTGTGTCTCACTCGTGCGTTGTGTCTCACTCGTGCGTTGTGTCTCACTCGTGCGTTGTGTCTCACTCGTGCGTTGTGTCTCACTCGTGCGTTGTGTCTCACTCGTGCGTTGTGTCTCACTCGTGCGTTGTGTCTCACTCGTGCGTTGTGTCTCACTCGTGCGTTGTGTCTCACTCGTGCGTTGTGTCCACTCGTGCGTTGTTCTCACTCGTGCGTTGTGTCTCACTCGTGCGTTGTGTCTCACCGTGCGTTGTGTCTCACTCGTGCGTTGTGTCTCACTCGTGCGTTGTGTCTCACTCGTGCGTTGTGTCCTCACTCGTGCGTTGTGTCTCACTCGTGCGTTGTGTCTCACTCGTGCGTTGTGTCTCCACTCGTGCGTTGTGTCTCACTCGTGCGTTGTGTCTCCCTCGTGCGTTGTGTCTCACTCGTGCGTTGTGTCTCACTCGTGCGTTGTGTCTCACTCGTGCGTTGTGTCTCACTCGTGCGTTGTGTCTCACTCGTGCGTTGTGTCTCACTCGTGCGTTGTGTCTCACTCGTGCGTTGTGTCTCACTCGTGCGTTGTGTCTCACTCGTGCGTTGTGTCTCACTCGTGCGTTGTGTCTCACTCGTGCGTTGTGTCTCACTCGTGCGTTGTGTCTCACTCGTGCGTTGTGTCTCACTCGTGCGTTGTGTCTCACTCGTGCGTTGTGTCTCACTCGTGCGTTGTGTCTCACTCGTGCGTTGTGTCTCACTCGTGCGTTGTGTCTCACTCGTGCGTTGTGTCTCACTCGTGCGTTGTGTCTCACTCGTGCGTTGTGTCTCACTCGTGCGTTGTGTCTCACTCGTGCGTTGTGTCTCACTCGTGCGTTGTGTCTCACTCGTGCGTTGTGTCTCACTCGTGCGTTGTGTCTCACTCGTGCGTTGTGTCTCACTCGTGCGTTGTGTCTCACTCGTGCGTTGTGTCTCACTCGTGCGTTGTGTCTCACTCGTGCGTTGTGTCTCACTCGTGCGTTGTGTCTCACTCGTGCGTTGTGTCTCACTCGTGCGTTGTGTCTCACTCGTGCGTTGTGTCTCACTCGTGCGTTGTGTCTCACTCGTGCGTTGTGTCTCACTCGTGCGTTGTGTCTCACTCGTGCGTTGTGTCTCACTCGTGCGTTGTGTCTCACTCGTGCGTTGTGTCTCACTCGTGCGTTGTGTCTCACTCGTGCGTTGTGTCTCACTCGTGGCGTTGTGTCTCACTCGTGCGTTGTGTCTCACTCGTGCGTTGTGTCTCACTCGTGCGTTGTGTCTCACTCGTGCGTTGTGTCTCACTCGTGCGTTGTGTCTCACTCGTGCGTTGTGTCTCACTCGTGCGTTGTGTCTCACTCGTGCGTTGTGTCTCACTCGTGCGTTGTGTCTCACTCGTGCGTTGTGTCTCACTCGTGCGTTTGTGTCTCACTCGTGCGTTGTGTCTCACTCGTGCGTTGTGTCTCACTCGTGCGTTGTGTCTCACTCGTGCGTTGTGTCTCACTCGTGCGTTGTGTCTCACTCGTGCGTTGTGTCTCACTCGTGCGTTGTGTCTCACTCGTGCGTTGTGTCTCAACTCGGTGCGTTGTGTTCTCACTCGGTGGCGTTGTGTCTCACTCGTGCGTTGTGTCTCACTCGTTGCGTTGTGTCTCACTCGTGCGTTGTGTCTCACTCGTGCGTTGTGTCTCACTCGTGCGTTGTGTCTCACTCGTGCGTTGTGTCTCACTCGTGCGTTGTGTCTCCTCGTGCGTTGTGTCGCACTCGTGCGTTGGTGTCTCACTCGTGCGTTGTGTCTCACTCGTGCGTTGTGTCTCACTCGTGCGTTGTGTCTCACTCGTGCGTTGTGTCTCACTCGTGCGTTGTGTCCTCCCCTCGTGCGTCTGTGTCTCACTCGTGCGTTTGTGTCTCCACTCGTGCGTTGTGTCTCACTGTGCGTTGTGTCTCACTCGTGCATTGTGTCTCACTCGTGCGTTGTGTCTCACTCGTTGCAGTTGTGTCTCACTCGTGCGTTGTGTCTCACTCGTGCGTTGTGTCTCACTCGTGCGTTGTGTCTCCACTCGTGCGTTGTGTCTCACTCGTGCGTTGTGTCTCACTCGTGCGTTGTGTCTCACTCGTGCGTTGTGTCTCACTCGTGCGTTGTGTCTCACTCGTGCGTTGTGTCTCACTCGTGCGTTTGTCTCACTCGTGCGTTGTGTCTCACTCGTGCGTTGTGTCTCACTCGTGCGTTGTGTCTCACTCGTGCGTTGTGTCTCACTCGTAGCGTTTGTGTCTCACTCGTGCTTTGTGTCTCCTCGTGCGTTGTGTCTCACTCGTGCGTTGTGTCTCACTCGTGCGTTGTGTCTCACTCGTGTCGTTGTGTCTCACATCGTGGCTTGTGTCTCACTCGTGCGTTGTGTCTCAACTCGTGCGTTGTGTCTCACTCGTGCGTTGTGTCTCACTCGTGCGTGTGTCTCACTCTGCGTTTGTGTCTCACTCGTGCGTTGTGTCTCACTCGTAGCGTTGTGTCTCACTCGTGCGTGTGTCTCTACTCGTGCGTTGTGTCTCACTCGTGCGTTGTGTCTCACTCGTATGCGTTGTGTCTCACTCGTGCGTTGTGTCTCACTCGTGCGTTGTGTCTCACTCGTGCGTTGTGTCTCACTCGTGCGTTGTGTCTCACTCGTGCGTTGTGTCTCACTCGTGCGTTGTGTCTCACTCGTCCGTTGTGTCTCACTCGTGCGTTGTGTCTCACTCGTGCGTTGTGTCTCACTCGTGCGTTTGTGTCTCACTCGTGGCGTTGTGGTCTCACTCGTAGCGTTGTGTCTCACTCGTGCGTTGTGTCTCACTCGTGCGTTGTGTCTCACTCGTGCGTTGTGTCTCACTCGTGCGTTGTGTCTCACTCGTGCGTTGTGTCTCACTCGTGCGTTGTGTCTCACTCGTGCGTTGTGTCTCACTCGTGCGTTGTGTCTCACTCGTGCGTTGTGTCTCACTCGTGCGTTGTGTCTCACTCGTGCGTTGTGTCTCACTCGTGCGTTGTGTCTCACTCGTGCGTTGTGTCTCACTCGTGCGTTGTGTCTCACTCGTGCGTGTGTCTCACTCGTGCGTTGTGTCTCACTCGTGCGTTGTGTCTCACTCGTGCGTTGTGTCTCACTCGTGCGTTGTGTCTCACTCGTGCGTTGTGTCTCACTCGTGCGTTGTGTCTCACTCGTGCGTTGTGTCTCACTCGTGCGTTGTGTCTCACTCGTGCGTTGTGTCTCACTCGTGCGTTGTGTCTCACTCGTGCGTTGTGTCTCACTCGTGCGTTGTGTCTCACTCGTGCGTTGTGTCTCACTCGTGCGTTGGTGTCTCACTCGTGCGTTGTGTCTCACTCGTAGCGTTGTGTCTCACTCGTGCGTTGTGGTCTCACTCGTGCGTTGTGTCTCACTCGTGCGTTGTGTCTCACTCGTGCGTTGTGTCTCACTCGTGCGTTGTGTCTCACTCGTGCGTTGTGTCTCACTCGTGCGTTGTCTCACTCGTGCGTTGTGTCTCACTCGTGCGTTGTGTCTCACTCGTGCGTTTGTCTCACTCGTGCGTTGTGTCTCACTCGTGCGTTGTGTCTCACTCGTGCGTTGTGTCCTCACTCGTGCCGTTGTGTCTCACTCGTGCGTTGTGTCTCACTCGTGCGTTGTGTCTCACTCGTGCGTTGTGTCTCACTCGTGCGTTGTGTCTCACTCGTGCTTGTGTCTCACTCGTGCGTTGTGTCTCACTCGTGCGTTGTGTCTCACTCGTGCGTTGTGTCTCACTCGTGCGTTGTGTCTCACTCGTGCGTTGTGTCTCCCTCGTGCGTTGTGTCTCACTCGTGCGTTGTGTCTCACTCGTGCGTTGTGTCTCACTCGTGCGTTGTGTCTCACTCGTGCGTTGTGTCTCACTCGTGCGTTGTGTCTCACTCGTGCGTTGTGTCTCACTCGTGCGTTGTGTCTCACTCGTGCGTTGTGTCTCACTCGTGCGTTGTGTCTCACTCGTGCGTTGTGTCTCACTCGTGCGTTGTGTCTCACTCGTGCGTTGTGTCTCACTCGTGCGTTGTGTCTCACTCGTGCGTTGTGTCTCACTCGTGCGTTGTGTCTCACTCGTGCGTTGTGTCTCACTCGTGCGTTGTGTCTCACTCGTGCGTTGTGTCTCACTCGTGCGTTGTGTCTCACTCGTGCGTTGTGTCTCACTCGTGCGTTGTGTCTCACTCGTGCGTTGTGTCTCACTCGTGCGTTGTGTCTCACTCGTGCGTTGTGTCTCACTCGTGCGTTGTGTCTCACTCGTGCGTTGTGTCTCACTCGTGCGTTGTCTCACTCGTGCGTTGTGTCTCACTCGTGCGTTGTGTCTCACTCGTGCGTTGTGTCTCACTCGTGCGTTGTGTCCTCACTCGTGCGTTGTGTCTCACTCGTGCGTTGTGTCTCACTCGTGCGTTGTGTCTCACTCGTGCGTTGTGTCTCACTCATGCGTTGTGTCTCACTCGTGCGTTGTGTCTCACTCGTGCGTTGTGTCTCACTCGTGCGTTGTGTCTCACTCGTGCGTTGTGTCTCACTCGTGCGTTGTGTCTCACTCGTGCGTTGTGTCTCACTCGTGCGTTGTGTCTCACTCGTGCGTTGTGTCTCACTCGTGCGTTGTGTCTCACTCGTGCGTTGTGTCTCACTCGTGCGTTGTGTCTCACTCGTGCGTTGTGTCTCACTCGTGCGTTGTGTCTCACTCGTGCGTTGTGTCTCACTCGTGCGTTGTGTCTCACTCGTGCGTTGTGTCTCACTCGTGCGTTGTGTCTCACTCGTGCGTTGTGTCTCACTCGTGCGTTGTGTCTCACTCGTGCGTTGTGTCTCACTCGTGCGTTGTGTCTCACTCGTGCGTTGTGTCTCACTCGTGCGTTGTGTCTCACTCGTGCGTTGTGTCTCACTCGTGCGTTGTGTCTCACTCGTGCGTTGTGTCTCACTCGTGCGTTGTGTCGCACTCGTGTTGTCTCACTCGTGCGTTGTGTCTCACTCGTGCGTTGGTGTCTCACTCGTGCGTTGTGTCTCACTCGTGCGTGTGTCTCACTCGTGCGTTGTGTCTCACTCGTGCGTTGTGTCTCACTCGTGCGTTGTCTCACTCGTGCGTTGTGTCTCACTCGTGCGTTGTGTCTCACTCGTGCGTTGTGTCTCACTCGTGCGTTGTGTCTCACTCGTGCGTTGTGTCTCACTCGTGCGTTGTGTCTCACTCGTGCGTTGTGTCTCACTCGTGCGTTGTGTCTCACTCGTGCGTTGTGTCTCACTCGTGCGTTGTGTCTCACTCGTGCGTTGTGTCTCACTCGTGCGTTGGTCTCACTCGTGCGTTGTCTCACTCGTGCGTTGTGTCTCACTCGTGCGTTGTGTCTCACTCGTGCGTTGTGTCTCACTCGTGCGTTGTGTCTCACTCGTGCATTGTGTCTCACTCGTGCGTTGTGTCTCACTCGTGCATTGTGTCTCACTCGTGCGTTGTGTCTCACTTGTGCGTTGTGTCTCACTCGTGCGTTGTGTCTCACTCATGTGTTGTGTCTCACTCGTGCAGGGTGTTGCGTGGGATGAAAGAGGCAGCTGGCTGAGGAGAAGAGAGGGGAGTTGAGGGGAGGGGAGGGGAGGGAGGGGATGGTTGGTTTGGTGTCTAAGGAACCCAAAGAGGGGTCTGTGCAAGCAGATGGGCGTGGGCATGGGGAGGCAGTGGGCATGGGGAGGCAGTGGGCATGGGGAGGCAGTGGGCCTAGGGAGGCATGTGATTGTATGACACTGAATTGCTGGATTCAGGACTCAAGAGGGCTCAAGAGGGCTCATATCCATGGATCAAAAGGGGGGAGATGGGGGAAAAGGGGAAAAGGGTGCCATTTTAAAGGCGCCGCGCTTCAATAATAGTTTCAATTGAGCTGATACCCATGGATCAGAGGGAAGAAGGTGTGGGGGGGACGGGTGAAGGGTGCGGACGGAAACGAGAGCTTGCTTGCCTGAACCTAGACTCATGCTTCATGCCAGGATGCTTCGAACGACGGAGAAGACTTTTGAGTCGACTCAAAAATCAAGGAGGAGCTTGCTTGCCTGAACCTAGACTCATGCTTCATGCCAGGATGCTTCGAACGACGGAGAACGAGGGGAGAAAGTGGAAGGAGGGGGCGTGGTGGAAAGGAGTCGTACGTACCGGTAGAGTGAGACATAGACAAGGTCTGTGGGCCACCACATGTGTGCCGGCTCCTGATGAGAAATCATGAGGATGATGAGTTAAGAGGGGGAAGAGGGGAGGGTGGGAAGCAGGGGCGAGAGGGGAGGGGGGGAGAGGGGAGGGTGGGAAGCAGGGGCGAGAGGGGAGGGTGGGAAGCAGGGGGGAGAGGGGAGGGTGGGAAGCAGGGGCGAGAGGGGAGGGTGGGAAGCAGGGGGGAGAGGGGAGGGTGGGAAGCAGGGGCGAGAGGGGAGGGTGGGAAGCAGGGGGGAGAGGGGAGGGTGGGAAGCAGGGGGCAGAGGGGAGGGTGGGAAGCAGGGGCGAGAGGGGAGGGTGGGAAGCAGGGGGGAGAGGGGAGGGTGGGAAGCAGGGGGGAGAGGGGAGGGTGGGGAGCAGGGGGGAGAGGGGAGGGTGGGAAGCAGGGGGGAGAGGGGAGGGTGGGGAGCAGGGGGGAGAGGGGAGGGTGGGAAGCAGGGGGCAGAGGGGAGGGTGGGAAGCAGGGGGGAGAGGGGAGGGTGGGAAGCAGGGGGGAGAGGGGAGGGTGGGAAGCAGGGGGGAGAGGGGAGGGTGGGGAGCAGGGGGGAGAGGGGAGGGTGGGAAGCAGGGGGCAGAGGGGAGGGTGGGAAGCAGGGGGGAGAGGGGAGGGTGGGAAGCAGGGGGGAGAGGGGAGGGTGGGAAGCAGGGGAGAGAGAGGGCATGAGTAATGGGAGACGTAGACGAGGTCTGGTGGCCACCACATGTGCGCCGGCTCCTGATGAGCGGCAGTGGGGGACGGTTTGGGGACAGACGGGACGGGCAAGGGAGGGTGGGAAGCAGGGAAAGGGGAGGAGGGGAAAGGAGTGGGGAGTAGGGAGAGGGGAGGAGGGGGGAAGAGTGGGGAGGAGGGTTCGGTAATGACAGATGTAGACCAGGTGTGTGGGCCACCACATGTGGGCTGGCTCTTGATGAGGGGCAGTGGGGCCGATGGGGGGCAATGGGGGGAGAGGAGGGGCAAGGGCGGGTGGAAAACAGGGAGAGGAGAGGAGGGGGGAGGAGGAGGGGCGTTGGTAGTGAGTGATATAGACGGAGGGTCACCACATGTGGCTCCTGACGCGGGGCAATGAGGCACAGCCGGGGGCGATGGTGGGAGAGGAGGGGCAGGGGAAGGGTGGAGATTGAGAAAGGGAGGGGGGGGAGGAGCGGGGGGGTGTGGGGGGAGCGGGGGGGGGTGGGTTGCATCGGTGATGAGAGATGCGGTAATGGGGAGGGGCGAGGTGGGGAAAGGGCAAGGGCAACTAAGAGTGAAGATTGAAAGGAGAGGGAAAATGAGTGACTACTATCGGTGGGTGGGTGGGTGGGTAGGAGCGACAGAGGAGGTGGGCATGATGAGATGATGGGGCGGCTGGGAAGGCAGAGGAGTGGCTGAGAGTGTGAGAATGCCCATCCGTATGCACGCCCGCCCCGCCCATCCACTTCCCTGCCCGCCCATCCACTTCCCTGCCCGCCCATCCACTTCCCTGCCCACCCATCCACTTCCCTGCCCGCCCATCGTACCCAGGCCCGCCAATCTCACCACGAGGTACCGTCTGAACATGCCCGCCCACCCGTATCCAAGCACTTGCGTTGTGGTGACGAGCAGAAAGGCCGGGAAGAAGGCCAAATGCTGGTAGGGCGAGGGGGGGAGTGGAAGAGAGAGAGAGAGAGGAGGGGAGGGCGGGAGGTTGGGAAGAGAAAGAGCGGTCACGGGGGCAGATGAAGCGGGATGAGAAAGGCGAGTTGGGAAAGTGAGGAGTACGTAGAAGGGAGTTGGAGGGAAGGCATGTGAGGAAGGAAGGGATGGGCAGTCGTGATCACTCGTGGTTGGAAGGGCAGCAATGAGAAGGATTTTGATTGGGCAAGAAAGAAGAGTGTATATGACTACCGTTGGTCCGTTGCTAAGAAAATCGGGAAGAAATGGATTGAAGAACATGCACACAGAAGGGTGGCGGCACATGAACATGCACACAGAAGGGTGGCGGCACATGAACATGCACACAGAAGGGTGGCGGCACATGAACATGCACACAGAAGGGTGGCGGCACATGAACATGCACACAGAAGGGTGGCGGCACATGAACATGCACACAGAAGGGTGGCGGCACATGGACATGCACACAGAAGGGTGGCGGCACATGAACATGCACACAGAAGGGTGGCGGCACATGAACATGCACACAGAAGGGTGGCGGCACATGAACATGCACACAGAAGGGTGCAGTGCAGAGAAGCGAGGTGGAAGCAGAGAGACATGGGGGTGGGTTGCAATGGAGGTATGGGGTAATGGGGGCGTGGGGGCAGGAGGGCGTGGGGGCAGGAGGGCGTGGGGGCAGGAGGGCGTGGGGGCAGGAGGGCAGGAGGCACTCACAACGTCGTAGAATTGCTTCATGATGGTCACGATGTCAATGGCATACGCATTGCCGTTGCCAAAGGCTGAACCGCAGTTGGCGAAAATGCCGATCAGCACATGCTCCTGTGGGGGGCAGTGGACGGGAAGCAGCATCATGCAGCATGCCCACACGCACGCACGCACCCCCCCCCTCCCTCCCCCCGCATCTCCTCTCTCCTTTCCCCCCCATCTCCCCCCCCCCTCCCCCCCACCACCTCCCCCCCCCCTCCCCCCCCACCTCCCCCCCACCTCCCCCCACCTCCCCCACACCTCCCCCCTCCTCCCCCCCACCTCTCCCCTCCCCCACACACACATGCAGGTCACACATAATGCTGCTGAAGCGCAATGCACTTTGGTGTGGTGCTTGGAGGCTGCCTGGATGGAGCCTGGTGATGCCTTCCTTCCTTGTACATGCACACCACTTCATCCCACAGCTGCACTACTGCATGTGCATGTGCATGTGCATGTGCATGTGCATGTGTATCTGCATGTGTATGTGCATGTGTATGTGCATGTGTATGTGCATGTGCATGTTTATGTGTGCGATTTGAGAGTCAATCGCACTGCATGTGCATGTGTGCGCGTCCATGCATAATCCACCTGCCCGCCCGCCCATACCGACTGGCACTGGCCCATGCATGCAGCCGCACCTCCTTTCAGGGACCCACCTACCTACGCCAGGCTCTTGCAGCATCATCGTCATGTCATGGCACGTCACAACAGCCCACGCCCATGCAATCTTCTGGAATTCTCAAACGTGACACAAACTCTTGCACCAGCTGGGCACGCATATATCACCTTGACACTGAAGGGGAGAGCATCGGGGTTGAAGCGAGGCGACTAGTCGACTCAAAACTCACCTCTTTGAGCATGTGCGCTTGCACTAGATTGGTTGGCATGTAATCGTCTCGTTACCTTGACGCTGAAGGGGAGTGCATCGGGGTTGAAGCGGCGCTCTATCCTCGCTAAGAGGCGACCCATGTAGAGAGATAGGATGATAGCAGCGATGGGGTTGATGATGATGGACTGGGTCCTGTGGTGCATGATACGCACATGCACATGCACATGCACATCAACAGGGACATGCACATGAACACGCACACGCACATGCACAGGTACACGCATGGGCACACACACACAGACACACACGGGTTACAGGCATCGTCCGCATGAAAAGCATGGCACGAGCATTCCGGTAATACTCACCATTCACCGAGGTGAAGGGGGCAGTGACTGGAAAGCAAGAACGCACGGAGGAGGGCGGTGGTGGGCATGGGAGAGACCCATGGGTTGCCCGTGCATCGGGCGTTCACAGCATACGGGCATGATACATGGAGAAGGTGGCATGCAATGCATGGGCATCGGGCAATGCGGGTTCTGAAACTGCTGTTCACGACGTGCAGTGACTGGAGTGGAAAGGAAACCAGCTGAGGACTTGGACGAGATTGCATGCATGCTGGCTGGGCTCGGGGTGTGTATACATGCTGCTGGGCCCACCGAAACCAGGAGCACTGCTTTGCATGAAGCTTCTCTTTTACGACTTGGTTTGTCCAGGCGCGCACCTGAAGCAACCCGCACCTGAAGCAGCCCCCACCTGAAGCCGCGCCCACCTGAAGCAGCCCGCACCTGAACCAGAAATATTGGTTGATGAAGGCGAGCAGCGCGCACACGATACTGCCAATGATTACGACGCGCCACGTCAGGCACGGCAGCGACGGGTCGTCAAACGTCGCCACCGTCAGTGCGACCTCCTCCACGGGCGACTGATCGTCGCACTCCTCCTCGTCCTCCTCCTCCTCATCCTCCTCTCCGTCTTCCTCCTCCTCTTCCTCGTCGTCCTCTGCGTCCTCTTCTCCGTCTCCGTCTTCGTCATCGTCCTCCTTCCCGTCTTCCTCTTCCTCCTCGTCTTCCTTGCCTCCGTCGCCGTCTAATTTTCCGTCAGCATTTTCGTACTCCGCTTCCTCCCCGTCCGCCTCTTTCCCGTCCGCGTATTCCTCCCCTCCGTCCTCTCCTCCTCCACCTTCGTCCTCTCCCGACGCCGCGTCCAACCCTCCTGCCTGCTCTACCTCCCCCGAATCGTTCCTCTCCGGCTCGTTTCTCCCATCCTCCTCCCCCTCCTCGCTCCGGTTCCCGTTCCCCGCTGTTCTCTCGCCTCCCTTCTTTTCCCCGCCATTTGCCACCATTGGAAACAAACGTCAAACCGGCGAAAACAGCGAGATAAGGACTTAGTGTAACATTGGGTTACGAGGGAGCTCTGTAGTTGACTTGGCCAGTCTAGACATGGATGTGGAAGTGGGGTATTACGCGGCGACTGGCACAAAGTGGCTGGCTAGTCTCGTCGGATCTGGTTTCATTAGGCGCTACGACACTTCGTAAGGATCACATTCCTTGCACGCTGGGTTAAAGCTGGTTCTGTAAGTTGCAGAGAGAATACGGACGGTTACAGATCGGTGGTGAATATATATTGGGTGCTCGAACCCTAATCTGGGTACAGTAGTCACTCAGGTTTCTAGTCGCGATGTCACTGGGAATAGCCGCCTCCTAGTAGGCACGTTTGTCGCTTCTGAGTCCCTATTTGTTTTACCGAGATTCGAAACACCTACATGAGCAAAATCGTCATGTGCATTACAGTCGATATGAAAAATGAATAAAAAGGGGTAATCTACATAGAAATTTAAACAAATATATTATTCTGGTTGGCGTTTAGTAGTACATAATGTGTTTCTGTTTTCCATGCTCTGGAGATAATTATATACTGTATGCTTGTTTGGTAGTGGAATGAATTAGAATTCAAGACCTTCGCTCCTTCATGCATCTGCGTCCTCACCTCAGAGGCCTCTATGAAAGTGCATTGCATATCTCAGCAGCAAAGCAGAACCTATGATTCAAAACGCTAAACTTGGGAGGACCCTGCGTTTTCTCAACCAGTCCTATCCCAACTCTTCTAAGTCATGCTAATTGGCTTTTTTTTTTTACATTCCAAGTGTGCGTGATGATTTGAATGCCCCTTACGCATCACCAACCACATAATTCCTTGATTATTCTTCATGTGCACTCAGCCTGCTAATGCTCTCGGCGGAACGGCACCTTGGTGTGCTCCCTCGCTGCATTTCTCTTCCTCTTCTTCGCCATAAATGAGTCGAGCTTGCCGCCCGCCTGCAACACACACACACACAAGAAAAAGGCGAGGGACGAAGATATTAAAGGAGGTTGGAAACAACCAGTTTGGCTACGGAGAGACATAAGACCGTGGAAGCGACGCTCATTTAATGATCCCAGAGCAGAAAGTAATGCCAATGGAAAAAAACAAACAAAAACAAAAACAGCAGCATTGTTTATCGTTTGTGAGAAGGTTCCTTTGAGTTGTTCAGTACAACCCCAACCACATGCTTTGTGTGCTGTACTGAGCACGTGATGGATGTCAACGGGCGCACCTTGAGCTCTTGGTACTTCTCGTACAGCTCTTCACGCCGGCGAGATGCTGCAGAGAAACATTACACCACATGACCACACAGCACCCGCACCGCACCACACCGCACACAATGCCGGATGCCAGAGCAAGTCGAAAGGGGATGCCAGCGCAAGTCGAAAGGGGATGCGAGGCAAGCAAAGACAAGAGGGGTGTTGGGGTCGGGGGTAGAGGAGGGCGTGTTGTTAGAGGTAGGGCGCAGGGTGGGTGGGCTGGAGCAGGGAGGGGAGGTGGGATGGCTATCAAGGGAGGAGGGCCGTGTGGCGTGAGCTGTGGGGGGTGTGAGCTAATGAGAGGGTCGTCGAGGGAGGTGGAATTTAGTTCTTCGCACGCCACTCTGCTCACTGGAAGCTTAGGGTCAGCAATGCATGTCCGATGGGAGCACAGTGTTGAATTGCTGGGATGATTGATGTGATGCATGGGTACGGGCAAGCACATGGCGCCCTCCCCCCGGCCACACTCTCTCGCCCACAAACACACAAGTACACAAGAAAACGAGCACAGAAAAACACAAGCACACAAAAAACGAGAAAACGAGCAGAGAAAAACACAAGCACACAAAAAACGAGAAAACGAGCACAGAAAAACACAAGCACACAAACAGACCAGCACACAAGCACACAAACAGACCAGCACACAAGCACACAAACAGACCAGCACACAAGCACACAAACAGACCAGCACACAAGCACACAAACAGACCAGCACACATGCACACAAACAGACCAGCACACAAGCACACAAACAGACCTGCACACATGCACACAAACAGACCAGCTCACAAGCACACAAACAGACCAGCACACATGCACACAAACAGACCAGCACACAAGCACACAAACAGACCAGCACACATGCACACAAACAGACCAGCACACAAGCACACAAACAGACCAGCACACAAGCACACAAACAGACCAGCACACAAGCACACAAACAGACCAGCACACATGCACACAAACAGACCAGCACACAAGCACACAAACAGACCAGCACACAAGCACACAAACAGACCAGCACACAAGCACACAAACAGACCAGCACACAAGCACACAAACAGACCAGCACACAAGCACACAAACAGACCAGCACACATGCACACAAACAGACCAGCACACAAGCACACAAACAGACCAGCACACAAACAGACCAGCACACATGCACACAAACAGACCAGCACACAAGCACACAAACAGACCAGCACACATGCACACAAACAGACCAGCACACAAGCACACAAACAGACCAGCACACAAGCACACAAACAGACCAGCACACATGCACACAAACAGACCAGCACACATGCACACAAACAGACCAGCACACATGCACACAAACAGACCAGCACACATGCACACAAACAGACCAGCACACATGCACACAAACAGACCAGCACACATGCACACAAACAGACCAGCACACATGCACACAAACAGACCAGCACACATGCACACAAACAGACCAGCACACAAGCACACAAACAGACCAGCACACATGCACACAAACAGACTAGCACACAAGCACACAAACAGACCAGCACACAAGCACACAAACAGACCAGCACACAAGCACACAAACAGACCAGCACACAAGCACACAAACAGACCAGCACACAAGCACACAAACAGACCAGCACACAAGCACACAAACAGACCAGCACACATGCACACAAACAGACCAGCACACAAGCACACAAACAGACCTGCACACATGCACACAAACAGACCAGCACACAAGCACACAAACAGACCAGCACACAAGCACACAAACAGACCAGCACACAAGCACACAAACAGACCAGCACACATGCACACAAACAGACCAGCACACAAGCACACAAACAGACCAGCACACATGCACACAAACAGACCAGCACACAAGCACACAAACAGACCAGCACACAAGCACACAAACAGACCAGCACACATGCACACAAACAGACCAGCACACATGCACACAAACAGACCAGCACACATGCACACAAACAGACCAGCACACATGCACACAAACAGACCAGCACACATGCACACAAACAGACCAGCACACAAGCACACAAACAGACCAGCACACATGCACACAAACAGACCAGCACACATGCACACAAACAGACCAGCACACATGCACACAAACAGACCAGCACACATGCACACAAACAGACCAGCACACATGCACACAAACAGACCAGCACACATGCACACAAACAGACCAGCACACATGCACACAAACAGACCAGCACACATGCACACAAACAGACCAGCACACAAGCACACAAACAGACCAGCACACATGCACACAAACAGACTAGCACACAAGCACACAAACAGACCAGCACACAAGCACACAAACAGACCAGCACACAAGCACACAAACAGACCAGCACACAAGCACACAAACAGACCAGCACACATGCACACAAACAGACCAGCACACAAGCACACAAACAGACCAGCACACATGCACACAAACAGACCAGCACACATGCACACAAACAGACCAGCACACAAGCACACAAACAGACCAGCACACATGCACACAAACAGACCAGCACACAAGCACACAAACAGACCAGCACACAAGCACACAAACAGACCAGCACACATGCACACAAACAGACCAGCACACAAGCACACAAACAGACCAGCACACATGCACACAAACAGACCAGCACACATGCACACAAACAGACCAGCACACAAGCACACAAACAGACCAGCACACATGCACACAAACAGACCAGCACACAAGCACACAAACAGACCAGCACACAAGCACACAAACAGACCAGCACACATGCACACAAACAGACCAGCACACAAGCACACAAACAGACCTGCACACAAGCACACAAACAGACCAGCACACAAGCACACAAACAGACCAGCACACAAGCACACAAACAGACCAGCACACATGCACACAAACAGACCAGCACACAAGCACACAAACAGACCAGCACACAAGCACACAAACAGACCAGCACACAAGCACACAAACAGACCAGCACACAAGCACACAAACAGACCAGCACACAAGCACACAAACAGACCAGCACACAAGCACACAAACAGACCAGCACACAAGAACACAAACAGACCAGCACACATGCACACAAACAGACCAGCACACAAGCACACAAACAGACCAGCACACATGCACACAAACAGACCAGCACACATGCACACAAACAGACCTGCACACAAGCACACAAACAGACCAGCACACAAGCACACAAACAGACCAGCACACAAGCACACAAACAGACCAGCACACATGCACACAAACAGACCAGCACACAAGCACACAAACAGACCAGCACACAAGCACACAAACAGACCAGCACACAAGCACACAAACAGACCAGCACACATGCACACAAACAGACCAGCACACATGCACACAAACAGACCAGCACACAAGCACACAAACAGACCAGCACACATGCACACAAACAGACCAGCACACAAGCACACAAACAGACCAGCACACAAGCACACAAACAGACCAGCACACATGCACACAAACAGACCAGCACACAAGCACACAAACAGACCAGCACACATGCACACAAACAGACCACCACACATGCACACAAACAGACCAGCACACAAGCACACAAACAGACCAGCACACATGCACACAAACAGACCAGCACACAAGCACACAAACAGACCAGCACACATGCACACAAACAGACCAGCACACATGCACACAAACAGACCAGCACACAAGCACACAAACAGACCAGCACACAAGCACACAAACAGACCAGCACACAAGCACACAAACAGACCAGCACACATGCACACAAACAGACCAGCACACAAGCACACAAACAGACCAGCACACAAGCACACAAACAGACCAGCACACAAGCACACAAACAGACCAGCACACATGCACACAAACAGACCAGCACACAAGCACACAAACAGACCAGCACACATGCACACAAACAGACCAGCACACAAGCACACAAACAGACCAGCACACAAGCACACAAACAGACCAGCACACATGCACACAAACAGACCAGCACACATGCACACAAACAGACCAGCACACATGCACACAAACAGACCAGCACACATGCACACAAACAGACCAGCACACATGCACACAAACAGACCAGCACACAAACAGACCAGCACACATGCACACAAACAGACCAGCACACATGCACACAAACAGACCAGCACACATGCACACAAACAGACCAGCACACAAGCACACAAACAGACCAGCACACAAGCACATAAACAGACCAGCACACAAGCACACAAACAGACCAGCACACAAGCACACAAACAGACCAGCACACATGCACACAAACAGACCAGCACACAAGCACACAAACAGACCAGCACACATGCACACAAACAGACCAGCACACATGCACACAAACAGACCAGCACACATGCACACAAACAGACCAGCACACAAGCACACAAACAGACCAGCACACATGCACACAAACATACCAGCACACAAGCACACAAACAGACCAGCACACATGCACACAAACAGACCAGCACACATGCACACAAACAGACCAGCACACAAGCACACAAACAGACCAGCACACAAGCACACAAACAGACCAGCACACAAGCACACAAACAGACCAGCACACATGCACACAAACAGACCAGCACACAAGCACACAAACAGACCAGCACACAAGCACACAAACAGACCAGCACACAAGCACACAAACAGACCAGCACACATGCACACAAACAGACCAGCACACAAGCACACAAACAGACCAGTACACAAGCACACAAACAGACCAGCACACATGCACACAAACAGACCAGCACACAAGCACACAAACAGACCAGCACACATGCACACAAACAGACCAGCACACATGCACACAAACAGACCAGCACACATGCACACAAACAGACCAGCACACATGCACACAAACAGACCAGCACACATGCACACAAACAGACCAGCACACAAACAGACCAGCACACATGCACACAAACAGACCAGCACACATGCACACAAACAGACCAGCACACATGCACACAAACAGACCAGCACACAAGCACACAAACAGACCAGCACACAAGCACATAAACAGACCAGCACACAAGCACACAAACAGACCAGCACACAAGCACACAAACAGACCAGCACACATGCACACAAACAGACCAGCACACAAGCACACAAACAGACCAGCACACATGCACACAAACAGACTAGCACACAGGCACACAAACAGACCAGCACACAAGCACACAAACAGACCAGCACACAAGCACACAAACAGACCAGCTCACAAGCACACAAACAGACCAGCACACATGCACACAAACAGACCAGCACACAAGCACACAAACAGACCACCACACATGCACACAAACAGACCAGCACACATGCACACAAACAGACCAGCACACAAGCACACAAACAGACCAGCAAACATGCACACAAACAGACCAGCACACAAGCACACAAACAGACCAGCACACATGCACCCAAACAGACCAGCACACAAGCACACAAACAGACCAGCACACATGCACACAAACAGACCAGCACACAAGCACACAAACAGACCAGTACACAAGCACACAAACAGACCAGCACACATGCACACAAACAGACCAGCACACAAGCACGCAAACAGACCAGCACACAAGCACACAAGCAGACCAGCAAACATGCACACAAACAGACCAGCACACATGCACACAAACAGACCAGCACACAAGCACACAAACAGACCAGCACACATGCACACAAACAGACCAGCACACAAGCACACAAACAGACCAGCACACATGCACACAAACAGACCAGCACACAAGCACACAAACAGACCAGCACACATGCACACAAACAGACCAGCACACATGCACACAAACAGACCAGCACACAAGCACACAAACAGACCAGCACACAAGCACACAAACAGACCAGCACACAAGCACACAAACAGACCAGCACACATGCACACAAACAGACCAGCACACAAGCACACAAACAGACCAGCACACAAGCACACAAACAGACCAGCACACAAGCACACAAACAGACCAGCACACAAGCACACAAACAGACCAGCACACAAGCACACAAACAGACCAGCACACATGCACACAAACAGACCAGCACACATGCACACAAACAGACCAGCACACAAGCACACAAACAGACCAGCACACAAGCACATAAACAGACCAGCACACAAGCACACAAACAGACCAGCACACAAGCACACAAACAGACCAGCACACATGCACACAAACAGACCAGCACACATGCACACAAACAGACCAGCACACAAGCACACAAACAGACCAGCACACAAGCACATAAACAGACCAGCACACAAGCACACAAACAGACCAGCACACAAGCACACAAACAGACCAGCACACATGCACACAAACAGACCAGCACACAAGCACACAAACAGACCAGCACACATGCACACAAACAGACTTGCACACAGGCACACAAACAGACCAGCACACAAGCACACAAACAGACCAGCACACAAGCACACAAACAGACCAGCTCACAAGCACACAAACAGACCAGCACACATGCACACAAACAGACCAGCACACAAGCACACAAACAGACCAGCACACATGCACACAAACAGACCAGCACACATGCACACAAACAGACCAGCACACAAGCACACAAACAGACCAGCAAACATGCACACAAACAGACCAGCACACAAGCACACAAACAGACCAGCACACATGCACACAAACAGACCAGCACACAAGCACACAAACAGACCAGCACACATGCACACAAACAGACCAGCACACATGCACACAAACAGACCAGCACACAAGCACACAAACAGACCAGCACACAAGCACACAAACAGACCAGCACACATGCACACAAACAGACCAGCACACAAGCACACAAACAGACCAGCACACATGCACACAAACAGACCAGCACACAAGCACACAAACAGACCAGCACACATGCACACAAACAGATCAGCACACATGCACACAAACAGACCAGCACACAAGCACGCAAACAGACCAGCACACAAGCACACAAACAGACCAGCACACAAGCACACAAACAGACCAGCACACATGCACACAAACAGACCAGCACACATGCACACAAACAGACCAGCACACAAGCACACAAACAGACCAGCACACATGCACACAAACAGACCAGCACACAAGCACACAAACAGACCAGCACACAAGCACACAAACAAACCAGCACACATGCACACAAACAGACCAGCACACAAGCACACAAACAGACCAGCACACAAGCACATAAACAGACCAGCACACAAGCACACAAACAGACCAGCACACAAGCACACAAACAGACCAGCACACATGCACACAAACAGACCAGCACACAAGCACACAAACAGACCAGCACACAAGCACACAAACAGACCAGCACACATGCACACAAACAGACCAGCACACAAGCACACAAACAGACCAGCACACAAGCACACAAACAGACCAGCACACATGCACACAAACAGACCAGCACACATGCACACAAACAGACCAGCACACATGCACACAAACAGACCAGCACACAAGCACACAAACAGACCAGCACACATGCATACAAACAGACCAGCACACAAGCACACAAACAGACCAGCACACATGCACACAAACAGACCAGCACACAAGCACACAAACAGACCAGCACACATGCACACAAACAGACCAGCACACATGCACACAAAAGACCAGCACACAAGCACACAAACAGACCAGCACACAAGCACACAAACAAACCAGCACACATGCACACAAACAGACCAGCACACAAGCACACAAACAGACCAGCACACAAGCACACAAACAGACCAGCACACATGCACACAAACAGAGCAGCACACAACAAACAAACAGACCAGCACACAAGCACACAAACAGACCAGCACACATGCACACAAACAGACCAGCACACAAGCACACAAACAGACCAGCACACATGCACACGAACAGACCAGCACACAAGCACACAAACAGACCAGCACACAAGCACACAAACAGACCAGCACACAAGCACACAAACAGACCAGCACACATGCACACAAACAGACCAGCACACATGCACACAAACAGACCAGCACACAAGCACACAAACAGACCAGCACACAAGCACACAAACAGACCAGCACACAAGCACACAAACAGACCAGCACACATGCACACAAACAGACCAGCACACAAGCACACAAACAGACCAGCACACATGCACACAAACAGACCAGCACACAAGCACACAAACAGACCAGCACACAAGCACACAAACAGACCAGCACACATGCACACAAACAGACCAGCACACATGCACACTAACAGACCAGCACACATGCACACAAACAGACCAGCACACATGCACACAAACAGACCAGCACACATGCACACAAACAGACCAGCACACAAACAGACCAGCACACATGCACACAAACAGACCAGCACACATGCACACAAACAGACCAGCACACATGCACACAAACAGACCAGCACACAAGCACACAAACAGACCAGCACACAAGCACATAAACAGACCAGCACACAAGCACACAAACAGACCAGCACACAAGCACACAAACAGACCAGCACACATGCACAAAACAGACCAGCACACAAGCACACAAACAGACCAGCACACATGCACACAAACAGACTAGCACAAAGGCACACAAACAGACCAGCACACAAGCACAGAAACAGACCAGCACACAAGCACACAAACAGACCAGCACACATGCACACAAACAGACCAGCACACAAGCACACAAACAGACCAGCACACATGCACACAAACAGACCAGCACACATGCACACAAACAGACCAGCACACAAGCACACAAACAGACCAGCAAACATGCACACAAACAGACCAGCACACAAGCACACAAACAGACCAGCACACATGCACACAAACAGACCAGCACACATGCACACAAACAGACCAGCACACAAGCACACAAACAGACCAGCACACAAGCACACAAACAGACCAGCACACAAGCACACAAACAGACAAGCACACATGCACACAAACAGACCAGCACACAAGCACACAAACAGACCAGCACACATGCACACAAACAGACCAGCACACAAGCACACAAACAGACCAGCACACAAGCACACAAACAGACCAGCACACATGCACACAAACAGACCAGCACACATGCACACTAACAGACCAGCACACATGCACACAAACAGACCAGCACACATGCACACAAACAGACCAGCACACATGCACACAAACAGACCAGCACACATGCACACAAACAGACCAGCACACAAGCACACAAACAGACCAGCACACATGCATACAAACAGACCAGCACACAAGCACACAAACAGACCAGCACACATGCACACAAACAGACCAGCACACAAGCACACAAACAGACCAGCACACATGCACACAAACAGACCAGCACACATGCACACAAAAGACCAGCACACAAGCACACAAACAGACCAGCACACAAGCACACAAACAAACCAGCACACATGCACACAAACAGACCAGCACACAAGCACACAAACAGACCAGCACACAAGCACACAAACAGACCAGCACACATGCACACAAACAGAGCAGCACACAACAAACAAACAGACCAGCACACAAGCACACAAACAGACCAGCACACATGCACACAAACAGACCAGCACACAAGCACACAAACAGACCAGCACACATGCACACGAACAGACCAGCACACAAGCACACAAACAGACCAGCACACAAGCACACAAACAGACCAGCACACAAGCACACAAACAGACCAGCACACATGCACACAAACAGACCAGCACACATGCACACAAACAGACCAGCACACAAGCACACAAACAGACCAGCACACAAGCACACAAACAGACCAGCACACAAGCACACAAACAGACCAGCACACATGCACACAAACAGACCAGCACACAAGCACACAAACAGACCAGCACACATGCACACAAACAGACCAGCACACAAGCACACAAACAGACCAGCACACAAGCACACAAACAGACCAGCACACATGCACACAAACAGACCAGCACACATGCACACTAACAGACCAGCACACATGCACACAAACAGACCAGCACACATGCACACAAACAGACCAGCACACATGCACACAAACAGACCAGCACACAAACAGACCAGCACACATGCACACAAACAGACCAGCACACATGCACACAAACAGACCAGCACACATGCACACAAACAGACCAGCACACAAGCACACAAACAGACCAGCACACAAGCACATAAACAGACCAGCACACAAGCACACAAACAGACCAGCACACAAGCACACAAACAGACCAGCACACATGCACAAAAACAGACCAGCACACAAGCACACAAACAGACCAGCACACATGCACACAAACAGACTAGCACAAAGGCACACAAACAGACCAGCACACAAGCACAGAAACAGACCAGCACACAAGCACACAAACAGACCAGCACACATGCACACAAACAGACCAGCACACAAGCACACAAACAGACCAGCACACATGCACACAAACAGACCAGCACACATGCACACAAACAGACCAGCACACAAGCACACAAACAGACCAGCAAACATGCACACAAACAGACCAGCACACAAGCACACAAACAGACCAGCACACATGCACACAAACAGACCAGCACACATGCACACAAACAGACCAGCACACAAGCACACAAACAGACCAGCACACAAGCACACAAACAGACCAGCACACAAGCACACAAACAGACAAGCACACATGCACACAAACAGACCAGCACACAAGCACACAAACAGACCAGCACACATGCACACAAACAGACCAGCACACAAGCACACAAACAGACCAGCACACAAGCACACAAACAGACCAGCACACATGCACACAAACAGACCAGCACACATGCACACTAACAGACCAGCACACATGCACACAAACAGACCAGCACACATGCACACAAACAGACCAGCACACATGCACACAAACAGACCAGCACACAAACAGACCAGCACACATGCACACAAACAGACCAGCACACATGCACACAAACAGACCAGCACACATGCACACAAACAGACCAGCACACAAGCACACAAACAGACCAGCACACAAGCACATAAACAGACCAGCACACAAGCACACAAACAGACTAGCACACATGCACACAAACAGACCAGCACACATGCACACAAACAGACCAGCACACATGCACACTAACAGACCAGCACACATGCACACAAACAGACCAGCACACATGCACACAAACAGACCAGCACACATGCACACAAACAGACCAGCACACAAACAGACCAGCACACAAGCACACAAACAGACCAGCACACATGCACAAAAACAGACCAGCACACAAGCACACAAACAGACCAGCACACATGCACACAAACAGACTAGCACAAAGGCACACAAACAGACCAGCACACAAGCACAGAAACAGACCAGCACACAAGCACACAAACAGACCAGCACACATGCACACAAACAGACCAGCACACAAGCACACAAACAGACCAGCACACATGCACACAAACAGACCAGCACACATGCACACAAACAGACCAGCACACAAGCACACAAACAGACCAGCAAACATGCACACAAACAGACCAGCACACAAGCACACAAACAGACCAGCACACATGCACACAAACAGACCAGCACACATGCACACAAACAGACCAGCACACAAGCACACAAACAGACCAGCACACATGCACACAAACAGACCAGCACACATGCACACAAACAGACCAGCACACAAGCACACAAACAGACCAGCACACAAGCACACAAACAGACCAGCACACATGCACACAAACAGACCAGCACACATGCACACAAACAGACCAGCACACATGCACACAAACAGACCAGCACACAAGCACACAAACAGACCAGCACACATGCACACAAACAGACCAGCACACAAGCACACAAACAGACCAGCACACATGCACACAAACAGACCAGCACACATGCACACAAACAGACCAGCACACAAGCACACAAACAGACCAGCACACAAGCACACAAACAGACCAGCACACAAGCACACAAACAGACCAGCACACATGCACACAAACAGACCAGCACACAAGCACACAAACAGACCAGCACACAAACAGACCAGCACACATGCACACAAACAGACCAGCACACAAGCACACAAACAGCACACATGCACACAAACAGACCAGCACACAAGCACACAAACAGACCAGCACACAAGCACACAAACAGACCAGGACACATGCACACAAACAGACCAGCACACATGCACATAAACAGACCAGCACACATGCACACAAACAGACCAGCACACAAGCACACAAACAGACCAGCACACAAGCACACAAACAGACCAGCACACAAGCACACAAACAGACCAGCACACAAGCACACAAACAGACCAGCACACATGCACACAAACAGACTAGCACAAAGGCACACAAACAGACCAGCACACAAGCACAGAAACAGACCAGCACACAAGCACACAAACAGACCAGCACACATGCACACAAACAGACCAGCACACAAGCACACAAACAGACCAGCACACATGCACACAAACAGACCAGCACACATGCACACAAACATACCAGCACACATGCACACAAACAGACCAGCAAACATGCACACAAACAGACCAGCACACAAGCACACAAACAGACCAGCACACATGCACACAAACAGACCAGCACACATGCACACAAACAGACCAGCACACAAGCACACAAACAGACCAGCACACATGCACACAAACAGACCAGCACACATGCACACAAACAGACCAGCACACAAGCACACAAACAGACCAGCACACAAGCACACAAACAGACCAGCACACATGCACACAAACAGACCAGCACACATGCACACAAACAGACCAGCACACATGCACACAAACAGACCAGCACACAAGCACACAAACAGACCAGCACACATGCACACAAACAGACCAGCACACAAGCACACAAACAGACCAGCACACATGCACACAAACAGACCAGCACACAAGCACACAAACAGACCAGCACACATGCACACAAACAGACCAGCACACAAGCACACAAACAGCACACATGCACACAAACAGACCAGCACACAAGCACACAAACAGACCAGCACACAAGCACACAAACAGACCAGGACACATGCACACAAACAGACCAGCACACATGCACATAAACAGACCAGCACACATGCACACAAACAGACCAGCACACAAGCACACAAACAGACCAGCACACAAGCACACAAACAGACCAGCACACAAGCACACAAACAGACCAGCACACAAGCACACAAACAGACCAGCACACATGCACACAAACAGACTAGCACAAAGGCACACAAACAGACCAGCACACAAGCACAGAAACAGACCAGCACACAAGCACACAAACAGACCAGCACACATGCACACAAACAGACCAGCACACAAGCACACAAACAGACCAGCACACATGCACACAAACAGACCAGCACACATGCACACAAACATACCAGCACACATGCACACAAACAGACCAGCAAACATGCACACAAACAGACCAGCACACAAGCACACAAACAGACCAGCACACATGCACACAAACAGACCAGCACACATGCACACAAACAGACCAGCACACAAGCACACAAACAGACCAGCACACATGCACACAAACAGACCAGCACACATGCACACAAACAGACCAGCACACAAGCACACAAACAGACCAGCACACAAGCACACAAACAGACCAGCACACATGCACACAAACAGACCAGCACACATGCACACAAACAGACCAGCACACATGCACACAAACAGACCAGCACACAAGCACACAAACAGACCAGCACACATGCACACAAACAGACCAGCACACAAGCACACAAACAGACCAGCACACATGCACACAAACAGACCAGCACACAAGCACACAAACAGACCAGCACACATGCACACAAACAGACCAGCACACATGCACACAAACAGACCAGCACACAAGCACACAAACAGACCAGCACACAAGCACACAAACAGACCAGCACACATGCACACAAACAGACCAGCACACAAGCGCACAAACAGACCAGCACACAAGCACACTAACAGACCAGCACACATGCACACAAACAGACCAGCACACATGCACACAAACAGACCAGCACACAAGCACACAAACAGACCAGCACACAAGCACACAAACAGACCAGCACACAAGCACACAAACAGACCAGCACACAAGCACACAAACAGACCAGCACACATGCACACAAACAGACCAGCACACAAGCACACAAACAGACCAGCATACAAACAGACCAGCACACATGCACACAAACAGACCAGCACACAAGCACACAAACAGCACACATGCACACAAACAGACCAGCACACAAGCACACAAACAGACCAGCACACAAGCACACAAACAGACCAGGACACATGCACACAAACAGACCAGCACACATGCACATAAACAGACCAGCACACATGCACACAAACAGACCAGCACACAAGCACACAAACAGACCAGCACACAAGCACACAAACAGACCAGCACACAAGCACACAAACAGACCAGCACACAAGCACACAAACAGACCAGCACACATGCACACAAACAGACCAGCACACATGCACACAAACAGACCAGCACACAAGCACACAAACAGACCAGCACACATGCACACAAACAGACCAGCACACAAGCACACAAACAGACCAGCACACATGCACACAAACAGACCAGCACACATGCACACAAACAGACCAGCACACAAGCACACAAACAGACCAGCACACAAGCACACAAACAGACCAGCACACATGCACACAAACAGACCAGCACACATGCACACAAACAGACCAGCACACAAGCACACAAACAGACCAGCACACAAGCACACAAACAGACCAGCACACATGCACACAAACAGACCAGCACACAAGCGCACAAACAGACCAGCACACAAGCACACTAACAGACCAGCACACATGCACACAAACAGACCAGCACACATGCACACAAACAGACCAGCACACAAGCACACAAACAGACCAGCACACAAGCACACAAACAGACCAGCACACAAGCACACAAACAGACCAGCACACAAGCACACAAACAGACCAGCACACATGCACACAAACAGACCAGCACACAAGCACACAAACAGACCAGCATACAAACAGACCAGCACACATGCACACAAACAGACCAGCACACAAGCACACAAACAGCACACATGCACACAAACAGACCAGCACACAAGCACACAAACAGACCAGCACACAAGCACACAAACAGACCAGGACACATGCACACAAACAGACCAGCACACATGCACATAAACAGACCAGCACACATGCACACAAACAGACCAGCACACAAGCACACAAACAGACCAGCACACAAGCACACAAACAGACCAGCACACAAGCACACAAACAGACCAGCACACAAGCACACAAACAGACCAGCACACATGCACACAAACAGACCAGCACACATGCACACAAACAGACCAGCACACAAGCACACAAACAGACCAGCACACATGCACACAAACAGACCAGCACACAAGCACACAAACAGACCAGCACACATGCACACAAACAGACCAGCACACATGCACACAAACAGACCAGCACACAAGCACACAAACAGACCAGCACACAAGCACACAAACAGACCAGCACACATGCACACAAACAGACCAGCACACAAGCGCACAAACAGACCAGCACACAAGCACACTAACAGACCAGCACACATGCACACAAACAGACCAGCACACATGCACACAAACAGACCAGCACACAAGCACACAAACAGACCAGCACACATGCACACAAACAGACCAGCACACAAGCACACAAACAGACCAGCACACATGCACACAAACAGACCAGCACACAAGCACACAAACAGACCAGCACACATGCACACAAACAGACCAGCACACATGCACACAAACAGACCAGCACACAAGCACACAAACAGACCAGCACACAAGCACACAAACAGACCAGCACACAAGCACACAAACAGACCAGCACACATGCACACAAACAGACCAGCACACAAGCACACAAACAGACCAGCACACAAACAGACCAGCACACATGCACACAAACAGACCAGCACACAAGCACACAAACAGCACACATGCACACAAACAGACCAGCACACAAGCACACAAACAGACCAGCACACAAGCACACAAACAGACCAGGACACATGCACACAAACAGACCAGCACACATGCACATAAACAGACCAGCACACATGCACACAAACAGACCAGCACACAAGCACACAAACAGACCAGCACACAAGCACACAAACAGACCAGCACACAAGCACACAAACAGACCAGCACACAAACAGACCAGCACACATGCACACAAACAGACCAGCACACATGCACACAAACAGACCAGCACACAAGCACACAAACAGACCAGCACACATGCACACAAACAGACCAGCACACAAGCACACAAACAGACCAGCACACATGCACACAAACAGACCAGCACACAAGCACACAAACAGACCAGCACACATGCACACAAACAGACCAGCACACATGCACACAAACAGACCAGCACACAAGCACACAAACAGACCAGCACACAAGCACACAAACAGACCAGCACACAAGCACACAAACAGACCAGCACACAAGCACACAAACAGACCAGCACACATGCACACAAACAGACCAGCACACAAGCACACAAACAGACCAGCACACATGCACACAAACAGACCAGCACACAAGCACACAAACAGACCAGCACACAAACAGACCAGCACACATGCACACAAACAGACCAGCACACAAGCACACAAACAGCACACATGCACACAAACAGACCAGCACACAAGCACACAAACAGACCAGCACACAAGCACACAAACAGACCAGGACACATGCACACAAACAGACCAGCACACATGCACATAAACAGACCAGCACACATGCACACAAACAGACCAGCACACAAGCACACAAACAGACCAGCACACAAGCACACAAACAGACCAGGACACATGCACACAAACAGACCAGCACACATGCACATAAACAGACCAGCACACATGCACACAAACAGACCAGCACACAAGCACACAAACAGACCAGCACACAAGCACACAAACAGACCAGCACACAAGCACACAAACAGACCAGCACACAAACAGACCAGCACACATGCACACAAACAGACCAGCACACATGCACACAAACAGACCAGCACACAAGCACACAAACAGACCAGCACACATGCACACAAACAGACCAGCACACAAGCACACAAACAGACCAGCACACATGCACACAAACAGACCAGCACACAAGCACACAAACAGACCAGCACACATGCACACAAACAGACCAGCACACATGCACACAAACAGACCAGCACACAAGCACACAAACAGACCAGCACACAAGCACACAAACAGACCAGCACACAAGCACACAAACAGACCAGCACACATGCACACAAACAGACCAGCACACATGCACACAAACAGACCAGCACACAAGCACACAAACAGACCAGCACACATGCACACAAACAGACCAGCACACAAGCACACAAACAGACCAGCACACAAACAGACCAGCACACATGCACACAAACAGACCAGCACACAAGCACACAAACAGCACACATGCACACAAACAGACCAGCACACAAGCACACAAACAGACCAGCACACAAGCACACAAACAGACCAGGACACATGCACACAAACAGACCAGCACACATGCACATAAACAGACCAGCACACATGCACACAAACAGACCAGCACACAAGCACACAAACAGACCAGCACACAAGCACACAAACAGACCAGCACACAAGCACACAAACAGACCAGCACACAAACAGACCAGCACACATGCACACAAACAGACCAGCACACATGCACACAAACAGACCAGCACACAAGCACACAAACAGACCAGCACACATGCACACAAACAGACCAGCACACAAGCACACAAACAGACCAGCACACATGCACACAAACAGACCAGCACACAAGCACACAAACAGACCAGCACACATGCACACAAACAGACCAGCACACATGCACACAAACAGACCAGCACACAAGCACACAAACAGACCAGCACACAAGCACACAAACAGACCAGCACACAAGCACACAAACAGACCAGCACACATGCACACAAACAGACCAGCACACATGCACACAAACAGACCAGCACACAAGCACACAAACAGACCAGCACACAAGCACACAAACAGACCAGCACACAAGCACACAAACAGACCAGCACACATGCACACAAACAGACCAGCACACAAGCACACAAACAGACCAGCACACAAACAGACCAGCACACATGCACACAAACAGACCAGCACACAAGCACACAAACAGCACACATGCACACAAACAGACCAGCACACAAGCACACAAACAGACCAGCACACAAGCACACAAACAGACCAGGACACATGCACACAAACAGACCAGCACACATGCACACAAACAGACCAGCACACATGCACACAAACAGACCAGCACACAAGCACACAAACAGACCAGCACACAAGCACACAAACAGACCAGCACACAAGCACACAAACAGACCAGCACACAAGCACACAAACAGACCAGCACACATGCACACAAACAGACCAGCACACATGCACACAAACAGACCAGCACACAAGCACACAAACAGACCAGCACACATGCACACAAACAGACCAGCACACAAGCACACAAACAGACCAGCACACAAGCACACAAACAGACCAGCACACATGCACACAAACAGACCAGCACACAAGCACACAAACAGACCAGCACACATGCACACAAACAGACCAGCACACAAGCACACAAACAGACCAGCACACAAACAGACCAGCACACATGCACACAAACAGACCAGCACACAAGCACACAAACAGCACACATGCACACAAACAGACCAGCACACAAGCACACAAACAGACCAGCACACAAGCACACAAACAGACCAGGACACATGCACACAAACAGACCAGCACACATGCACACAAACAGACCAGCACACATGCACACAAACAGACCAGCACACAAGCACACAAACAGACCAGCACACAAGCACACAAACAGACCAGCACACAAGCACACAAACAGACCAGCACACAAGCACACAAACAGACCAGCACACATGCACACAAACAGACCAGCACACATGCACACAAACAGACCAGCACACAAGCACACAAACAGACCAGCACACATGCACACAAACAGACCAGCACACAAGCACACAAACAGACCAGCACACATGCACACAAACAGACCAGCACACAAGCACACAAACAGACCAGCACACATGCACACAAACAGACCAGCACACATGCACACAAACAGACCAGCACACAAGCACACAAACAGACCAGCACACAAGCACACAAACAGACCAGCACACAAGCACACAAACAGACCAGCACACATGCACACAAACAGACCAGCACACAAGCACACAAACAGACCAGCACACAAGCACACAAACAGACCAGCACACAAGCACACAAACAGACCAGCACACAAGCACACAAACAGACCAGCACACATGCACACAAACAGACCAGCACACAAGCACACAAACAGACCAGCACACAAGCACACAAACAGACCAGCACACAAGCACACAAACAGACCAGCACACAAGCACACAAACAGACCAGCACCCAAGCACACAAACAGACCAGCACACATGCACACAAACAGACCAGCACACAAGCACACAAACAGACCAGCACACAAGCACACAAACAGACCAGCACACAAGCACACAAACTGACCAGCACACAAGCACACAAACAGACCAGCACACAAGCACACCAGCACACAAGCACACCAGCACACAAGCACATCAACACGTACATTTGGTCTGGTAGAATGGTTTCATGGCCCCCTTCACCGCCTCTCTCTCCTGCTGCTACAATGACTTTTAAGTTTGCTCAAAAGTCATCTCTTTCGCACACCAGCACACAATCACACAAGCACGTACACTTGGTCTGGTAGAACGGTTTCTTGCCCGCCTTCACAGCCTCTCTCTCCTGCCGCTTCAGCTCCATCTCCCTCCCCACCTTCTTCTGCCTCTGGCTTTCACTCTTCAATGACTGCTCCTGTGGAACACAACACCAGGGTGTGGGTGAGGGTCAGAGAGAGGCATGAGGGGTGTGAGGGCAAGGAGAGGGCATGAGATGTGTGCGAGGGGCAGAGAGAGGGGGTGCGGGCGGGGTCTGAAGGGCAGAGAGAGGATATGAGGGGTAAGAGAGAGAAAAATAGGGGCGTGGACAACAAGAAAAATCTGGTGCAGCAGAGATGGGTGTGCATTTGTTGAAAGTCAGGGCAATCATAGCCGAAAGCAGACCAAGAGAAGCAGCGTGAAAGGGAGGGCAAGGGAGTGAACAAGAGCGAACCAAGCGAAGGGGGCTACAGACTCGAAATGAGAGAAACTAGAGACAGCAAGAAAGAACGGAGCAGGGAGACTAGAGAGGCGAATGGTTTCGACCACAGGACGGATGGACGAGCAATTTTTCTAGATGAATTCCGCGCATTGGAACTCTGAGAGAAGTAGAAACGAAGTCAGGATCTGAAACAGCATGCGTGGACGCGCAAGGCACCAAGGTACACAATCTAAGTGAGCCGGCTTTTGATTTGAGGCGCCTCAAAACAGTATGCACCGACGAGACGAGCACAGTAGCTTACAATTTGTGCGAGTCGCCGCTTGATCTTCTTCCGCTCCTCCTCGTCCTTTGCCCTCTTCAGCTGCCTCTGCACCTCCTGGTGATGGTGTAGCAGCAAGGAGGGGTAGGTGCAGGCAAGGAGGGGTGGGTGCAGGCGAGGTGGGGTGGGTGCAGGCAAGGTGGGGTGGGTGCAGGCGAGGTGGGGTGGGTGCAGGCGAGGTGGGGTGGGTGCTGGCGAGGCGGGGTGGGTGCAGGCAAGGTGGGGTGGGTGCAGGCGAGGGGGCGATGTGAGCAGGTTGGGGAGCATTGCGAGTGGCAGAAATTCAGTGGGGATTTAGAAAAAGGAAAGACCATGCTGCAGGTGTTGCAGCAAGGAGGGGATTGAGTAAGGGCGACAGGGAGGAGCAGGAGCAAGAGGGGGGTACTTCATAATCCAGGGGGTGCTCCAACCAACAAGTGACATACTCTCACAGGCACAGCACAACAGCAGCATTGCTCTTATGCACAGTAAGCGGTTAAGAACGGTTCCCTTTCTCCTTTCCCCTCTTACGTACATCATCGTAACCTTAACTTGCCTCTTTCTCCTTGGGAAGTGTTTCTGCAAAGAGGAACTTGTAAGCAGATTTGAACCTGGTAATAAAGAGGATAGAACGGAAACAGTACGAAATTATAGCAGCTATTACAACAACGAAACGCCGAGAAAAAGAGCGAGAAAAAGGAGAGTCATCAATATTTGAGATGGGCAATGAGGAACTAAGGAAGGCAGTTGCGTTTATTATTGAGTCGAGTCACAAGGTGACATGAGGGAGGTTGGGAACTGTGCATGAACTATCTCCCCCTATCTCCACAAAAGGTCCCCTTTCTCCTTTTCCCTCGTCCCCCACCCCACCCGATCCTTCTTGGGGCCCCACTCCCACTCCCTCTGTGATGAGTCGACTCAAAAATCGTCCCCCACCCGATCCTTCTTGGGGCCCCACTCCCACTCCCTCTGTGATGAGTCGACTCAAAAATCGTCCCCCACCCGATCCTTCTTGGGGCCCCACTCCCACTCCCTCCCTCTCTCTCAGTGCCCACCTGCCTTCGTCGTACTCCCCCCTGTCCCTTCCCTTCCCCCCCACTGCCCACCTGCCTTCGTCGTACTCCCCCCTGTCCCTTCCCTTCCCCCCCACTGCCCACCTGCCTTCGTCGTACTCCCCCCTGTCCCTTCCCTTCCCCCCCACTGCCCACCTGCCTTCGTCGTACTCCCCACAGAGCGACTCAAAGCGCGGGTCTCGAACAACCTGCGGGGAGTAGGGGCGGATTGGGGTGGGAGGGAAGACTTTTGAGTCGTCTTTTGAGTCGCCTAAAAAGTCGTCCCATAGAGCGACTCAAAGCACGGATCTTGAACAACCTGCAGGTGACGGGGCTGATGGGGGGGAGGGGGGGGGGGGAGGGAAGACGTGGGAAATGGGGGGAGATTGAGGCAGATTGTCGAAAAATGAGAGTGACTGGGCGAGAATGGAAAGCGGGAGAGGAAAAGAATGGGGGCGAATAAAAGAGAGATTGATGCGTTGCGTTTAGGGGGAGGTTGGCGGGAGATTGGTGGGGAGGGGAATGGCCTGCATTTAAAAATCTCAGCGCAGGCACAGGTCCCAAACAACCTGCAAGCCTAGATTTGGATCTGGGGGGATGCGCGGGAATTGGGGGAGGTGGGGGGAATGAAGGAGATGGGGGGGGACTGGGGGAGATAGAGTAGGATGGGGGTTTGGATCGGGGGAGATGGGGAGAAATGGGGAGACATGGGGACCTCACAGCATAAACACACGCACACCAGCATTACTGCAGCTATAGATCTCACCTTCCTAGGGGCGTCCACCACTTGTCTCAGCCGCGGCACGGGCTTCTTAGCAGGCAGCTCCATCGGGCGGTTCTTGTTGGCACAAAGTATATGTGCTGTGCTGGCGCTAGGGTATCCGGTTACTGCTCAACTTCCTAGGGGCGTCCACCACTTGTCTCAGCCGCGGCACGGGTTCTTAGCAGGCAGCTCCATCGGGCGGTTCTTGTTGGCACAAAGTATATGTGCTGTGCTGGCGCTAGGGTATCCGGTTACTGCTCACCTTCCTAGGGGCGTCCACCACTTGTCTCAGCCGCGGCACGGGCTTCTTAGCAGGCAGCTCCATCGGGCGGTTCTTGTTGGCACAAAGTATATGTGCTGTGCTGGCGCTAGGGTATCCGGTTACTGCTCACCTTCCTAGGGGCGTCCACCACTTGTCTCAGCCGCGGCACGGGCTTCTTAGCAGGCAGCTCCATCGGGCGGTTCTTGTTGGCACAAAGTATATGTGCTGTGCTGGCGCTAGGGTATCCGGTTACTGCTCACCTTCCTAGGGGCGTCCACCACTTGTCTCAGCCGCGGCACGGGCTTCTTAGCTGGAAGCTCCATGGGTCGGTTCTTGTTGGCCCGGCGCCGCACCGCCTCTGCCAGCACTTTCATGCGCTTCAACCCCACCACCCCCGCTGCTCCCCCACTGCTGCCCTCTGCTCCTGCCTCCCCTCCTGCTCCTCCCCCTCTCACTCCCTTCCCTCTATCCCCTCCTTTCCCCCTCCCAGCTTCGCCAAAATCCCCATCGTCACCATCACTAGAGACAGAATCAGCACCAGCACCAGCGCCAATGCCGGCCTGACTTCTCCCCCCGACCCCACCAAGGTCCCCGGTCCCTCTCAGAGGGGCAGCAGCCCACCCGCGGCTTCTCATTTGCTGGATCTCCTCAAAGGGCACGTCTGCTAGCTGCTGCTGCAGGCGCGACTGAGGTGGGCAAGGGGGAACAGGAGGGGGATTAAAACCGGAGTCACAAACAGCCCAAAACTGCCTCAACCTTCCTAACTTTGGTTGGGAATAACCTTGTAGAAATTTGTCAACTTCGCGAATTGTGGGAACGGTTTTCGCTACCCAAAAATTACTGTACTGGCAACGACGACAGCCGTAACGATTTCGCCCAAAAAAAATCCGCTGAACCGAAATGCGACGCGAAGGGGTTCACGAGTTGCATTCGAGATCTGGTAACTCTCGCGACCACTATATCACTCAATGACCCTTGGATTCCTATCTCGCGAGCCAGTTGCCGCTCTTTCCCCAACCAATCTTCCTAACTTCGAAACCTGTGAGACTCCGGTTTTAAGGAAAAAGGAGAGGGGAGAGGCGAAGAGGAGAAAGGAAAGTGAGAGGCGTGAAAAACATTCTAACCCATCCCCGGCTTCTTGCTCAATGAATATTCTCAGAAGGCACATCCGCTAGTTGCTGCTGCAGGGGTGGTGATAGGGGAGTAAGGGGAATGGGAAAGGGAGAGAAAAGAAAAGAAAGGAAAAGGGAGAGGGAAGAGAGGGGAGGGAAAGAGGAGCAAGAAAAGTGAGAGGCGTGAAGGACAATGCGGCCCGCTCGTGGCTTCTCATGAGCTGAATCTCCTCAGAGGTTGCGTGTGCTTGCTGCTGCTGCTGCTGCTGCTGCTGCTGGTGCGCCTGATAGGGGAGCAAGAACAGGGGAGAGAGTAGATGGGAGAGGGGAGAGAGAAGGTAGAGGGGCGAGGGAATAGGGCAGAGGGGAGGGGGGAGTGGGGAGAGGGGAGAGGGGAGAGGGGAGAGGGGAGAGGGGAGAGGGGAGAGGGGAGAGGGGAGAGGGGAGAGGGGAGAGGGGAGATGGGAGATGGGAGAGGGGAGAGGGGACTCGGGTTCAGCTTACCAGCTCATCCTCTGCGTCGCTCTGCTCCTCCGAATCTTCTCCCTCCTCCTCACTTCCACTTTCCACCTCCCCCTCTTCCCCCGCCAGCCCCTGTTCCTCCTCCTCCTCCTCCTCCTCCTCCTCCTCCTCCTCCTCCTCCTCCTCCTCCTCCTCCTCCTCTTCCTCCTCCTCCTCTTCGTTCTTTGCAAATCTACCAAAACCGGAACTATCCGACACTCTCCCCTGAACCCCCCCAAAACCCTTTCCCTTCTCGAACCCTCCTTCCCCGTTCAAACCCCTTCCGCCCTTCTCCCCAAGTCCCGCCATGTTTCAAATGGCGGGGTTATATTCGACATGGATCCACCTCTCCACCACCCAACCCGCCTTCAATGTCGGTGCCAATCCCATTCCCAGTCCCCCAAACAGCTCTAGAATCCGTATCGGCTTCTGCATGATCCTTTTATCAAGGATCTCTCCCAACAACTTCTCCTTCCGCTCAGACCACTCTTTTCGACCATTCTGCTCGTTTAGCTCCTCCTCCACTTCATACCACGTCGTCTCCCCTAGTTGATCCTCCATATCGGCAAGCCGGGCTTGATAGGCCTCTTTGGGCTCCTGCCTCACGAACCGCACCGGTAAGCTCCCACGCGGTCGTCCTTCTTTCCAGAAGTGTTGCCAATATACGACCTTCTCTTGCCATGTGCAAATGGTCACTCCGATCTTATAGAGGAGCTCCATGCCCATCAAGAGTACCCATGCTCCTCCCAGGCCCGAAAGCCTCCGCTCCGCCAGCACTTAAGTGTCCCGCGATATTTCCCTGAAACTTCCTCTCCCTGCCCCTCTCGTCTCCACCCGCGCTCCCCCTCCCTCTCCCTCTATCTTTCCCCCGCCCATTCCCTCCCCCGCGCATCGTTCCGCCCTCTATTCTTTTGCCTACTGAACCCCCATGGGACTGCGCGTCGCCTCCCCTCGCCTCCTCCCTTCCTCTGCCTTCTCCCCCGCTCATTGACAGTCCTAGAGACTCTGGCAAGTCGTCGACCAATACCTCGAAGCCACGTGTCCGGTCGCCACCTTTTGCCGCCCCGCTAGCAGAAAATGCCAGCCGCCCTTTGGGCCCTCCGCTGTGTGATTTCTTCCCTCGCCCCGGACCCATGACTGTAACGTCAATTCACGTGGCAACTAACGTGAATTCCCAGTCATGAATAAATCTGCTAAGAGAGGCGAGCGAGCGAGTAGTAACGACGACACGGAAAAACAGAGGGCTTGCGAAGTTTGCCTCAGCTGTTTCTGTGTACACAAACGCGAGCAACTCTGGTTGCACAAGAAACAGCGCAAACTCCTCTCTCTGCTAAACTCGGGTCCCGTCCAGCGCGTTCATTTTTGTTTGCCAAATGTTACCACATTGGAAAATCCGAATAAGAATGGGTTTCGCGAGTCACATCAGGACCCAACAACCTCAAAACGAACCTCGAGGCTTCACCTCAACGCCGAACCTGTGATTGATCGAGGAAACGACGCTTTACCGCACTAAAAACTCTCCTATTGCATTAACAACTTCTAGAAGCCTTCTCAACCATGCCAACAAACGACCCTTCGTAGGATCCATTACAGGTTCGGCGTTGAGGGGACGCGTCCTCAACTGCCGCAAGCCACCCTGCGGACAACAGACCACCGTACTCGCTGTAGCGGGCTCCTGCCATCTGTAAGGGAAATACGCAATGTACAAACGAAAGAGCATAGAAAAAACGAGAAAATGCATAGCATCGATATAAATTTAATTTACATAAAACAACGAGATATTTGCATTGATGACGCACGAAGAGTGGTGAAATATCTACAGAAAACAATGTTCAAAATTGTGGGTTCGTTGCATTTAGGGATTGATTGAATAACACGCATTTGTATACTTCTCATTGGAGGATGTCTCTGTCAAGTTGAATAGTTATCGATGCGTTGATAAGGGATATGCAAGTTCAGGCCCCCAGAAATCAGCCCTTTTACGTTGATCTCGGATTAAAAGTATTATTTTCATGATTTTGTTTGTCCCTTGGGCCGATTAGACAGCATGTTTTCCTGTGTAGCTTTAGATTTTCACCAGATTTTTTTTAACCAGCTCTGAATTTCAACCTTCTATCGAACAGGACAATGTATGTGAATTTGCTGGAATTTGTGGAGGTTACCGAAACTTAAGCCAAATATTTCAATTTCAGCACCATCCATGCAAAACGGCATCCTGGCCGTGCCTAGCGTCGCACTCCACTATGATGTGCTGTTGCCAAATATTTCAACTTTCGATCATGCATGTCCCGTACCATCAGGATTCCACAACATTAATTGGATCACTGTTGGAACGACGTCACAACAAGTGCACATATCTAATTTTTTTATGGTCCAATGGAGACCATCGATGTCTCAATGTCTTGCAAATCGCAATAGTAGAAATAATACATTTGAGGTGGACTTTCTTCCTCACTCAACTCTTTAAACCGATTTAGGGGTGCTCCCCACATGCTTTGTTAGTAGGTTAGACTTGCACCGTGGCTGAACCGGACAAGGGAGTCTCACATGTCGGAAACTCCTGTGTTACCTGCTTCTGTCTTTCCGCTCCTGCTGCTTTGTCATTCTCATCCTTGCTTCTCTCTTGTTCATGCTCCCTGGTTCCCTTCTTCGTACTCAACCACTACCAGAGAGATTCGAGCTCCCACAAATGGATGCTCACAGTGGCCTCGTCACCTAGGCTGCAGTCAGCCGTAAATCCGTAATATATATCCACTATCGCGAGCAAACAAGCGAGAGAACGAGTTTGTGTAGCAGGTTCCTAGGCCATTTAAATTACCTCCCCGTGTCGCCAAGTTTCCTAAGAGCAACATTGAGCTCCTGGTCGCAAGGCTTCAGGATTGGTTCCCCTAATTGCCCTAGGCCCAATGTCCCTTCAGATCTTCCTCCTCGCGGCCCGCGGTTCCCTTTGGCCAACACCCTCGCGTCACCACCCAAGAAACCAAACCCAACCCAACTTTCATAGTAATTATGATAATTCATCTACACCCCACAAGCGAGTAACTGAATGTATTGCTAACTCAAATATATTATGTGTCAGGTGTCGGAAACTCCAGTGTTACCTGCTTCTGTCTTTCCGCTCCTTCTGATTTATTCTTCTCATCCTTGCTTCTCTCTTGTCCATGCTCTCTGGTTCCCTTCTTCGTACTCAACCACTACCTGCCCCCTCCTGTGCTCGAGCTGCTCGGGCCCGAGTCACAAGACTTCCCATTTGAGGACGGCTGCTCTTCACTCATGCCATGTGGGTTTGGTGGTCCACGTTCTGCTCTCTCTCCTTCTCCAGTATCAGCATTCCCACCCCTCGCACTGGTTGCACCATCCTCTTCACCGTTCCCCGCTTCACGTACTGCGTATCCTTCTGTGCCCTTCTCTTCCCATCCTACCCTTACAGCTTCCTTTGTCCCTCTACCGCCCTATTGCTGCCGCTGCTTATAGCTGCACGCCTTCCCCAACTACACTATATGCAGGTCCTCCATCGCTGCCGGTATTACCTCCTTCAGGTATCCTGCTGCCTTGTCTCCCTCCCATGCCACCCAGTTCTCAGCCTCGTCCATTCCCCTAGGTTCTATTAGCATCTGGGTTGCTGGCTGCATCGGCACATCTTCCTATGTTTCTCTCTCAATCAACCTCACTGTCTTCATAGCCTATTTTTCATCCTGACTCATCACATATCCCATTGTACTTTTTGCTTCTTCCTCCCCTGGCGGGCTCACACCTGCCCCTAGTTCCTCACTCTCCCTCTCTACTTCCTTCTGCTCATGGGCCTTGTCCCACACTGCACCTTTCGACCCTGCTACCCCTAGCTCCCTTTGCCACCAATTGCCCACCCTATCGGCTGGTCCACATGCCCTGACCCTCACCTTCTCGACCCTCCCTTCTGCTTCTGTTGCTGCTTCCATACATGCCCGTGCTTCCACCCCCTCATCCTTCCCTTCCAATTCCGCTACTGCTGGTGTACACGCCTGTGCCCCCACCTTCCCTTCCTTCCCTGCCGCTTTCGCTGTCACTGGTGCACACGCCCATACCCTCACCTTCTCGTTCTTCCCTTCCGCTTCTGCCGCTGCTGGTACACGTGCCTATGCCCCCACCTTCTCATTCTTCCCTTCCGCTTTCACCACTGCTGGCGCACACGCCTTGTCCCCACCTTCTCGTCTTTTCCTTCTGCTTCTGCAGCTGCTGGCCTGCCCCTTTTCTCAGTCACCTGCTCCCTTCGTCCGTCCCTGCTGCCATTGCGCAGCCCCATGTCTTTGTGGTAACGTAGCACCGCACCGCATATGAGTACTCTGGCTCATGCTCCTCTTCCTCCCTCGCGTACCACCCCGTCTCGTCATTTCCTCTTATCGCCTGCAGTTGAGCTCGTGATCTCCCAAGCTAGTTTTCTATCTCCTTGACTGACTTTTTGGTTCACTTGACTTCTGATAGCAGTCCTTCACATGATGCCCCCCTTTCCCATACTCCTCACAGGTCGGTGCGTCTGGGCAGTCGCTTTGGCGGTGTCCGTTCTTTCCGCATACATCACACTTTCTGTAGTTTATCCTGATGTGCCCTTTCTGCCCGCACCTATGACATGACCGGGTAACCAACCGCCCCTCCTGCCGCAGCTCTTCCCTCCCCTCGTCCCCATGTGTCATTCCTGGTCCCACGTAGGCCTCTTCCTCTTTGCCACCCTCGGTAGGTAAAATTCATACCGCTTCTGCGCCAGTTCCCCTTTCTCTGTGAGTTCAAACAGTTTTTCCAGCGTCGCCTTAGCTCCCAGCTCGTACACTCTCATCCTTAGTCCACCGCTCAGTCCTTCTTCTAAAACCCCCAGAAACCTGCTAATCAACATGCTACTGTCCGTGCAGGCCACATCTTCCGCTAAATTGGTCAGCCTTCCAAAGTAGGTGAGTGGCGATTCCATCTTACCCTGCCTAAACTCCTGAAATTCTGGGATGAGGTCTTCCGTATGCCCCGGGAACTGCTTCCTTAGTCACTCCAAAAACAACATCGTGGGATCGTCCCCGTCCTCCTCTGCTCGCCGCAGCCATTCCCTCATCTTCATGCGGTACATCGTCTCGGCCTCTCCCCCTAGCGTGTTTGGTAGACTAAAAAAAAAACTATATTGGGTCCATTCCATGTCTGTCACAGCGGTACTTGACGTTCCCAATCTGCGTTAGGTACTTCTTCAGGTTTGTACCCAATTCTGCTCCTCCTGTGAAACGAACAGGTACTTCCACTCGCGGTGGCTCCACCGCGTTCCATCTCCTTGTCCCCCACGTTCCTGATCCTCCCTGTCCTGTCCTACTACCTTCCCTTACCCTCTCCCTTACTCTCCTGTTTCGTGCCCCTGTCCCGTTCAACACGTGCTCTATGCTGTCTCTTGCTGCCCTTGCTCCCCCAGAGCCCTCCCATGGCGACCTGTCATGCTACTCTAGGCTCGGGCTTTTTCTTCTCTCCTCTCTCTCACGCATCTTTCTCCAGCCTTCCTGCCTACTCCTCTGCTCCTCCCTCCTTGCAGGGGAATATTCTTCCCAGCGCCTCTCCCTTCGGTCTGACCCAAGTCTCCCACACCCTTCTTCCTTGCTGTCCGTATTATACTCATGCGCCATTTCATGTAACCTACGCTGCTCCTCCCTTCAGACGACCTCTCTCCCCTTCTATACTGCTCCTCATCTTTCCTTTTCAGCTTCTCTTTTTCCGTCTTCCCCCTAATCTCCTCCTCAGGGACCTTCCCCCCCCCATGACCTTTCTCGTTGGTGCTCCTCTCTCTCTCCATGTTGCATGCTCTGGACTTCTCTTCCTTGTTGTGCGGCGACGGGCCTTCCTGACACCTGCGCGCCACCTTTCCTCCTTAATCCCTCTTTTTGGCAGTGCATTCCACCCTGGCAGCTCCCGTCGATCCTCCTCTTCTTCTTTGTTCCACGGCTCCGGCGATCGCCAAGCTCCCATCGCCAGACGCCTCCTCCTCTCAGGTTCTCGCAGTGGTTGCGGCGAGCGATACGCTCCTGCCGGTGCATGACCTCACTTGCCTGCATTGTCCTGCTCCTCCAGCAATCGAGTTGCTTCTCTATACCCATGTCGCCTTACATCTTCCCCAAGCATAAGCTATGTCGCGCGATCATTCTCCTTGCTCCTACGGTGCATCGCGCTATTCCCGCGCATCTCCTCTAGTACGCAATCTGTATCCGCGATGTTCCCCTAGCGCCTCGCGCCAATCCTGCGCATCTCCTTCGATGCGCGATCTGCATCCGCGATGTTCCCCTTGCGCCTCGCGCCACTCCCGCGCATCTCCTCTTGCGCAAGATCTACATCCGCATCCGCAATGATCCCCTGGCGCCTTACGCCTCTCCCGCACATCTCGTCTGCCAAGCGGGTAGCTTCCCCTCCACACTATTCGTGTTCCTCTCCGCAATCGCTTTGTGTATATTCCTCATCTTCTCTCCCTCCGTCCCGCGCAACTGGGACATCTTTTGTTGTCTCCTCACCATCAGCCTCAGTTGCCGACTCCTGCGAGTCCAACTTGCCGGCATCCTTATGATGCCATGCTCCTGTGCCCCGCTAGCCTCTTGCCAGATCCCAGAGATCGCTGCTTAACGGCTGAGGCCTTGGCGCCGATCCCGTCTGCCGATCGGGCTCGCCTCCATCGATCCGTCCGTCACCACTTGCCACCCGATTTGCCCGATCCGCCTCTCTCCTAGGAGAGCGACCTGGCGATCGTCCCTGCTCCTGTGAGTATGTCCTTCGCGACGGCGGAATTTTCCGCGGTTGAAACGTCCACTGCCAGCGCAGCTCTTAGCAGTCCATACTGCTGCTTCTTTCTCTCGTTTGTGAGAGATTCCTGCTCCTACAGGTGGCTGCTTACAGTGGCCTTGTCACCTAGGCTGGAGTTAGCCGTGAATCAGTAACATATATCCACTATCGAGAGCGAACAAACGAGAGAACAAAGATTCGGTTGGTTGTGCTAGGCTACTTATTCCGGCCATCTTGTATCTCCAATCTCTAAGCAAGCTAGTTGGGTTCGAGCCGCCTGTGCTTGGGATTGGCCACTTCCGATTTCCACTTTGCGTCACCCCCTGAAACCCAACTGCTCCTCGGTAAAACTGAATTACAAAATCTACACCCGTCTACACCTCACAAAGCATGTAACGAAATATTATGCTATTACCTTTATATTCTGTGACAGCCTGCCGGACTCCCGCCTTGAAGGGCCTATTGATGCTGACATCGAGCGGCTGCAATAAGGGCGTGCATCCGCCTGGGATGATCCCCAGTGAGATGGCCGCGCTACAAGTCGAGCACCAGCAGCGACTTCCCGCGGGTTCTGCCATGGGAGGGGCGGAGAAAGGGCAAGAGTACGTGCTGTACCTAGCCCATGAAGAGGGGGGCGTCCATCCACCCACGTTCTTGGACTTGGATGAGCATGCTGCAAGCAAGGAAACAGAAAATGATAGAAATTTGATAAGCAGATTGTACTTTCTACGAAACCGGAACACATGCCGCACATCAAAGTACAATAACGCCACTTTGAGACACGCGAATGTTGGGTAAGGTCTTGCGCGTGATAATCATCATAGGCAGAAGCTTCTGCCCATCAGCAGTGATGCCCAGCATGACCGTCATCCGCTCCTTCTCGTAACTCGTCGTGCGAATTTGGACAGTCCTCTCGCCATGGTGGTGAAGTATCCGCTCATGGGGTATTGTTAGAAGTAGCAGTACAAAGTTTAGAAACAGAAAAGGGAGGTTTGCACTAGCAGCAGTTGAGATACATATAGGAAACCCTAGTTGGGTTGTACTCGCTATAGAGTACCCCAGTGCAGGTTAGACAATTACATCATTCTGACACACCCCCATAGCCAAAGTGGGGTGTAATCAACACAACAAGCAGTCATAAAATAGTTCACAAGCCCAAGTAAAGCTAGAGGTAGTCACAGAGGGCATGTGAGGAGGAGGAGGGACTGTGAGAGGAGAGGAGATGGGAGGCGACGGCGGAAGCTGCAGACACACAGGAGCTGCTGGCTCAGTGGCTACCGAAGCAATGGCCCGGACTACAGGAGTAACTGGCTCCGCGGAGATTGTAGCCTCCTGACTGGAGCAACTGACCCACATGCGACTGGCGACTACCGGAGATTGTAGCCTCCGGACTACTGGTGCTGCTGGCGACACGACTGCGACCTCCGCTCAACCTCCGCCAACTGCCCCACGCCCCTAGCACACACCCCCTGCTGCACCCCTAGCTCCACTCCCACGTCACCCCCCTAGCACCACTCCTTCGGCTCCCACACACCCACCCCCCCCCTGAGCGGCAGCTGCAGCAGCGGGAGACGGAGGAGGAGGAGGAGTAGGGGACGGCGCACACAACCGGCACCCCCACAACCGCCACCCCCACACTCCCCACCCCCAAACCCTAAAACGGGTGGCACGGGCCAGGAGCGTGGGGGACGGCGAGGGGGACAGCGCGCGGCCCCCAGGGCGCCACCACGGGGCAGCAAGGGGGGTCGCGCACGGCTCCAGGGGTGGCGCGCGGCCTCCAGGGCGCCACCACGGGGCAGCGAGGGGCCGCGCGCGGCTCCCCAGGGCGCCGCGACGAGGCAGCGGGGGGGTCGCGTATGGCTCCAGGGGTGGCGCGCGGGTCCCCGGGGGCGACGCGAGGGTCGACGGGGGTGGCGCGCGGGTCCCCTGAGGCGACGCGAGGGTCGACGGGGTGGGCGCGCAGGTCCAGCGGGGCCGGCGCGCCAGGAAGAAAAGGGGCCGCGCGCCTCGGGGCGCGCGCCAGAGAGCAAATCGCCGCGCGCCGACGGCGCGCGACGGGATGAAAAATACGTCGCACGCCACGGGGCGTGCGACAGATCGAGTAGCAGCGGAAGCAGGTTGGTGGGCCCACAGGCCGAGGAAGGACAGGCTCTGATAGCATGTTAGAATTAGCAGTACAAAGTTTAGAAACAGAAAAGGGAGGTTTGCACTAGCAGCAGTTGAGATACATATAGGAAACCCTAGTTGGGTTGTACTCGCTATAGAGTACCCCACTGCAGGCTAGACAATTACATCATTCTGACAGGTATTTCCAGGAACACATGCGCTTGGTCAGCGTTCACTATGTTCCATGGTTCGATACCGTATTCAACCACCTGCTTGCGATAGAAATTCCATGAGCTCTCGCTTTTGGACTTGCAATATGCGTGACACGTAAGAAAACAAATAGCACAAGTTAGAACGGGCTTGTCGGGAACAATGCATAAAAACTGGATGGACAAAATGGCTCGAATGGCTATGGTATGTAAAAATTACGTCATGATTTCTTAAACAACGTACCTTTAGCGAGACGCTGGCCAATCTTCGTTTTTACCTTCACGGTGAGACCCCACCTTATTCGGAAGCACTGGGTCCAATTGGGAGATGCGCGCCAGTCGACCTGTGGGTGGCAGTTCCTCATTGATGTACGACTCCACTGCAGCAGAAGCTTTATGGGGACTGCCAAGCTGCAAGCACAGTAGGCGATGAACTGGTTGTACACGGATTGCTCCATGTCCGAATACTTCGCCAGCGGCCCCCCGCCGACGAGCCGCTTCTGTCATGCTGCTGCACCTTCAATCTCTGATGCCGCCCGCTTACAGCTGACGCTGACTTGCTCCACGCCGGCAATTCTTGCGGTGGCGCGCACCGAGAGCTGCTCGTCGCGCATCCCTGGTGAGCCACGATTTCCTTTCATCCATGGTGCGCGAGTACCGTTTGTGCTTGTTTGTCCTGCCACAAGTTTCAGGGGGCTGCGCATCACAGGCCTGGACTTCTGCGTTACTAGCATCACGTGGGATATCAGCAGGAAATATGGGCACGAGATAGGCTGCTGCTTCAAGGACAGCAGGATTGTCCTCGTCAGTTGCGAGAGGTTCGATATGGTCGAGATTGTTGTCGGACGGCACCTCAAAATTGGCTTCAACACCCGTGGGCTCGAGGAGGTAAGGGAACAGGGGATTTGGTACAGGAGGCGATGGTGGCGCAGGATGTGAGGGAGGAGACGGCGGGGCAGGTGGAGTAGGAGGTGCAGGGGGTGCAGGCGGTGCAGGTGGGACTTGGAGACCGTTCGCCATCGACGCCATTGGGCGAGCAGCACTAACTTCCCACATCTTCATTAGCACGTCGAGAGCCGACATGGCTCCCTAGCTAGATGCTCTGTGATGAGGTAAGAGAGAGGGATGGAAGCCATCACTGTGGGATGCTTCATTTTGAACCGGTGAGGAAAACTGAAAATGAATGCTCGGCTCCTTGACTACCCCCTCTCGTAACGGGAAAGGAGGAGACGTGCACTAAGGGTGGGTAGGGTTTGCACAGTGCAAACCCTGTCACGGGGGCGGGAAGGCAGGTGATGGCCTCGACCGTGTCCCAAGGCACGTTCGAGCCCAAGTGCCTAGATGTGGTGGCACTCAAGAGGCATGGCGCCACGCCAGCCGTGCAATTTCAACTGCCCACTTGTGGCAACATTCTGCCGTGTGGGCAAAGTCGAAGTTCGAGAATGGGCGGATAGGAATCCGCATTGTGAGGGTAGGAAAAAAAACGTCCCCTTGTAGTTATAAGTTTGGCTGTGTGGTAAATATTGAACATTTAAAAGTCTATAATAAGTGTCTAGGGGTCTTGTAAAAATGTGCCATCCCTATTGTCCACCCTAGTCATTTCCCCAAAAAAAAATACAAGAACCCCCCGGGGCTTTTAGACGGGATATTACGGTTGGCCGCAAGGACGAAACTCCACCCATATATGGGAGAACAGTTTGGTAGATGCTAGGGAAGTTGAAAACAACATGAATCTGAGATTCACTATGCAAGATGATTTACTTAAGTCATCCGGTGCGACCAGAACCAAATGAGCTGTACTCAATCCCTTGAAGTCCTGTATTGGCGGTCTCTTCATCCATGCTCTTAATCACCCGCAGCTCCTCAGCCAAGTCATTGGGAAAGGACGTCCCGCTCCGCATCTCCTGTGCTAGTGCATCCACCTTGATCGCTGCACCCAGCTCCTCCTTCCCCACCACCTCCTGCCTGATCCCCTGCAGCTCGTTGGCAACGCCTGTCATGTTGGGCCGGCCTGCAGTGCGCTCCGCGGTGCAGGAGAGGGCCAGCTGGGCCAGGCGCAGCACAGCATCATCCGGGGCGTCCATGCCCTGGTCCTTGAGGGAGGCCGGATTGCCGGAGGAGATTTGATCCTCCACCTGATGGGGTGTATAAGGTGGGTGGGGGATGCGGGCAGGAAACGAAACTGTGAGCACGAGTCACACTGAGAATGGTCTGATGTCACTATGCTACAGTGTTGAGACCGCCAGGAGAGGCCAATGGATGGCACACATGCATGAGAGGCCAGGAGAGTTCATTCTTAAATGATGTGGTCTATGGAGTGGAATCGGTGCATTGCTGAGGCCCTTGAGTGCAGTCAAGTTGTTGAAAGAGATGCACTGCTACGCTTGAAGGATTGAGTTACAAGAAGGCGGGCGGGCACATGCATGGCATCATCAAGGACATCCATGCTGATGCCCGTGATGCAATCAGGGTTGTTAGGCGAGGCAAACGAGTGACTTTTAAGTCGACTCAAAAGTCAAGTCGTTACAATACAATGGCACACGACACTTGCATGCATGGCATCATCAAGCGCATCCATGCTGATGCCCGTAAGTGAAACGGTCAAGGTTGCTCGGCAAGGCAAACCGGAGGACCGTCTCTCACACCATCTGTAGAGCAATTGCTATCTGACTTTGTATAAAAAGTGAGAGTAATTTCCTGTGCCACGTCCAAAGCTGCGGCACTCACCCATCGCAGAATGTGCCCCTTCTTGTCACCGTCGGCAGAGCGGGGGCTGCGACCGGTGATCACCACAAGCATGAGCACACCGAAGCTGCACACACAGAGAACGGAGGGCAACAACACATTAGGGGGGTAGGGGGGGGGGGGGGGGGGGGGGGGGAAGGAAGTTAACACTGTCAAGGGATGTGCTGTGCACTGTTCATTCTGTATTGAGCAGGGGTTGCGACCGGTGAGCAGTACAAGCGTGAGCACGTTGAATCTGCATGGATGGAGGCAAAGTTATTGCGAGCAGCACACAGGGATGCCATATTGTGAGTATACTCTCTATCAGCCTTATACAGCGAGCTTCAACCACTGAGGACCACTAGTGGTTGTCTCATGCACACAGGTCCTGAGATGGTAAAATTGACTGGATGGTTGTGCTAGGACTTTCCTCGCAATGTCAATGATTAGATATGGGAGAATCTCAACCAGATGGGGATTTTGTTGACAAGACAAAACAACTAGACCACGATGTTTTAATCCCCTAGACGAATCATAGCAACTCAAGGCTGACATTGCAGCACGAGCAGACACTACACGCAAAAACTGGAAAGATTTAACTGCACGCACCCATAGCCAAACAAACGCACGCACGTGCATTGGTGTCATAATGGACATCATTTACGCCATCCATTTAGAATCCACTTGGAATCCGTAATCTCCCAATGACGACAGTTACTCACCTGAGGCATTGATGACAGCGGTTGCTGTGGATCTATTTGTGAGGCCCCTCGAAAACAGCTCACCTGTGGACATCGGTGGCAGTGGTGGCCTTTCACCTGTACACATCGGTGCCAGTGGCTGTCGTGGACGTTTTGTGAGGAACCTCAAAAGCAGCTCACCTGTACACGTCAGTGGCAGTGGTGGCCGTTCACCTGTACACATCGGTGGCAGTGGTGGCCTTGGACGTGCGTGAGTAGATGGGATCCACATAGCCCGGCGTTCCCATGACCCGAGTCGTACCCACAGTGGTGCCCTCGCCCATTTTCAACAGCCCAAAGTCAGCGATTTTGGCCTGTTGGATGGTTTGATGATTGAATTAGGGATGACATGTGCGATAGGAAAGAGAATGGACAAGGACTTGTTTATGCTTTGAGCTGGTCATCTTTGAAAGAGAGAATGAATGATGTGTGGAAGCAATTTAAAGATCAGAGGGTAATGAGGTCACGTTCGAGTGATCCATGGGGAAGGGTTGTTGACGAACATGCATGGGGAATTGTGTCTGCTTTGATGCACCAAACATGCCGTGGCACAGTTGTAACGCCTGTCGCTGTTATACAAATGGTATCAGAGCCTGAGATGTTGTGGTTCAAATCCCTATTGCGAAAAAAAAAAAGAAAAAAAAAAACGTACTCATGGCGGACGGATTTGAAACCCTATTGTGGTTCAAATCCCTATTTTGCCATCCCTACGTATGCTTGCCTGCATCTTTTCTCCGAGAAGGATGTTGGCACATCACAAAAATCAAATATCTGAATACTATACATGATGTGTGTTTGAAGACTTTGTTCGGATGTTTTCAAAATGTAGGGGTTCAAACTTTTTTAGAAGAAAGTATCGAACTTTTTTCAAATGATGTGTCAGATGATTTTCGTATGATTGGCAGGTTCTGAAATGGTTCTGAATACATGCGAGGGAAGTTCTATTGGGGTTTTGGAAACCTTGTTATGGACATGTTGGCGACACCTATTGACATTTATGCGGTGTAAAAATGGTGCTTTGCTGTGTTTTGTTACATGTTTGAATTGGATTTTGACATAGTTTAGCAGAGTGTCAATGCCTGTAAATTATACAGTTGGAAAAGGGCATCATGTATGTTTTTTTACCTTGTACACAGCCATAATTACACCTTGCACAAGGTTCGATAATGCCTCGACCCAACACCAAACATCCTTTTCCATGGATCCCACCGACATACGATGTGTGCTCGCAAAAATCAGAAAAATAGGAATTAAAAACGCTACAACATTCCTTTTGCTTCATATCCCTGCATCTAGTCTCCTATTGTCACATTGTCACTGCCTTCTACTGGTAATCTGACTTGCTGCTGCAATCCCCTACTCGTCTCCTATCGCACTAGTTGGCCTGGAGTTCCTAACTGCTGTGACCTATGCTGCCCCTTCTTCGCTTTCCCAAACGCTCTGTGTCTACTCTACTCCCCTGGCTGCTGTGACTGCTCTTCTTCCCACTGTTGTGACTGCTCTTATTCCCCCGCTGCTTCCTCAACTTTGCTCCCCACCTGTTGTGACTACTAAGCTTGACCTGCTGCTGTGATTCTTCGCCTCTCCCACTGAATACATACTCTTCTTCTCCCACTGCTGCCCCTTCTTCGCTCCCCCCCTTGTTGTGACTTCTCTGTTCCCTCCTTGCTGCCCCTTCTCCGCTCCCCACACTGCGGAGACCTTTGCTCCCCAGCTGCTGCCCTTTCTATTCGTCCCCCACTGCTCAGTGACTACTCTACTCCCCTGGCTGTTGTTTATTTGGAGCTCCCCCCACTGTTGTGACTACTCTCCTTCCCCGCTGCTGCCCCTTCTTTGCTCCCCCCTATTTTAACTACTCTGCTTGACAAGCTGCTGCCACTCCTCTGCTCCCCCCACTGCTGCCCCTTCTCCACTCCCCCCACTGTTGTGATTACTCTGCTCCCCCTGCTGCCCCTTCTCCGCTTCCCCAAATGCTCTGTGTCTACTCTGCTTCCCGCACTGCTGCCTCTTTTCCGTTCCCACCCTGCTGTCATTACTCTGCTTGACCCGCTGCTACCCCTTCTCCGCTCATCCCACTGCTGTGACTGCTCTACTTCATCTGCTGCTGGTCCTTCTCCCATACCCCCTCTGTTTTTATTACTCTGATTTCCTGTTTGCTGTTCCACTGCTGCACACTCCACTCCTGCTCCTCCCAGCATCACAGCATTGCTGCCCCCAAGCAAATACCTACTGCCTCTCACAGCTGCCATACCCCGCTGCTCCGCTGCGGTCTCACAGCTCAACATAGCTTCCCTTTTTGCTGTCCATCTCATACTCTCCCTACTGCTACTCCTCCACAGCACACCCCACACCAGTTCTGCAGCTTACCCCTCCACTGCTGCGTCCCCGTGTCTCCCCACTCCACCTTTCTCTGCCTCTCGCACTGTTTACAACCCGCTGCTCCTCTTCGTTGCAACTTCCACTCTAGTTCAGTCAAGCAACCACCCTCCCCACCGGAGTGCGGGTGCTTGGTGTGGCCCTATACTCCTCAAAGCCCGACTCGTGGACAAAAAGGCCAAATGGCCCCCATTCGAAACCCTTCATGCGGGGGTTGTAGGTCGGACTGGCCTGGGTGAAGTGATCCCTCACCACCCTTTTCACAAGGGCGCGGATGCTTGTCACCCATTTGGTGTTCTTACGGTGGGAGTTGGTGAGGTTCATTGTCGTCTTGTTTGTCTTTGACAATCCGTAATCGATCTGTACAGTGATGGAGTTTGGAGGGATTTGTGGATCATGTTTCAAAGGGGGAAACAGTGAAGTATTGGGAGCACCGTGCATGGCATGCAAGGATGGAAAGCAAATTGAAACATTTGTTGAAACCCAAGCAAGGAATGGGGTAGAAGAACACAATGAATTGGGGACAATGAGAGGGAGAAAGAATCTGCTCACCACCATGATAATCCACGCAATGTGATACGCCTTGATGCACAACTTTGTCCCCACAGCATATTCACCAAAGGCATCCATGGCAGCATCGAAGAAGCACTTGTTGGCGAATGGGAGGCCGGACTCCTCATCATTCCCCCATGTGCTTAGTGGATCATCGGCAGCTGCAGCAGTTGGGTTTGGAGGGGGTTGGGGAGGGGACAGGTGGGGCATTGGCAGGCCAATCTGGTCGGTCGAAGGAAAACGGGAAAGGGTAAGAGAGAAACAGTGACCAGGGAAGGGGGTTGGGGGTGTAACCCCCCCAAAATCATGCAATACAAGGCATTGTGCGATGGAATACTCACTTGGGCAGTAGGTGCCCCAAAGATCGCACTTCAATTCCACGTCGATGTGTAACTCTGATGCACGCAGCCCACTAACTGCCACCCCCAGGGCCTCGAGCACCGCCCTTTTGATATAGAAGGCGCGCTCGTTCTTCCATTGCGTCCAAACACGCTTGAAAGTTTCAATGCGTTTCTGGTCCTGCATGACCTCTTTCAACTGAATCAAAGACACTATGTAGTTCTCTGATATGACCGCGTGCAAGACCAAGATCCTCTTCTCAAAAGATGGGTAGAAATTGATTTCGTTGTCGTCAGCTTCCATGCACATGCGATTCCTGGTATCCTCGATGTAGAGCTAATGAAGTATTCAACGGAAGGGAAAACATGGAACATGGCATGCAGGGAAGGAGCAAATTAGGATGCATGGGGAGGAGGGCAAGCTTTGAATGGGGCAAACAGAGATGAATGCAATGCAAGGCATGCAGGGAAGGTGCACATTGAGAAGCATGGGGAGCAGGGCATGCTTTGAATGGGGCAAACAAAGATGACTGCACTGCAAGGCATGCAGGAAAGGTGCAAATTGGGATGCATGGCGAGCACGGCATGATTTGAATGGGGCAAACAGAGATGACTGCACTGCAAGGCATGCAGGAAAGGTGCAGGTTAGGATGCATGGGGAGCAGGGCATGCTTTGAATGAGGCGAACAGAGATGAATGCAATGCAAGGCATGCAAGGAAGGTGCAAATTGGGAAGCATGGGGAGCAGGGCATGCTTTGAATGGGGCAAACAGAGATGGATGCAATGCAAGGCATGCAGGGAAGGTGCAAATTAGGATGCTTGGGGAGCACGGCATGCTTTGAACGGGGCAAACAGAGATGGATGCGAAGCAAGGCATGCAGGGAAGGTGCAGATTAGGATGCAACGGGAGCAGGGCATGCTTTGAATGAGGCAAACAGAGATGGATGCAATGCAAGGCATGCAGGGAAGGTGCAAATTAAGATGCTTGGGGAGCACAGCATGCTTTGAACGGGGCAAACAGAGATGGATGCGAAGCAAGGCATGCAGGGAAACAGATTTACGGGTTGGGGAAGGGCAACTGACCCTCAAATTCGTGGCAGATGGCATCCCATGTCTCCTAGCGATGGGCGGTCCTTGTACAGCACTCTCCGCCACACACACGGGCTCAGGTTCCTGGGAGGGTAGCTCGCTGGATATCGCCTGCAGAGGTGGAACTGGCATTCCTACTCCAGCAGAATTTCCCAGGGGCCTTGGTGCTGCCTTCAGCTCCGCAATCTGCCTATTCGCTTCCTGCAATGCCTGAAACAATTGCTGCATGGACGCGTTGGGTGATACACCAGCACTACTGAAAGGGAATACAACTGCCGCACCCTCTTGCTTGCACCTTGCGGATTCTCCCGCGACTTCAGGCCCAATATCTGTTTTACCAAAAGCCTCACAACTAGGTCGACCGTCGCCTGGCTGACCTCCAGCACCAGGGTTGCCACCGTCAGCTGCGCCCTGGAGTCCGACCTGCACGCCACTACTCCGCTCAAAACCCTGCCCAATGCCCCACTCCTCATCGTCACTTCCTCCATGCTTACGGTTGTCAGCAACACGCTGGACTTCAACTTTGATGCCACTCCGCCCACGAACCGGCTGGGCATTCCTTCCCAACGAGGAACCTGAAGCGAGTGCCGCATAGGGGTCGTCTGAAGCCCCCCGTTTCTTGCGAATGCTTTCCCGTCGGTTCTCCGCTGTAGCATCTACTGTTTTCCCCAAAACCTTCATGTCGTTGTAGAACCCGAGATCGGCATTCAAAGTACGCCGCTCCTTACCCACTCGGGTTTCCCCACGTTCTGAGCGCTTGGCTGGTGCATGTTCTTGGGGCCTCCCCCTCTTACGCCCTTTCTTTTCCTTCCTAGCGCGACAACGCTTTCCGCTAGATCCGTTTCTGCGTCCACCCCGAGCCTTGCCTTTCCTCCTGTCTTCCTCCTCACTCTCTGACTCTGATTCCGCATCCTCACTTTCGTCCTCCTCATCGTCGTACTTCTCCTCGCTCCCAGAGGAGCTCCCCGACTCCTCCTCAGAGCTTTCATCGTCATCGGAAGATTCCTCCTTGACAGGGGCTTTCTTTCCAGCCCTTCGGCGCCGTGACTTCACCCTCCCTGACACCCCCCTCTGATCCTCCAACTCCCCGCCACGGCTCTCCCTCCCACCCCCCCCATGCCCAGGAACATTCTCTGCACCATCCTGTCGAGCACCTGCTGCAGTAGGAGGGGATGCGTCACGCTTCACTTCAAGCTCGCCCTCATGATCACCCTCACCCTCGCCAACCCTGCCGCAATGCTCGCCGTCACGCTTGCTGTAACGCTCGCCGTCACGATCGCCGTCACGCTTGCTGTAACGCTCGCCGTCACGATCGCCGTCACGCTTTCTGTAACGCTCTCCGTCACGATCGCCGTCACGCTCGCTGTCACGATCGCCGTCACGCTCGCCGCCCCGCTCGCCGTCACGCTCATGCCCTTTCACTTGCAAGTGATCCTCGTCGTCTACAGCTTCATGCTGTCGTGTTGCCCCGGTCGCCTGTTGTTTCCCTCTTTTCCCTTTCTTGGCACCGCGTTTAGCTACAACACATAAAGAAAGGGCGACAAGATCAGTGGTGACGAGTGGAGCACCTCTATTGGTGGCGAAATCAACCACGATATCAATGAGCAACTCTGAAACAGACATAGAAAGACGCTATGCGGAGCTAAAAGGCTCTTGCTTACCTTTCCTCTCTTTAGCAGGTTTGAATTGGTCCAGCAGCTTCACCTTAGGACCGTTCCGCGGCTCGCTTGAACCGCCGCGACTAATTCGGCCAGCGTAAGGCTCGTCACCAGACTGGTCACTATCCGATGATGAGTCCCCTGACTCCTCGGCAGCGCGTGCAGAAGATTTGTTCTTCCTCCGATACTGAACAACTAACGGAGCAGCTTTGTGAGGTGTCATCTCGTCATGAAGCCTCTGTTCCGCACCTGTTCTGGTGCCTTCCAGGGGCTGTAAAGCTCCAGTGCCTACTACCACCGCAGTAGCATCGGCCTGTTGATCGAGATCGCAGATGTCCGCCATTATCGCCGCTAGACCAGTCCAGTGAATGATTGCAAGATGAGGAGTGCATTTCGATGGATCAGAGCTTGCTTAAATAGGTATTCAAGGTGCAAGGAATCCCACCGCGCATGCTAGACGTGCCTGCGAGAAACGCAGTGCGAAATCCCAGTACGTGCCTGCGGACCGCGCCCAAGAAGGTCTTGCAAGCGAGAATAGGAACGCGCCATTGCTGGACGCGCCCTTAGAGAGCATTACGACTGCGCCATAGCTGGACGTGCCTACGACGAGTAATTGCAACGCGCTAAGGTTAGAAGTGCCTACTGCTAACAGCAATGCGTTATGGCAGCAACTCACAGTGAGGCAACATTTGGAAATGCCTATCGTAGGAGGGTATCGTGAGGAGAACCTCAACTGGTACAAGCGTGACGTTCTTGGTGCTCTTCGCCTTAGGGTTTCGTGGTCTCAACTACCGCCACGAGAGATGGCACAGCATGTTCCTTTAACGAAAACCTCCCATGAAGTCACGTCGTGCTGGAGTTCCGCGCCTTCTTCAGCTCCTGCACCAGTTCTGGGATCGCAGCAGCCCAGCTGCCCTAGAAGTTGCAAGGTACGTGCTGGCAGTACGGTATGTGAGTGTTCACAAGCCTGGTCTTAGTAGGAGACTTGTTGGGCTGGAACGCCGTTTCGCCAGCAATCCTATATCTGCATTGTACTAAAAGCGCGATACTACTAAGTATTTTCGATCGCGTGAATGTCAACATCAGAGCTAGACTAGCCGCAAAAAAATCAATGTCACAAAAAATCAATGCCACAACAGCAAACAGGCAGCGCGAAATTCGAATACACGCGTAGGACGATCCGTGCCTAGTCCAACTCATCGCGCTTCGAGAACGACTCTGTTCTGTTGCCCTTGAACCATCGTTGCAATATCGAAAACAAGGATGGGCGTTACAAGTGCGCTGTATAACAACCCAAATATCATTCTAACACATCATCTGGTTTGTTTTTCTACCAAACTCCAGGTACTTGTGATTGGATCTGGAGTCCAGATTCTGGACTAACATACAAGTCACGCATTTAGGGATAACCCTCAACCACAGAAAGAACCCTACCAAGAATTCAAACTCCAAAAACCGTCGTAATGTGTCACAGAGGCCGCCTTTATGAAAGTGCCATGAACAGTGAGAAGGGTGATACCGTGGTATATTGTCATATGCAACATCACCAAGATACCAGGGGACTGGAGTTTCACATACACCAAATGGCTGCTAAGTGTAAGCACGATTCAAATCAAGTCTTGCTCTGGCATGCAACATCCCATATTCAGCCTGGTTGGAAGAGATCAGCAGAGTGTTTCTTGATTGTAGGGGTACTATGCATTCAGCAAAGGAGGATAGAGAAGCAGCGTTGTGTCTGTTGTGCAACCTTACGAGTCACATGCGGCACGCTGTGTGTTGACATGTTCTAGTACCGTATAACCACACACCGTTTTTGTATGCCGTGCCTCTTGAAGGCATGCTGCTGTCCAACCCACCTTCAGCCATCCATTCATTGCATGCATGCATGGTTCGGTGGGACACCACTCCATACTGCCCACTCCACTCCAGGTCCTCAGCACCATGACGTGACACACACCTTTCAGGATAGCATAATAACTAGGCCATCTGTCATTATACTCAGCTAATCTCATGTCTAGTGCTAGATTATGCAGCCCCTATCCAACACCGAAGGTGGCTAAGAGCATCACACAGCCTGAATAGAGGCGCATGCACTATCATAGAAACACGACCACGTAGCCAAATCTTTACGATATTGCCGCCTCCACTGTCTTGGCGTCCCGACCAAGTTGCACGCATTCAGACTGCCAAATTCGGATTCGACGAGAGTATGAATGACTCGCATTACATAAACACCGCAGTCATTATCGTTGTCTTGCTGTCGCACCTGCAAATGGCCCGAGAAGGTGATAGTGTTGGGATTAGGTGTAATATTCGAATTCAGGCAGAAAAATGTTGTTCATGCGCACCTCACTCCTCACACTCCCCTTCTCATCCGCGCATCCCCATTGCACTCATGCGCAGCCCACTCCTCTCACTCCCTTTCTCATCCGCGCATCCCCACCGCACTCATGCGCAGCCCACTGCTCTCACTCCCCTTCTCATCCGCGCATCCCCACCGCACTCATGCGCAGCCCACTACTCGCACTCCCCTTCTCATCCCGCATCCCCACCGCACTCATGCGCAGCCCACTCCTCTCACTCCCTTTCTCATCCGCGCATCCCCACCGCACTCATGCGCAGCCCACTCCTCTCACCCCCCTTCTCATCCGCGCATCCCCACCGCACTCATGCGCAGCCCACTCCTCTCACTCCCTTTCTCATCCGCGCATCCCCACCGCACTCATGCGCAGCCCACTCCTCTCACTCCCCTTCTCATCCGCGCATCCCCACCGCACTCATGCGCAGCCCACTCCTCACACTCCCCTTCTCATCCGCGCATCCCCACCACACTCATGTGCATCCCACTCCTCTCACTCCCCTTCTCATCCCGCATCCCCACCGCACTCATGCGCAGCCCACTCCTCTCACTCCCTTTCTCATCCGCGCATCCCCCCCGCACTCATGCGCAGCCCACTCCTCTCACCCCCCTTCTCATCCGCGCATTCCCACCGCACTCATGCGCAGCCCACTCCTCTCACTCCCCTTCTCATCCGCGCATCCCCACCGCACTCATGCGCAGCCCACTCCTCTCACTCCCTTTCTCATCCGTGCATCCCCACCGCACTCATGCGCAGCCCACTCCTCTCACCCCCCTTCTCATCCGCGCATCCCCACCGCACTCATGCGCACCCCACTCCTCTCACTCCCCTTCTCATCCGCGCATCCCCACCGCACTCATGCGCAGCCCACTCCTCTCACTCCCCTTCTCATCCCGCATTCCCACCGCACTCATGCGCTGCCCACTCCTCTCACTCCCCTTCTCATCCCGCATCCCCACCGCACTCATGCGCAGCCCACTCCTCTCACTCCCTTTCTCATCCGTGCATCCCCACCGCACTCATGCGCAGCCCACTCCTCTCACCCCCCTTCTCATCCGCGCATCCCCACCGCACTCATGCGCACCCCACTCCTCTCACTCCCCTTCTCATCCGCGCATCCCCACCGCACTCATGCGCAGCCCACTCCTCTCACTCCCCTTCTCATCCCGCATCCCCACCGCACTCATGCGCTGCCCACTCCTCTCACCCCCCTTCTCATCCGCGCATCCCCCCCGCACTCATGCGCAGCCCACTCCTCTCACCCCCCTTCTCATCCGCGCATCCCCACCGCACTCATGTGCAGCCCACTCCTCTCACCCCCCTTCTCATCCGCGCATCCCCATCGCACTCATGCTCAGCCCAATCATCTCACTCCCCTTCTCATCGGCGCATCCCCATTGCACTCATGCGCATCCTACCCTTCCCACCCCCGTACGCATCCGCGCATCCAACGCGCATACCTCGATGGCGTTTAACGGAATCTCTGCTGCCCACGATTTTGCTTCAGTCTCCGTGATCCATGCGTAGCGCTTCATGACCTGTCGCATCAAACATCTGCGCATTGAGCGTACGGGTCGTTAGCACTCGTCCGCAAGAATCATGTTTCATACGAAGCACATATCTCACTTTCTCAAAGGTCCATCAATGTCGACGTGAGTTGCATATGAGTCCGCATGCCACAGGACACACTTGATCGGGATAAGGGATCCCGGAGCGTGGTTAATTTCGATGACAGCAAGGCTCCAGTGCGCACTGCAATGTTATCGAGACTCCAATGTCGTTAGTTTGCAGCACATGGGTACGTTCTACACATGAATAAAAAGACCCGACTACTTACTCCTTGTTAATCGGAACAAGAACGTGCTTAAACGACAAAATGTCATGTCCATAGGCCTGCCTAGTGATCCTCTTCGACCCCGGGCATGCTACGAGTGTCCAGAAATAAGGCGATGTGCAAAGCCACGACGCATTGTCATATCCGTACTCGTAGTGTAACATACTGCAGGATCGACATGAAAATATACAAAGTCGGTGAAGCTCGTGAGAAACTAAAATCAAGGGTCAAAAAATCAGTTTGCTCTGTGTTCAACACAGAGGCACTCACGATGAGAGCCACTCGATAACCGTGCCACTGATCCACTGCTCGTTTTCCAGAGTGCGGTAATTTGAGGGTTTGATTTCAAGAGATCCCCCAAACGGGGATGGCATGCGCATGTGCCGGAAACTACATCGCGCTAACTTGGGTATGCCCTTCTCCTCCATATCTTGAGTACGCAAACTCAGCTTGAGCAGGATCTTGCCTTAGGTAAGGGTCGAAATTCCTTGCCCAGCCAGCTCAACGGAAAGTCGAAGCAGATACTGTAGTTCCTCCTGGAGAAGGACCCACACGCCCTTGCCCTTCGTTGGTCAACTTTGTGCTAAAATTCCTGCTCCCATTCGTCGTCAACGAATAGCCTGCTCTTGATATCTTGTCTACTTGGTGTCCAGTGTTGGGCGGTTTGACAGGATTCCCTGCTCCAATGGCATTGGTGCGGCTTGTATTTTTCTGACACACAATTGGCGTGTACCCCAAAAAGGATGTCAGGTCCATGTCGCAAGCGGAAACGACCTTCGCCAACTTGTTTCCAGTTGGGTACAAAACCTCGTCAGGTTGCTGCGACAAGAAAGCAGTTTTTGTACGCGAAAACAGTTACACCGGGAGATGCTGAGTATGAGTCGCATGGCGTTCTCGCCCATCTGCACGGTTGTCGCGCACCAATAAACAGTGTGACCTAGCACTTCGAGCAGTACATCACAAACCCTAACCAATTGCAAACCAACTACTGACACTCGATGACCAATGGCCAATCAGGGTCACCGGAAACATATGTTCAGGCTCAGATCGCCAATTCGTGTTCGCGCCAAATCCTTCCCTCGCCTTTCGAAAAAAACTATCGTCCATACGATAGTTTACTATCTCACCACGGTGCAGTGTTACCACTCACATCTCAAGCTGGTGTGCCAAACACCATTTCAGTCCTACGGACAGATCTGCTCGATGGAGGGTCAGGGTTGCGAGTTTTGCAATAAGCGCGTGTGCTGCTATCAAACAGTACGTAGCCATCAAGCTAACCATGACGGCTGTAAGCGAGCCCAAAGACGCAAGGCTCAAGAGGCTGCTAAACGAAAGAAGCTGGGTCGTGACGTTGAGAAGCAGTATACCTTTGTCCCGTTAGGAAGAGCCACCCTTCCCGCGCCAAAGCATTCGATTCCCTTAGCAGCACTTCCGAACGCAGTAGAGCAGCACCAGCAGCCGGCAGAGCGAGTTCCTGATGCGGTCCATACGTGTAGCACCACACTCGTGGGGGAAGAAGCTCCTACAGAGGAAATTCTCGATGTTAAGGCGGAAATATGCATTTTGGCACGGTCTCACGGCCTTACCAACGGGGTGATAAACGACACGATACAGTTAGTTAGACATCCGAAATTAGATCCAAAGCAGCTGGACGATTGGAACAGCTACCGGGACCTGGAGAAGTACGAGAACACCTTTGACGTTGGAGAGGCGAACGAATGGATCGTCGAGGAGATCCCAGTGGATCACGAGATTGGGTTTCTCACTTTCAAACGCTGAAACGCTATAAAAGTGAGTGTCTCCCAGGTGCGGTGTCACGTTCTTTAGAGTGGAGGTGGGGGTTTAGTGATGACGATCAAACCATCGGACCAAAGGGAACCATCGTTTCTTCACGTCTGTTTTACATATTTGTTTCCGTCATTATCACCATCAGCTCCTTCAGGCCATGTTCAAGAAAATGTCAGCTGTCAAGGGATTCACCATCATGCCTCAAGAGTGGAAGGTTGATGGGGTTCGCCGCTACAGTACCCCTGCAAACACGGACTGGATGCTGGAGGCTTGGGTAAGTTTGGTTCCAGCTCATGTCGCGTTTGACAAGACCGTCGAAACATAGGATCCAATTCAGATTTCCATCACTTTCTCATTCACTGTGGCAGGAGAGGGTGCGGAAGTATGGCATAGTTATAGCGCTCATTCTGTTCTCGGACCAGACCAATCTATCACATAACGGGCGCCAATCCGCCCACCCATTTCTTTTGTCCTTTGGGAACATTCCGGAATGGGCTAGGTGGCTCGAAGGAGGCACTGAGCTTCTCGGGCTTCTGCCTAATATCCCAGCTGACCTCTCGCCGGAAGAAAAGGTTCGAGTGTTCCAGCGTGCTGCAGAGATCATGATTAAAGATTTAAAGGCGGCTTCACATCTGAAAGGGTGAGTCAACACTACTGTCACCCAAAGGCGCGCATCCCTAGTAATCTCCGTCATCGTACTACGTATTCTGCCTCATCCCTATTCATAATCCTCCCACCCCGCTGTTTCCATCATTAGCCTTCTGGTTTGGTCAAACCAACCACTCCGTCACGTTTCCACCCCACTACCCTTCTAATATTCTTTCCCTGAGGCATACCCTCTCCGCTCCCTTTGTTGACCCTCGTTCACATCTGGTCCTCCTTCGCATGCGTGCCACAACGCTGTATTCAGTCATAACTTTGCTTTGCCACCATCTCATGCCGTTAATGCCTTCCCTGCTTGCTGTCCCCATCTTCCTAACCGTTCTTCATCTGCTTGCTTAGGGCCGCCCATGCTCACTCCGTTACTCCCATCTCCGACGTGTTATCCCATCATCCCCCCTCTACCTCCCTGTTTCCCCCTTCATCCTTGGCGGCTGTGCAGGGGCGGGGTGATGGTGGAAGACAGTGCCGGTGTGCAATATAGAGCATTCACGCTTCTATATTCATGGGTGACAGATCACCCGGAGTCTTCTAAGGTCACTTGTACGATGGCATGCAACTCGCTCCATCCGTGCTCGTTGTGCTTGGCTGATAAGGAGCACCTCGATGCGATGACGTTTGAGTTGACTCAAACGCCCCCCGATAAGGAGTGCCTGGATGAGCAGGAAGACACTATTGTCCTCAGAACTGTCAAGAGTCAGAAGGATGCGTACAAGGAGATGGAATCAGCAAAGACCAAGAAGAAGCTGAAGGCGGTGAAGAAGAAGACCTCTACTCACTTTGTGAAGGTAACCCTTGCCTAGCTTGTTCCGCATGCATTGCCGCGCATCTCATCTGGTTTCCCTCCATCCACACCATATACTGCACTGGCTAGTGTGCATGAGAACCTACTCCAATCCGCAGCCAGCTGTTTGTGTTTATTACCCCGACCCGCCATAGTGACTCTGTGTCCTTGACCCACAACGCAGAGCCTTTTGTGGGACTGGGAATTCGCAAAGACTCTCTGGGGCAACACATACCTCGCTGTCCCCCCGGACATCATGCACATCTGGGAGCAGGGCATATGGCTGCATGCCATGAAGTGCCTTGTGAAGAAGCTGACTCCGAAAGAACGGAAGATTCTTCTGGAGTGAGTTGTTCCGCGCCATGCTGAACCGTTCCTCCCCTCCTTGCTTGCTTTCCGCGCCATGCTGAACCGTTCCTCCCCTCCTTGCTTGCTTTCCGTGCCATGCTGAACCGTTCCTCCCCTCCTTGCTTGCTTTCCGTGCCATGCTGAACCGTTCCTCCCCTCCTTGCTTGCTTTCCGCGCCATGCTGAACCGTTCCTCCCCTCCTTGCTTGCTTTCCGCGCCATGCTGAACCGTTCCTCCCCTCCTTGCTTGCTTTCCGCGCCATGCTGAACCGTTCCTCCCCTCCTTGCTTGCTTTCCGCGCCATGCTGAACCGTTCCTCCCCTCCTTGCTTGCTTTCCGTGCCATGCTGAACCGTTCCTCCCCTCCTTGCTTGCATTTTCCACCATGCTGAACCGTTCCTCCCCTCCTTGCTTGCATTTTCCACCATGCTGAACCGTTCCTTCTCTCTAGGCGATACAAGATTTTGAAGGAGGTCACACCAGCTTCCGTGCTCCGTCTGCCTTCGGCGTGGGCCTACTTTACATCCACGCCTGCTTTTCAGCTTCAGAGCATCGTGCGATGATGCAGGTCTTGCCTCTCATCATCGATCTCCCAGGACGGAAAGATGTCCGGACGGCAATCGTGCTCATGGTCGAGTGGTACAAGGAGTTTATTCGCGCTGAGTACCACACCGACGATTCCCTGAAACGGATGAAAGATGCCACCATCAGGTAGTTACTCTTGTTGTTGTGTGGGCTCCCAAGCCGTTCATTGCCACATACACCCATTTTCCTCGCATCAACCATACCTACATGCTCTCCCCCCCCCCCCCCCCCCCTTCCCTTTCATCTTGTTTTGACCCTTTGCATCCCTGTTCTTCCATACCCCACCTGCTTGACCTCAATCCTGCCCTTTTTTTCCCTTGACTGCATGATTCCTCACCCCCCCTCCCTCGTGTCGTTTCTCCCTTCCTGGCCTGCATTCCACCCCTTAACTGCATGCATGCTCTCGACTGTCTCTCCCCAGCATGGTGAAGGCTCTGCGTGTTGCATTTCCTAAGCAGAAGTCAAAGTGGAAAATAGTGAAAATTCATCTCCTCGTCCACCTCCCGTCAACCATCCGTCTTCGGGGAATCCCCGCGGAGTACTCGTCGAACTGTTACGAGCACTCCCACAAGACCACTGTGAAGCGTCCTTCACGTGGCACGAATTGGAAGAATGTTGAAGATCGCATCGTTCGGAAACACCTGGAGCACGCGGTAGTTAGACAACTAGCGCGGGAGGCCGGCGGGGACAGCACGTACGAGACTTCGATGAAAGAGGTGATTCTTTTAAACCTGCAATGTCCCCCCTGCTCTGTACCCCTGCACACTCTCGTCTGCTTTGTTTCCCTGTTTTATTCCCATGCTCTGCTCTCCTGCTCTAACTCACTGCATGGCTGCCCTGCTCTGTTCTCTTGCTCTGTTCCACTTTTCTGTTCCCCTGCTCTGTTTCCCTGCTCTGTTTCCCTTCTCAGTTCTCTTGCTCTCTTCTCCTGCTCTGTTCCCCTAGTCCGTTCCCCTTCTCTGTACCCTGTTCTGTTTCCCTGCTCTGTTCTCAGCACTGTTTCCATGCTATGTTCATTGATGTGTCTGCCCTGCTCTGTGCCCTGTTCTGTTTGCCCTGATCTGGTCCCTGCTCTGTTTTACCTGCTTTCATCCCTGCTCCGCAACATCCTCCTGTGTTCCCTACTGTTTCCCTGCTATGTTCCACTGCTCTGTTCCCCAATATCTGTTTCCATGCTCTCTGCATGAGTTGGCAATCAGATGCTGGACCAACCTAACCAAGGTAACCGACTCCTACCCTCCATCCCCGTCTTCGTCCCCACAAACTCGCCCCCGTTCCCCTCCCTCATTTCCCCCTGGTCCCTAGCCCTCTCCTTCGCCTCCCCCGCATCAATCCCCTCCCCCACCCTCTCTTCCACCCTCCAAATGCCCACACCATTCACCCCACCCCCTCCCTATACCAACCCTCTCATCTTCACGGTGACAGGCATGCCTGGCTGGCCGGAGGGTGCTTACTAAGACCCACAAGAAGATGGTCATTGGAGACATCACCGACTCGGTGTTCCGGAGCTACGTCTTGACGCTGGGTGAACCCGCCATGAGTGCGATGGTTCTGCGCCTCAAACAGGCGGGCATCAACACGCAAGTCTTGCAGGTGCATTCCCCTCTCCTGCTTGCTTTCCACCCCATCCACCCCTGGTTCCCCCTCTCCTGCTTGCTTTCCACCCCATCCGCCCCTGGTTCCCCCTCTCCTGCTTGCTTTCCACCCCATCCACCCCTGGTTCCCCCTCTCCTGCTTGCTTTCCACCCCATCCGCCCCTGGTTCCCCCTCTCCTGCTTGCTTTCCACCCCATCCGCCCCTGGTTCCCCCTCTCCTGCTTGCTTTCCACCCCATCCACCCCTGGTTCCCCCTCTCCTGCTTGCTTTCCACCCCATCCACCCCTGGTTCCCCCTCTCCTGCTTGCTTTCCACCCCATCCACCCCTGGTTCCCCCTCTCCTGCTTGCTTTCCACCCCATCCGCCCCTGGTTCCCCCTCTCCAGACTGCTGTCCATGCAAACCCTGGCCAATACCCCATTTCCCTTATGCTCTCCACCCCCTCTTTCGCTGCTTTCCCTTTTTGTTGAATGCTCGTGGTGTCAGGTGCACACGGCACTTGCGATCCCGCCACACGATAAGATGGAATGGACGTCAAGGGGGCAGTTCGTCAAGGCTAGCCCAGCCCAGCAAAACTTCTCGTCGATTGCGATCAACCCTGCAGGGAAGGGATCCCCGTGGTATGGCCGTTGCCTTGTGCTGTTTCATTACAACAAGGGTGGTGAGCTGAGGCGAGGCGCATATGTGGAGTACTACACCGAAGACAAGCGACAATGCCCGTCGACGGGATGCAAGCGTCTTTTACCCACAGAGGGCGTTGATAATTATGCGGTGATCGATGTAGACTGCATTCTTAGTCTCGTGCACATTGTACCCTCGTGCGAGGACGATGAAGTGAGCCTCCTCAACAGATTTGTAAGGTGAGGCCTTTGACCCAATGTGACTGTGGTAAACGTTGATTTTGAACCTAGAATATTGATATTTTTAGGCATTTCTTTAATCTAATAGGTGCAAAATCAATAACCATTGGTTAAATATGACACTTGGAAACCCATGTTCTTAATGGGATTTACAAATTCAAGAAATAATCTTCAAAGGTTTTGCTGTAACAAACAATGCACAGAAGTAAAAAGGAGACATTTATATTGAGAACAGGTTTACAGCACAAATCTTCCAAGCGAGGAGACCAGCTCCAACCCCTCTTAGTCGCGAAACCCTAATGCTGCAGCAACAGGCAAGAAACATTGAGCGGAAACATACGAATAGTGTCTCCAAAACGTCTCAAGAGGGACAAACGATTTTTGTAGGTTTTCTGTACGTTTTTCAAACGATTGTCAAACATACGATCGACCTGCGGGAACGTCAGATGATTTTCAAACACACACATTTTTGTGATGCAGGTTTGATGTCGCGATGCACAAGGCCGAAGCTGTGGAGGTACTCAAAGCCACGTGCCGCACCAATGAGGATGTCCAGCCGCTGCTGGAAGGTGAGAGTGAAGGACGCCTCTGCACACATGCATAGAACGAGAGAGTGGCAGAACATAACAGTGACGGAATGTGAGAGAGAACATGATGAGCCACACAGTAGGAGCAACATAATAGGGGTAGTGACACAGCATGTGCACCACTCTCTGAAAAGAAACGTGGGAACGAAGTAAAAAAAATGGCAGGTATTTTCTTGATCAACTTTTTAGGGGTGGTGATGCTCGAGGTGGGTCCAAGGAAACAGGATGTGGAGGTGGTAGACAAACTACACAGGGTCGTTGTCGGAAATAAACTTACGTTTTTTTATAAACTGGTCAAGGTCACCGTTGGGAACAAACTCGTAGATCAGGATTTGCTCTGGCCGCGTTTTCATGTCCCCTCCAACAGCATATCCAAGCAGCCGCACGATGTTTGGATGGTTCTTGTCGGCCATTTGCTGGACCTGCGAGGAAAATGGCAGAGATAAGTGTCAATGACATGGTTCTTACATGGCACACCAAAATGGAAAAGACATGCCAGGGCAGAATGACTTTTAGATGTTTCAAAAGGCATGCCATGCATCGAGAGGCATAGTCAAAGTGGATAAAAGAACGGCTCTTCAACAGAAATCCAGCCATCATAGCAACCCACCTCTCACTGCAAATCTACACCCTTCAGTTTGGCCCCTTATAAAAAAGACTCAAAAGCCACGCTCACCTCTTTTTGGAAATCCACATCGATCAGTTTGGCTCGCTTGACAGCCCACAGGGTGACGCCATCGTGTGGACACACGCCCTTGTACACGTCACCAAAGGCACCCGCGCCAAGCTGGTTCTCCGAGTTCCAGTGCTTGGTGGCTTTCAGGACGTCTTCAAGACAGTACTCCGTGCATTGAGCGCCCGTCATGCTCGCAGCCCGGCCTGCAAAGGTACGGATGGAAGGGGTGTGGAGTGGTAGTGTGGGGTGCAAGGTACCCGCGCCAAGCTGGTTATTGCCAGGCCAGTTGCCAGTGCCCTTTGAGGACTTCAAGGAATTTCTCAAGAGAGAATCCCTCCTCCTCCGTGCATTTTAGAGGCGCTTGGAAAGGCATTAAGGACTTTCTCATGGGATTATTCCTCCTCCTCCGTGCAGTGAGAGGCAGGGATGCGACCCGCTTAGCCTGTGAACTTGGGGCCGAGCAAGAGGGGTGAGGGATGAACGCGTGAGTGAAAGGAGTGAGTGTGAGGGAGGGGGGAACGTGTGGCGTCAAATCTGGAGTGAAGTAGAGGATGATACGCTGCCTGCCAGACGGCCTGTAAATGTTCAGATGGAAGTGAAACACTTTTGAGGACTTCCTCAAAGGAGTATTCCTCAAAAGAATGTACTGTACCCAATCAATTCCGTCCTTTGAAATGAGATGCTCAAAGGACGGAATTGAGAGATGGAGAGGAGAAGGAAGAAGAGGATTTCTTTTTTTCATTTCTTTTTTTCTTATTTTCTGCTAAGCTCGCTGCACCTGTACTGTACCTGATTCTACTGATTACAGAAGAGTGAGTTTGTGCAGACTGAGTGATCTACCCAGGATCTCCAAGTGCACCTTCTCTTGCACTTACCTGCTGCACTTACCTGCTGCACTTACCCGCTGCACTTACCTGCTGCACTTACCTGCTGCACTTACCTGCTGCACTTACCTGCTGCACTTACCCGCTGCACTTACCTGCTGCACTTACCCGCTGCACTTACCCGCTGCACTTACCTGCTGCACTTACCTGCTGCACTTACCCGCTGCACTTACCTGCTGCACTTACCTGCTGCACTTACCTGCTGCACTTACCCGCTGCACTTACCTGCTGCACTTACCCGCTGCACTTACCTGCTGCACTTACCCGCTGCACTTACCTGCTGCACTTACCTGCTGCACTTACCTGCTGCACTTACCCGCTGCACTTACCTGCTGCACTTACCTGCTGCACTTACCTGCTGCACTTACCTGCTGCACTTACCTGCTGCACTTACCCGCTGCACTTACCTGCTGCACTTACCTGCTGCACTTACCTGCTGCACTTACCTGCTGCACATACCTGCTGCACACACCTGCTGCAATTCCTGAGGCGCCTAAAAAATGGGTTTGTGTTGTCTTGCAATGCAAATCTGAAGGATCCACTCCAGATATCCTCCAAGTGCACTTGCAATGCAAATCTTGCAAGTGTATCTTGCAAGGCACATACCTGCTGCACGTGCTGACCGTCTCTTATGGCCTCTCCACCACAGCAGCCCACAGATCATCCCCACCAGAAGCAACGCCCCCGCAGCCACAGCAATGCCGGCAATGACTCCCACAGACAGACCGCCTCCAGACTGGGAGGCAGAGGCTTCAGGCGAGAGAGGGGGTGCTGCAGGGGAGGAGGAGGAAGTGTTCGCAGTGGGGGGAGCTGCCGACGCCGAGGGGGGTGCCGGAGCGGCAGAGGGAGGGGAGGGGGAGAGAGGGGGGTGGGGGTGGAGTGGAGGGTGCGAGGGGAGGATGGAGATGAGACGGAGAGGGATGGAGACAGCATGTGTTGCACGTGAAGCATGACGGCACATAGCAAAATGGTGAGGTTGCAAAATGTGATGGATCGGATGGGAAGTATGCGAGAGATGTGGCACAGATCGACAGAGTGGTAAGTTCATGTAGGTAGAAAAGAAACAGGGATGTGAATAATGCATAACAGCCGTATTTCTCATGCTTCCTGTGTTGGCATGCGGGCTTGATGCACAGGGAAGGATGCGAACAAGGTGAACAGGAGGGTGTCCGAGTCGTACACAAAAACCGAGGTTTGAAGCAAGAGAGAGAAAACTGAGGTGAGGTTGGATACTTGTTTTTGGTTTTTGTTGTGCTTCTTGTTTTTCTTTATTTTCTTGGCTCACGTGGTGATGTCTTGTTGCAGGTGGAGCAGAAGGAAGGGCATAGGCTGCAGAAGGCGCTTTTGGGGTTCTGCTGAATCACACAATGGCTCTTGTTAGGCGGGCATGTGGACTCTGTTCCGTTCAGATTCCTGCACGCGCGGAAGGAAGAGTTGAGTTGGTATTTTTAGCGAGTGGTGGATTGTGTAATTAGGCCGCGGCGAGGTGTTATGTGTGGTGCTTCTTGGAGACACTAGCGGATGGAATCTGCAAGCAAAGGTTAAGGAGAATAGAAGATGGCGGAATTGTTGCAAGCGAGAGAAGATTCTGGATCAGAATCCACTAGCAGCATTTGTAACTCTCAAAAAACAGAATTCAGTTGCTTGCAGCACATCAAGGAAACAACAACCAATCAATCAATCGGGTTTGGATGAAAAATCTTACAATTGTTCAAGTTTGGAGAGTCTGCCCAGTGTTGGAGGGATCTGTCCTGTCATATTCGTGTCTGCAAGTTCACTGCATGGGGGGGGCATTGTTGAATATACATAGTAGACTGCATCCATTGTTGCACATAAGTTACAGAGTGGAGACAATTTTGCATTGCCATAAACAAAAGCATTGTTGTGAATTTGTAGAGCAAAACCAAAGCATTGTATCTCAGACACTTGCTCCTAGATACAGAGATAAGTAGCAGTAACTCAGCCGAATATACCAGTGGTCAATTTTTTTTTTTTTTTTTTTGTTCTGTTGAAGTTCAGGCAGAATGGAAGTCATGCGGAGAAGGACAGCGAGAGAAGGTTTGTCACCTCAATAGAAAATATGGGACTCTCATAGGCTATAAGCGCAAGGCACTCTGACAATGGATGTGGCTCAGCTCAGAGGCTGTGCTTACACGGCTGCGAGTGAGAAGAGATGCATGAGTTACAACATGAGGCTGCTGCGCTTACAACATTGCAAACTGCACGAGTTACCAGTGGACTCAGAATTGCTGCATCTTCTATGGCATGGCTCCCTCCGAACCACAAGCCGTGACTCTCAATCAACCTCACCCTTTCGAGATTGCTACTCTCTCAATGCAATGTGGTGGTGATGGCTCTGTGTACGCACAGGATTGCAAGCTTTGTGAGATTGCTGATGGACTCTGGGATGCTGCCAGTCAGGCTGCTGGCAGAAAGGTACCTGATGATGTGGGGATAGCAACGGGTAATTCCTTTGAGACTGTTCAAGGAAGCTGAGGAAGGAAACTCCTTCCAAGAAAATTGTTGTGAGAAATCTACCGGGAGCATTGTTCTAGTGGATTGTTCAGCGCATTGAAGAACAATGTTTGAGTTGAATTAAGTATCACTTCACTACACAAACACAGTAAAAGATATCACATGGTGCTTTTTTCAGAAAAATCAACCAAGTCGAGTCGAGAAAAATTCATAAAAACTCGACTTGGTATGCTAAAAATATATCAACTGAAGTCATCGTGCATTAGAATCAAACATCGTAATGGTTTTTAAGGGAAGAGTTTCGTCGTCTGTCTAGTCAAAGAGCTTACAACTCAGACAAATGTGTAAGGACGCCGATTGTCGCGGGAATTGAGCCAGTCAACTCGTTTCCCCATAACGCCCTGTAGTTCGTATGCACCACATCAAAAGAAGGGTACCGGTCAGCACAGAGGGTTTCTTTTCTAGCATCAATAAATAAAAAAAAAAATCAAGAGCCCATAGAAATCTCAAGCCAGAAGTACCACCCAGGTGTGCGTATACTGTGTTGCGATCATCCCAAAAGGGATGTGTGGAGAGTTGGGTGAGAGTAGTTGGTCCAACAAAGTGTCTAGAAATTGTCAGTGGATGGGACGTCTAGCTAGTACAACAGGCTTGAAGATGGCTGGATGAGGCTGTAGCACGACACTCCCAAGTGTCTAGACATTGTCAGTGGATGGGGCACACTAAACCATGAAGTGGGGCACACTAAACCATGAAGTGGGGCACACTAAACCATGAAGTGGGGCACACTAAACCATGAAGTGGGGCACACTAAACCATGAAGTGGGGCACACTAAACCATGAAGTGGGGCACACTAAACCATGAAGTGGGGCACACTAAACCATGAAGTGGGGCACACTAAACCATGAAGTGGGGCACACTAAACCATGAAGTGGGGCACACTAAACCATGAAGTGGGGCACACTAAACCATGAAGTGGGGCACACTAAACCATGAAGTGGGGCACACTAAACCATGAAGTGGGGCACACTAAACCATGAAGTGGGGCACACTAAACCATGAAGTGGGGCACACTAAACCATGAAGTGGGGCACACTAAACCATGAAGTGGGGCACACTAAACCATGAAGTGGGGCACACTAAACCATGAAAACGCATAGTCCAGTATTCTGTCGTCATACATGGCAATGCGTGTTGAGCCGTCTCACGAACAAGCTATGCGTTTCGTTTGAGATATCTCAAAGATCTGCCAGCGCTCGCTTTCTTGCATCCGTCATCGAACCAACCAGCTTCTTACATAGAAAATCTTTATAGCTTGTGGCTCCATTCTGCGTACATGTTTTGCACTCCAGAATTCGTTCACCTCTTGAGCTTCTCTTTTTCGCAATTCCTTTAATTACTACAATTCGAGTCATGCACTGCACGACCAATCATTGCTGTTTCACGTTTCAAACCAAGAAGCGAGCACTCACAAGGTGTCCAGATTTGTGAGCTTGGTGATTGAGTCAGGAATGGAGTTTCTAAAGACGTTGTAGCCAAGGTTCCTGATATTGGAGGATTGATGATGGAAGAACAACAGAGGGTGGGCATTTTGTGAGAATAATAAAGCCTCGTGCTGTTTAGGACATTATGGTGAGAGAGAGCATTTCAACAGTACCCCCATGAAAATAGTGAGGGGACAAAATTGTATTGTTGCATGAAATTAACATTGCTTGGAATCACTTCGATTCCTGTTGGAGGAAATCAGTATTTCTGGCGCAGACTTTCTGACACAAACTATCAATAGATTGATAGTCCACAGTTAACAAATCCGTCTGAGGAGCAAGGTTCAAAAATACGACCGTATTTTTGAAAATTTACCGTAAATTACGGTATCGTAATTTACGGCCGTAAATTACGGTAAAAAACGGTTCGACCTTGCAAAATTGGATTGGTTCAAAAATACGGTCGTAAATTACGACCGAAATTTTGAAACCGAGCTTGTGCCTAGCGAATTTCAACATTCCCAACCGTCACCCTGCTTGTGAGAAATTTCGTGCGCCCAAATCCACGCGAGTGTGTTTTTTTCGCGTAGTGTGGGGAGGGAGTAGGAGCAGATCTAGCCTAAAGGTAGGTACTTCTGGGTAGGCTTAGCAATGGTAGTGGTGTAGCGGTCCATTATAGGCTTGTTTCTCTGTAGTGTAGTTTGTTGTCGCCTTCCTAGACATTGTTGTAAGCATTCTTGGAGTTTCTGGAAAAACACAAAAAAAAATGCTGCAAAAAGTCCATTAAAAAAACGACCGTATTTTTGCCAAAACCACCGTAAATTACGACCGTAATTTACGAGCCGTAATTTACATGTACCGTATTTTTGAACCTTGCTGAGGAGTGAAAACCCCGAGGCAACTAACCTTCTTAACAGCGATGTGAGCATACTAGTCAATCTTACAAAATAGAATCACATAAAACTTATTCACTTGAAGCTTGTTGTGGGTGGGTGGTGGAACGGTCGAGTGAGGTCCATACAGGAGGAGGAGTCCATACAGGATTCACATCCTTTTGATTTGACAAACTCACAGCACTGACAACGCTCTAAGGTTGCCTATACTTGTGGAGATTGAGCCAACAAGGTTGTTCCCTGGAAGATATTTGGATGTTGTGGAAAACAAATGAAGGGAGGGAGGGAGAGTGAAGGGTGTTTAGAAGGAAGAGTAAAGGTTAGATTTGTGTTTTTGTGAGCATGATTATGGAGCTTTGGTAATGAATCATATTATGAATACGCAGCATGCATGCATACGCGCAATGTGGAAAAAGGTGTGGCACAGCGCACATTCCAGAAACATTGATCGCCAAGCTTGCTCGCAATGTGAAGCAATGGATAACAGCACTCACAATGAGTTTAGATTAGTGAGATTGAAAATCGTGTCAGGGATGCTGCCACTCAGCTTGTTGGAGCTCAGGAACCTGCGAGGAAATAATCGGAGGGCATGCCGCACGCATGCATATGGCGAGCACAAAGAGCATGTATTTGTGTGTGGAGTACAAGAATCAATATGTTGATCGACGTTTGCTGATACATACAGTCTCTACCAGGGATGCTGACATTGAAAAGTCATGCGTATATACAGTACAAAAGTACAGTACATACCACGTTACAGTACAGCACAGCAGTCGTATTTGGGAAACAAAACGTCCGCCAAAAAAGGAACCGAGTTCAGTAAAATCGTTGGTGAAATATAAGGAGTTTGTGGTTTGATAATCTATCTGTCGGTTTGATCCACATATGCATGATTCAGCTGACTAACGTCCCTGTGTGTGTTCCCTGGTCGCACGGCAAGAAGCTGCCTACATGAGCAAAGTAGAATGCAGATAGTCCGAACCAGAGACTCTGAATTCGTGTGCCTTTGTGTGCATGTGATGGTGCGCGTGCGTGTGCGTGTGTGCCACGTGCGTGTGTGAGTGTGTGTGGAGGGGGGGACAGGGTGGGGGGAGGAGCCGGGGGGAAGGGTTGTGGAAGAGGGGAGGGAGTGCAGGCGTATGATCGTGTGTGCGTGCTTTCGTGTGTGTTTTGGTAGTAACATGTATGTGGGAGGGTTTCATGTGAAGCAGAAGGACAGTGGGTGAATTGTGGTTACCCTATTTAGGCCCAACAACAAGAGAAGAGAGCTCACAGGTCTCCCAGATTCCGAAGGTTGCCTAATGAGGCCGGTATCGTGCCAGTCAAAATGTTATAATGTAGATATCTGCATTTCATGAGAGCAGGGGTGATGAGTCACGGGCAGGAAGGAAGTGTTGCACACAGCAGCACGTGTCCTCCTGATTATCACAGAGCAGCACGCGTCCTCCTGATTATCACAGAGCAGCACGTGTCCTCCGGATTATCACAGAGCAGCACGTGTCCTCCGGATTATCACAGCGCAGCACGTGTCCTCCGGATTATCACAGAGCAGCACGTGTCCTCCGGATTATCACAGAGCAGCACGTGTCCTCCGGATTATCACAGAGCAGCACGTGTCCTCCGGATTATCACAGAGCAGCACGTGTCCTCCGGATTATCACAGAGCAGCACGTGTCCTCCTGATTATCACAGAGCATCACGTGTCCTCCGGATTATCACAGAGCAGCACGTGTCCTCCGGATTATCACAGAGCAGCACGTGTCCTCCGGATTATCACAGAGCAGCACGTGTCCTCCGGATTATCACAGAGCAGCGCGTGTCCTCCGGATTATCACAGCGTATGTCTGTGGCTGGCTCAGCGTGGCATGGAAAAGCCATGCAGGCAGAGGCTCAGTTGGAGATGACCCACAATGGTATCGAATCAAGAATAAGCATGTGGCGTCCGGATTAAATTAAATTGGCTCACATGTCAATTCAAACAAACAACAGCAGCAGCCCTAGGCAGATAACGGGATTAAGCCCAAGGGGTGGGGCTCACACACGCACAAACATCAGAACATGTGAACCCAACAAAAAGCAGCAGTACTCATACACACGCGATCAAGGATGGTGAAGTTGCCAAGGGATGCAGGAATGAATGGTGCCACTTTTGAGAATCCTTGGAGTAACTTTTGAGATCTCTAACGGAACTCTCAAAAGTGACTCCAATAAAGCAGCAGCACTTGTCAAATTGTGGGATTAAGCCCATGGGGTGGGGTGGGGCTCACACACACACACACACACACACACACACACAGACACACACACACACACACACACACACAGACACACACACACACACACAGACACACATACAGACACACACACAGACACATGGGAAGTTGTGCACCAAAGGAAAGCAGCAGAGATCATAGGCGATCAAGGCTTGTGAGGCTGCCAAGAGTTGCAGGAACGGTGCCACTTTTGAGAATTCTCGGATTCACTTCTGAGAATTCTCAAATGAGAATTCTCAAAAGTGATTGCAATAAAGCAGCAGCTCTTACAGGCGATCGAGGAATGAATGGCGCCCATGGAATAAGATTAAGCCCATTGGATGGGGTGGGGCGCACTCGCACACATGGGAAGATGTGAACCCAAAAGAGTGTCTCCAATTAAGCAGCAGCTCTTACAGGCGATCCAGGATGGTGAGGTCGCCAAGGGCTGCAGGAATGGTGCCCGTCAAGCTGTTGTAGCCAAGGTTCCTGATATTGGATGGGGGATGATGATGGAAAAACGTTTTCTAAGGATGCAGGGATGCAGGGATGCAGGGACATAGGGAAGGATGGTGCCAGTCAAGCGGTTGTATCCAAGGTTCCTGATATTGGATGGAGGCATGACGACGATGATGACGACGACGACGACGATGGACTTGGTCTGATCTTTTTAGGAGATGCCATTAGATGGAGTGATAGGAGAAATTCGGACCTATGGAGTCACGTAAGAACATAATCGACCTTGATTGATTCTAACCAAAGGGCTTACAAGTTGGTCAAATACACCAGGTTTGTAAAAAACGCTGGAATGGACCCTGTCAGCTTGTTTTGAAGCAGTGATCTGCATCTCGGAATCAGGTCAGGTCAGCGTGCAAAAGGGAAATGGATGGAAGGGCCAAAAAGAGGTTTGTGAGTATAACGAAATCATCCCACCAATATTACTGTTGCAACAGTAAGTAACAGGCGTCAGCGGTGAGCAAAGGAACAAGGAGAAATTGATGTGACGTTTCAGATTCCCTGAAGCTGTCATGTGCAACTCGGTGCCTCGTGTGTGACTAGGTGCCTCGTGTGTGACTAGGTGCCTCGTGTGTGACTAGGTGCCTCGTGTGTGACTAGGTGCCTCGTGTGTGACTAGGTGCCTCGTGTGTGACTAGGTGCCTCGTGTGTGACTAGGTGCATTGCGCCACTCACCTCGGTGCCTCTTGCGACTCAGCTCAATGTGCACTCGGTGCCATGCCAAGTGCTTTCTATTCCATGCCACGTCCTCTCTATGCCATGCCATGTGCTCTCTATGCCATGCCATGTGCTCTCTATGCCATGCCATGTGCTCTCTATTCCATGCCACGTGCTCCCTATGCCATGCCATGTGCTCTCTATGCCATGCAAGGTGCAAAATTTCGGCAAACGTAAAATACGGTCCGTTTTTTACGCTCGTATTTTACGGTCAGATTTAAAAAATTCGGCCGTTTTTTTGTTAGAGATTTTGTGACTTTTTTTTTTTTTTTTGAAGACAGCACACGACTCTGCTCCTGAGCAGGATAGCAAAGAAGCAATACAATGCTTACAAAGTGTCTAGGTTGCGCTCGTTCAACCCTCCTCCTCCTCCCCCCAGACTCTTCATCCTCTCCTCCCTGGAGTCACCGTTCTACTACAGTCCCGCTGATAAATCCCCTTTGTCTTCCTCATGGCTGGTTCATCCGATCGAGGGTTCATGGTTGGAACCAATACTTGAAAATATGTGTAAACCAGCTGGTTACAAGATTTCTGGTGTAAAAAACGGCCGTTTTTTTGCACCACATTAGAATTACCACTTTTTGGCGTTTTAAAACGTTTTAAACGGCCGAAAAATACGATAGCGTATTATACGCCAGAATTTCAATCTTTCGGTCGTTTTTTTGCACCTTGATGCCATGTCATGTGCTCACTATGCCACGCCATGTGCTCTCTATGCCACGCCATGTGCGCTCGGTGCCATTCCACGTGTGTGCGCTCTATGACATGCCATGTGCACTCGGTGCCATGTGAGCCCAGTGCCATGCCATGTGCACTCGGTGTCATGCCATGTGCGTCTGGTGCCATGTGCGCTTGGTGCCATGTGCGCTTGGTGCCATGTGCGCTTGGTGTCATGTGCGCTTGGTGCCATGTGCACTCGGTGCTGCACTTTGTGCCATGTGCACTTGGTGCCATGTGCGGAGTGGCTGAGGCTCACATGTCGGCACTAACAAGATTTCAAGTTTTTTTTAATTGCCCATAGATGCAGGAATGGTGCCCTCCAACTTGTTGTAACCGAGTTGCCTGATGACGACAGTGACAGGACAGAGAGAGGACAGAGAGAGCACGCATATAGCAAGAAAAACAGCACAGAATATAAGCAACAACGAGGAAGTGAATTATCCCAAATGCGGCTTCAACCAGAGCCCGTGTGCCTTGTGACATTCCTGTAAAACAGAGCGGAGCTAACTTACAAGGCATTTCTGTCTAAGCCAAGTTCAAGGCACACGGGTTCTGGTTAAAGCCAAGCCACTCTTGCCTCCTCTTGCGCAGCCAAGCCACTCTTGCCTCCTTTGGCAAGGCTCGTCCAGGGCCTGGCCTTGCTCATGCCTCACGAACATGCATGCATGCATTTTACTCGTCCAACTCAGGGCATACGATGAGACATACACACATTACTGCTCGCTTCCTTCCCTCCTGTCCCCTAGCTCGTTCAATACCTATGGGCCACAAGCCAGGCTCTTGGTGGAGTATGCTTGTATCACTTCTCAGAATCTTCAAAGGAGCCACGACCCGGACATTTAGTTCTGGCACTTGCTTTGCTCGGCTTGTGATGAGCCTGCTCTGTTCTTCTCAGCTCATCATGAGCTGCTCTGTTCTTCTCAGCTCATGATGAGCTGCTCTGTTCTTCTCAGCTCATGATGAGCCGCTCTGCTTTGCTCTGCTCATGATGAGCCTGCTCTGCTTTTCTCGGCGTGGCTCTGTTCAGAACGGTTTGAGTAGGGGACAAGACGAGCATACATACACAAAGCATGCTGGCTAAAAAATGCAGCCCTCCTCCTGGATTGGCTCGCGATGAGCCTGCTCTGCTTCGTGCGGCCTGGCTTGTGTAAAGTACACGATGAGGTACGTATGCGATTTGTGATTAGAGTATTAGACTTGTGATTTGCAAGTATGTGAGGATTGGCAACGACTTAAGCATCTGTTCGAGTTGCCCGTCTGTTTGAGAAACTCACAAGTCAATCAGGCTCGGAAGGTTGCCAATAGTTGCTGGTATGGGGCCAGTCAGATTCCCATTCCACAAAATCCTGCAATTTGAAAAAGCAGATAGTTGAGGCAGTGTTACAGAATAACCAATTTAATGAACGCTTTTATGAATCGAAACGTTTTTTGTTTAGTAGAGGGACGAGACGAGGTCAAGAGGTGTTTCAACAGGTGGTGCTGCAAGAGAAGAGAAGGCAATCAAAGCATACAACGGCTAAAGATGCACCCGACCAGAGGCAGCCAATTTGGTACACACAGATTCTTGTATAAACAGATTGTTGGAGAGGAGTCTTCGCCAAACAGGTTCTTGTAACGAAGCTTTCTACCTCTGTTTGATAACTCAGTTTGGTTTAAACGCAGGCGCTCAGGTTTAGAATGAGAATAAATGTTGTTGGGTTGGGTGCAAAACAGAGTTGGCACAGCAAACTTCAGCGGTCTCTTTGCGATTATTATTTTTAATTTGGCGTGCGCAGGGGGGTGAGAACTCGGCCAAATGTGCGGCTTGATTCGATCCAGTCACACTCGAACAATTCTGAAGCTGCCTCTGGCTAAACAACTCATGAAGCAGAAAAAAACCCACTCTTTTGAGCCAAGCAAGGCGCCTTCTGAGGCACATCAAGCAGAAACCCAGGCGGGGTGGGGTGGGGATGTCACTCACAAGTGGTCAAGGCTTTGGAGATTGCTGATGGAGTCGGGGATTGAGCCGCCATTCAAGTTCTCGTCAGAAATACTTCTGAAGAGCGGACATTGGAACGGAACGGACGGAAGGGTAATCACAAGAGTGTTAGAGATAGAATATGTTGCTCGCATGCGATAGATTCTTACGGTTAGATGGATATTGTGTCTGCGTTCGTGCGTATGGCGTGAATATGCGGCAAGCGCGCATGTGAAATGCGAGTGCTGCATGTATGCATGTGGCGCGACTATGCTGAAAGCAAGGACGTGACATGAACATACTGCATGCTAATGGATGTACAGCATACGATATGCGAGACTGCTTTTGAGTTCGACTCAAAAGCAGCAAGGATGTGACATGAATATGCTGCATGCTAATATGGATGGCATCATATAGCATACGATATGCGAGACGTGGAACATCATTTCCTTGGAACAACGAATTTCACCACGTAGACCGCTCATAGTAATCACGAAAATTAGTTAAACTATACGGCTTATATGTAACGGCGATTCCAAACTGGGGAGCTGGGGAGCTGAGAATATGGTGATTGGTGGGTGGGAAGGCTGAAAGGAGCAGTGGAAGATTCGAGGAAGACGTAGAGTCGCGGCTCTGGAGTGTTTTTTCGACCCGTGCCGTGCAATGCCGTGCCGTGCCATGCCGTGCCATGCCATGTCATGCCATGCGTGCCATGTCATGTCATTCATGCCATGCCTTGCCATTCCATGCCATGCCATGTTATGCCGTGCCCGGCCGTGCCATGCCATGCCATGCCGTGCCGTGCCGTGCCGTGCCATGCCATGCCGTGCCGTGCCATGCCGTCACATGCCATGCCACGCCCCGCCGTTCCATGTCATGCCGTGCCGGGCCGCGCCATGCAATGCCATGCCATGTCGTGCCATGCCGTTACATTCCATGTCATGCAGTGCCGTGCCTTTTGGTTGCAAAGAGGGCCACTTACTGAGTTATTGCTGCTTTTAATAACAAGGGAAGTAAGGTCGATGGATGGAGGGCCAAAGAGGCGGAGAAGCAAGAAGAAGGCGTGGTCCTGGTGGGCCCACTCCCATCCCATGGCTTTTACCATTGACCCCCAAAGGCACACTCTCGTCTGAACTGAAGCATGAGGGTAGGGATGAGCAAAGAAACGAACACCTGTTCGGTTCGCCTCGAACGTGTTCAACTTCAAGGTTCGCCCGAACACGCCTCCACGGGCGAACAGCGAACACCTGTTTTTGCCTAAACTGTTCGCCGAACCGGACAGTGTTCGGTTCGGCAAAAGGGCGTGTTCGAGAAGGGGTGAACACGAACATGTTCGTGTTCGCCTGCTCATCCCTACATGAGGGTGCACTCACATCTCTATGATCATGCCCTTGGATTTGAACCTGAGGCCGCTTGCATTGACTTTTGAGACATCCAAAAACACATCTGAAGCATCAGCTTGCACTCACATCTCTGTAATCATGCCCTGAGGGTCGCACTTGAGGCCGCTTGCTTTCTCGCAATCCCCACCAACCACCCAGCCATTAAACGTTCTGCCCCACGCCTTCTGACAGTCCAGCAGGACTTGCGCTGGCGGCAGGAGGAGAGGACGGGAGGGGGCGGGTGGAAGGGAAGAGTTGAGAGAAGGGCAGGGAGTGGAAAGAAGGAATTCACATGCCCTTCCAAATCTCATCACATGCACTCCTCTCATCTCATCACATGCCTTCCTCTCATCTCATCTCATGCCCTCCTCACATCACATCTCCATCTCAATCCCTCCCACCCACCTCATCACATGCCCGCCCACCTCCTGCCAGGGATGAGTGAACAGGAAAAGACGGATAACTATGAATCGCCTCGTCTCTCCTTCCCTCCCCTCTCCTCACCTTCCCTCCCCTCCCTTTCCCTGCCCTCCCCTGCCCTTCCCTGCCCTCCCCTGCCCTTCCCTGCCCTCCCCTGCCCTTGCCTGCCCTGCCCTGCCCTTCCCTGCCCTCCCCTGCCCTCCCCTGCCCTTCCCTGCCCTCCCCTGCCATTCCCTGCCCTCCACCCTCCTCCCATACTCGCCTTCCCCCGCCTTCCCTACCCCCACCTCCCAGTCTCTCCCCTCCCCTCCCCCGCTTTCCCTCCCCACCCGCGCCTCCCCCCGCCTCCCTCCCCCACGCAGCCCCTTCCCTCTCTCGCCCTCACCTCCCCTTACCCTCCCCTCCCCTCCCCTCTCCTTCACCTTTCCACTCCTCCACGCTCGTCCCTATCGATCACTACTATTCTCCGCACGAATCGATCGTCGTTACGACTACGCAGGTGTCTCATCTGTTGACGAGAATCATGGCAGTGGCATGACACATGATGATTCGTGTTTTGAGTCGACTCAAATCACGACTCATGGCAATTGCGATTCCCAAAATGGCACATGCCATTTTTCGCACGCCGCAATGGCATTGAGAGATGCCGATGCCGCGGACGCGCAGTGCACGTGTCCGCTGTTACATACTCTCAGACGCGCAGTGCATTTTGTCCGCTGACTCCTATACAATGCGGCTCGGTGAGTTAAACCTAATCTCGAGGCGCGTCACGCGGCGGCCGCGGGAAGCAGCTTCGACCTCAAGCGGCGCGTTCTGACGGCTCGAATGGTTGAGTGAACTCGAGCCAGGTCGTAATAAAGCAGACATAAATGCTAATTCAATCCAAGTTATCGCGATTCAGCGGCACGCACCCTGGGACTTGGCGAGAAGCACGCATTCGACGCGTGGGACCGCGCGACATGTCAGCAGCAGCAGCAGCGCGCCGAGCAAAAGGGCTGCTGCGGGCTTCATCACGCCGCGATGGTTGCGGCGGCGGCAAGGGATCGTCCACTGGAGATAAAGTATCGGTTTGCCTCGTGTCTAAGTAAAATCTGCTGAAGGAAGGCACGAGCGCAAGCGTGGATGCTGGAGCATCCTGTGTTGCAAAGAAGATTTGTGGGCGGATGGAAATGGATGAGCGTGACTCGCGAAGCTGGTTGGTGGAGGCAGCGCCGCCATGGCTTGCCTGTGGTTGACCTGAGCTCATGGCAGAGGAAGGGCACATGACATGAAATAAATCGAAAATTTAATACAAATTCCGAACGGTACGGTATGGCCCCCAGAAGTCAGAGAAATTTCTCTGATTTGCCTAAAAAAGTCTGATATTTCAGCCTTTTTTTTTAGTGAACTCTGAAAGTTCAGCGTTCTTTTTGCTGTGAACTCTGAATATTCGGAAAAAAAACATGTATGCCTTGTCTGATTTTTCAGCCTTTTTCTCAGAGTGTACTCTGATCCATGAGCGTTTTCCTACTCTAGTATTCCTGCACTAACAGCCGCGATGAGCGCTGCAAGTACAGTTCAGTCCTGTCAGTCAAGCTGAAACAGTGACAGCAGTGTCGCGCGGCGCAATCACCACCTCGTTTTAGGCTGATCCATCAGCTTCCCTATTAATGTGAACTCTGTGTAATCAGACTTTTATACTCTTGAACTCTGAAATTTCAGAGTTTTTTTTTGTACCAAGTCTGATTAATCGGATCGGACTATAAATTTGTACTAACTCTGACGAATCAGACAGCCCCAAAACGAATCTGATTCAATTCAAGCCCAATGAGGCTGATAAAGGCAGCAATTACAGCAATACTGTGTCTACACCTCGTCAGAGTGCCAGCCAGTAGCACATGGCGGCACGGCAATGAACTCGTCAAAATCGTTCACAAATACGCCGCAGCATTGCCACTGGAAAAGAAGACACGGGTGGGGGAAGGAGAGGGGGTGGAGGGGAGGTGGGGGAGGTGGCTTGTGAACGAAGGAACGGCAATGAACTTATCAAAATCATTCACAAATACTCCGCAGCATTGCCACTGGAAAAGAAGAGACTGGTGGACGGGTAGGAGGAGTGGAAGCATGATGATGGGTGTGAGCACCGGGATGGGCAGAGGAGAAAGGAAACAGAAAGGTACTCATCAAAATCATTCACACATACTCCGAAGCATTGCCACTGGAGAAGAAACGGATGGAGGGAGAGGGGACGGGGGGGGAATGAAGGGGTGGAAGCACGATGATGGGTGTGAGCACCAGGATTGGCACAGAAGGAAGGAACGGCAAGGAACTCACTATAAATTACTCACAGCTACTCTGCAGCATTGCCATTGGGAAAAAGCGAACAGGTGCAGGGGTGGGGAAAGGAGTGGTGGGTGAGAGCATGAGCAGACGAGGAAGGGTGACTAAGGCTACTTACCAGCAATCCACTCGCACACTCCAATTTATGTGCTTACTGCACTTGATGATGTGACCAACCCATTGCTTATCTCTTTTCCAAGCGTCACAACTTGTCCGAGTATTGTGCTTACACCTCACTTACAAAGGCATGCAGCGCAACAAACATATCCTCGCACACTCGCACCTCACTTGCCTCCTGTTCAAGGTCACCCCTCCCTTCACTGAACGGACTCACCCCTTCAAAATGCACTTACCCCTGCACCCTCAACTCGCGCCACCACCCTCAACACACCCCCCCAACCCCAACACACCCCCCAACCTCAACACACCCCCCCCAACCTCAACACACCCCCCCCAACCTCAACACACCCCGCCACCCTCAACACACCCCTCACTTTCTGTCGTGGAAAACAGCGGGTCCCAGATGACTTTTGAGTCGACTCAAAAGTCAACAGCGGGTCCCAGGAGGTGCTTGCATGCGCCATCGCTGTTGTCAATCTCCCGGTACTTGGCGCCACACCCCTTGTTGCTGCACCATACGCCCTCTTAAACCCTGTACTTCAAATACCCCCCACAACCCTGAACGCACCCCTCGCTTTCTGTCGTGGAAAACAGCAGGCCCTGGGTGGTGCTTGCAGGCGCCATCGCTGTTGTCAATCTCCCGGTACTTGGTGCCACACCCCTTGTTGCTGCACGTGCGCTCCGCATTGATGTCCCACGACGGCGGTCGGGAGGGCTGGGGGGGAGCAGCAGCAGATGATGCTGCAGGGTGTAGTGTAGGGAGGGGAGAGAGGGAGTGAAGTTGTTGAGGTATCAAACAGCTAATAGAATCGAGTGGCAATCGAATTTGAATGGATTCTACAGCCAATAGAATTGACTGGCAATCGAACATCTAACATAGGAGGTTCTAGGGATAATTTTGGATGTGCAGCAGTTGGTGACGGTGCACTTCCTCAATAACACCCAACAAACTCTACCCTACCTTTTCTTTTCGATGTTCGATGAGCTACGAGCTGTAAGTTCATAACAACCATAATTCGTGCTTAGCTACAAGAATGGTTGTTTCAAACTTACAGCCCGTAAATCATCAAACACCGAAAATAAGAGTTAAGGTAGAACGTGTTGGGTGTCATCGAAAAGGTGCATTGTTATCAACTACTGCACATCTGAAAATGTCTCTAAAACCTCCTCTGTTGAATGTAAAAACTCCCTACAACCGCACATATCCACATTCCCCAACACTTCCGACGTTGTGCATGAAGTTTGCTGCAACTCCACGTTGCTAGAAGAATTGAATGATTTTCTTGAAGTAACTGTCTTATGAGGGAAACACAAGTCACCTAGCATACCAAGATTATGATCGCATGCACCAGCACAACACATGCCCATGTAACTCACCTTGCGGTGCACTGTGATCAGAGCAGCATAAGCCCTGAGAGCACCAATTGCATGCTGCTTGCTGACTCAGAAGCTACCTGGTGTACTAGAATTAGGATCACACGCACCAGCACAACACATGCCCATACTAACCTTGCCGTGCACTGTGATCAGAACAGAAGAAGCCCTGAGAGCACCGATTGCATGCTGCTTGCTGCTGCACCGATGATGCTGCTGCTGCTGCTGCTGATGGTGCTGTTGTCGCGGTTGCTGCCTCTGCTGTCGCTCCTGCTGCTTGAACAGGGGATGGCGTCGGTGGTGCTGGTGCTGGTGCTGCAGGGGGGATTGGTTTGGGTTTCTCAGTGGTGTGCTTGCCTCGCTTGCAGCTGTAAAGGAACCCAGAGGGAAGGGGCAAGGCACGAGCAGAAGGTTGGGAACAAAGATGCTGCGTGAATCAACAGGGAAAATAAACCAAGCACAGTCATATAGTTACTCTAAAGCAAAAATGAAAAGAGACACGCGAAGGCAGAGAAGAGGGCGGCAGGGCAGGCATGCAGAAAGGACAAAATCACGCACAAGTATCAAGGTATGCTGGAATGAATCGCATGCATTACCCTGGTGTGAATTCGATTGCTTGCATGCGATGCGTTACCCTGGAATGGAGAGGAATAGCGAGAAATCGTGGCTTCGCTTGTGGCAGCACATCCACTCCTTGGTGCCGTCGTGGAAAATTGGCTGAGAAAGGGGTGTGGGAGGAGAGGGAGAGGGAGCAGAGAGTGACTCAGAACTGCAGGCTTTGCTGCTGGCAGCACTTCCACTCCTTGGTGCCGTCGTGGAATACTGGCTGAGAGGTGGGAGGAGGAGTGGGTGTGGAAGGCGTGACTCAGACGCTCAGGCTTTGCTGATTGTGGCAGTACAACCACTCCTTGTGCCGTCGTGGAATACTGGCTGAGAGGTGGGAGCGGAGGGGGGAGAGGGGGCGGGAGCAGAGAGTGAGTCAGAACTGTAGGCTTCGCTGTTAACAGCACGTCCACTCCTTGGTGCCGTCGTGGAATAATGGTTGAGGATGGAAGCAGAGGGGGGAAAGGGGAGAGGGAGCGTGCTGAGAGAGTAACTGAGAACTGCAGGCTTTGCTGTTGACAGCACATCGACTCCTTGGTGCCGTCGTGGAATACTGGCTGTTGGTGAGAAGGGTGGGGCATTGGTGGGGGAACCAAGGGGACGAGGGAGGGAGAGCGAGAGAGGGAGGGAAGGAAAATTTTGAAAAATTTTGAAACATTTTGAAAAATTCAGTTCATTCTGAAAAATTTTCGCTCGATCGTTCGAGAGAGCGAGAGAGAGGGAGAGAGAGAGAGAGAGAGGATTAGCCTCTCCCCTTCTGCCTTTGCACTCACCCTTCTGCCCTCTCCCATGAGTACTTAAAGGCTCTCGTGGCTTCTTCATCCTTAGTATTCAGTTCATTCTGAAAAATTTTCGCGCTTCGCGCCGGCGCTCGCGTGCGCGGCCTTCGGCCGCGCGCTCGGGATGACAAGGGGGAACAACAAGCAGTAGTTTAGGCATCAGACACAAGCAAGGCAAGCATCGACACCTAGCAACACGATAATGGAACGGGTCTACACGCGCAAGGGGGGAGCACCTACATGCGGTCCGCGTCTACCGCAGCGAGCATTCCGCTCGTGTTCAACCACAACTGGCGGACCACTAACACGGTGGCGCCTACAACGTCAACGGGAGTACCAGGACCTGCTACAAGCGTCCTCAGAGCCAGGGCCGAGTCAGCCAGCTGGCTGGCCGAGGCTGCTCCCGGCGAGGGCTCTACCTGCAGTGGCGTTACGAGCGCGAATAGCGCTGACGCCGCCGCATGACAATCAGCTCGCGGTTTCTGAGAGAACCTGCTCGGAGGGCTCACCGGCATGGAGTCATATGACTCCTAGAGAATCCGCTCAAGGCTCTGCAGGGACGCCGCCAGCGACCATAGGCGGGCCAGGGTCGCCGTGGGAATTCTCTTCGTCGGCGGAAGCAACGCGGACGAGCGGGCACGGTGAGACGACACGGCGAGATCACGCGGAGCAGGAAGAGGACGCGGCGGTTCATACTGAGCCCACGGCAGCCCGCCACCAGCGCCTACGAAGCCCATTCCCGCAGGCAGCGGCCGATCTGAGCGCGCCGGGGATCCGAATGGATTGTGAGGCAGGAGCGCGGAGAGAGGGACGACGGGAGCAGCGCGAGGAGCTGGGGGTGACGCCGACCCCGCACGTGAGCGACGAAGCTCCTTCTCCACGTCATCAAGCCTATCCAGAAGACGGCGCTCCATTGCGGACGGCGCTGGACGCGCTTTTCCCCCGCGACCATAACCTCCCCGCCGCCCGCGACGCCCCCGACCACTTGCGTCCGAACGCACAGGCGACTGCTGGCGAGACGAGCCCAGCTGACGCTGGCGTTCAGGGGAACGGACCACGCGACGAGGAGAGTCGAGCCGTGGACGCTTCGAGGGACGTGGCGAACGCGGAGGCGATCGAGGACGGGACGACTGGCGTACAGGCGAACGGTGACGAGAATGAGGGCGAGCGGGCGAACGGTGGCGGTGTGACCTGCGATCACGCGAACGACTCCGTGACGCCACGCGACGAGGCGAACGCGGCGACCGCGGGCCAGCGTGAAGACCTTCCCTGCGGCTCTCCCGCCTATCGCCGCGAATCACAGATGAACGTCGGCGAGGGGAATGCTCCTGGTGCGCCACACCCACTCCGCCGTAGCGCTCGGCGGACGCCGCGTGAGCAGGCTCCGGCTGAGGCAGGGACCGGCCCCCGCGCGAGGTCAGAGCGCGCTGCTGATCTTCGAAACGACGGCGGATCCGATCCGCAGACGCCGGCGGCGCGACAGGCACGCTCGCGGCAGGGCGCGCAGGAGGAAGCGGGCGGGGAGCTGGATCGCTCTCCGCGGTTCGCCCCAAGGCAGGAGCTTCAAGGGAACTCATCGGTACGTCGGGAAGAGGGCGCGCGGACACTCAGCGGCCGACAAGTCGGCGGAAGAACAGCAGGCCGCGGAAGGAGAGCTGCGGGACGCGGGGGGAGAGCACGTGGGGGTGGACCGGAAAACGTGTACCAGCAGGCGGGGAGGCGGGCTTTAAACGAGATGAGCGGTGATAATGAAACCTCCACTTCAGACAGTAGCTTTGTAGCAGCCGAGTCCACTGACTCGACTTCCAGCTCTGAGTCCTTGGACGACGAGCAGCTTCAGACTCCTGCTCGAGCGGGCAGAGCAGCAGCAGCAGCATCTCACATGGCGGGGGGAGCTGCAGCAGTGAGATCCATTAGGAGGGGTCCCCCAACACCAACCCGAGCCGCATCAGGCAACATTGTAACTGCACCAATCCCAACCACGAATTCCCACATTCAGACCCCTAGCCAGGCCGGACATCAATCTGCACCTGGCGGTAACCCCGTCCCAACCCAAGCCCCAGAGGAAAAATCCCCAGAATCACTCGCCAAGGACGACACGCTATTCGCCAGCGTGTCAAACTGGGATCTGACGAAATTGCGTGACTCTCGCCACGCACCTCTTTCCCGTCACCTCCCACCAGACCCACGCAAACTTTTCGCCACAGCTCTGTTGGTTCCGCTGCTGCGCTTGGCGAAATATCCAGACTCACCTTCTGCATGGACGGTCGTCCTGTTTCTCGCTCGATTAACACTTCGCCAGCTGTCACCTAGGCGCCCAGACTGGAAGGCTGTCAGTGCCCGCCTTCGTCAGTTTCTGTCTGGAGAATGGGACAAATTATACACTGAAACAGTGGGTTCACTGTCGTGGCCCCAACCACCCAGACACCAGCCCGATGACATTGGTGTCAAGGCTAGGGCAGAGGGGTTGGCATGACGTGGCAGCCTACGACGCGCCGTGATGGCACTTGAAGCCACGCCAGTCAGCACCCCCTCTCCAACTGTGCTGGAGGCCCTGCGCGCCAAGCACCCACCTGCGCCCGCCTCCCCACCTGACTGGAACTTTCCAGAACCTGACCCTCACCTATCGGCACCGTTTGCTGTCTTCTCCAAGGTGCTGGGAAGCTGCGAGATGGGGGTGGGAGCGGGCCCCTCAGGAACAACTTTCGAACACTTACGCGATGCAGCACTGATCAACCACTCCGTTGGGAAACACCTGCACGCGCTAGTCAACACGATATTAACAGGAAAATTACCTCCTGCGGTGGCTGAGCTCCTCACCGCCTCAAGATTGATTGCCCTGAGCAAGCCCGATGGGGGGACGCGACCAATTGCCATCGGCGAGAGCATAACACGCCTGGCAGCTAAGACGGCGCTTACTTTGACTGCAGGGGCCGCTCGTGTATTCTTCCTACCGCACCAGTTCGGCGTGGCAGTCCCTGGCGGGGCGGAGGCGATTATCCACATCACACGCACGTACCTCACGGTGAACACAGGAGCTTTGGTCCTACAGGCTGATCTGGCGAACGCATTTAACAGCGTTAACCGCGACGCCATCATCACATCTCTTCGGGACTCCTCTCTCGCTTCACTTTTACCGTTAGTTAAACTGCTGTACGGCCTTCCTTCGGCTCTATGTCTGGACGCTGGCTTCTCACACCCACCTCTGCTGAGCGAGACCGGGGTGCGGCAGGGAGATCCCCTCGGCCCGTTGCTGTTCGCTGCCGCCATACACCCAGCGCTGACGAAAACGGCGCTCAGCTTCCCCTCCGTGGTCTGTCTAGCCTATGCGGACGACGTAACTTTTCTTGGGGATGCAGCCATGTGCGCGGCGGCATTTGAGGACTTCACAGGAAACCTCGGGGAGATCGGGCTGCGCCACAACCCAGCCAAGTGCGCGGCCTGGTCTCAGGCTGGCCAGCAGGGAGCAGCGCTTCCAGTGGGCGTACCTTTCACAGAAGATGGGGTGAAGGTGCTTGGCAGCTTCATCGGTGGCAGCGACGCAACCGCCGCGTTCCTACGTGCCAGCCTCGACACCATGGGAGTGCCGCTGCCCTTAATCGCGCGGATGGAGCCGCAGCTGGCTTCCCTCCTGCTCTCACGGTGCATCTCACGGCGGATCGCTTACGTCGCCCGCACCACGCCGCTTTCGGCCCTGCCAGTCGAGGAGTGGTCAGACTGGGGTAAAAAGCTGTTTGAGACGTTGCTGACTGCCTGCGGCATTCGCCACCCACGGGGGGGGGCCGAGATTTCACGTACCTGGGCGCAAGCGTCACTCCCCATCTCGCTCGGTGGTTTGGGACTCACAGACCCTTCGGTGGAGGGTCGTGTTGGGTTCCTTGCAAGCTACACGCAAGCGCAGCACCTGCTCACCTCCATTGATGAGTCGGCCGTCGGCGCCTTGGCGGAAACGCGGGTCCAGATGGTGGGGCCCTTCATCAACACGTCCCCGCTCTTTGACTGGTTGGAGAGGTGTGAGGAGTCACTGCCGGACGATGGGAAGGAGCTGCTGCAGAGCGATCGGGCTAATCCCAAGGGCGCCAAGCTGCAGCATGGGCTGGCAATCGCGGTACACGGACTGCGCTACGCGGAGCAGGTGCAGGCTACACGCATCATGCCACTCAACCCACTAAGCGGGCACACTCAGCGCATGCTTTCACTCTCAGGGTATGGGGCAGGAGACTGGCTCAACGCGGTCCCCTTCAACTCGACACTGCGGCTTGCCCCGGCTCACTTTGCGCATGCGCTGCAGTTCAGGATGGGGTTACCCTCCTCGGCACCTGGCGCGTGTGACTGCCGCAATAAGACGGCAATCCTTGACAGGCGCCTGCCCAACCACCTGCTGCGCTGCGACACGGGGAAGGGGCGGACCAACACGCACAATGAGTTGCGCGATGCGTGTGTACACATGGCCGCCGACGCTGACTTCATGACTCACAGCGAAACGACTACGTTCTGCCCCGTCACTCTGAAGAAAGCCGACATTGCGATCCGGGACAAGTCCTCAGGAGCGGTGTGGATAGGGGACGTGACCATCACGGACCCCATCAGCACACGGGATCCCAACGCGGTCAAGGGCAGGGGATGGGCGGCCAGGGAGGCGGCGGAGAAGAAGATCTCCGACTACGAGGGCTCAACGGCCTCGTGGGTCGGGTTCTTCCCCCTTGCCGTTGATACCTATGGCTGTCCTTGCGCGGAGGTCCCTCAATTCCTCAAACTTCTGGCCGACACCGGCGCGCGCCGGCTCTTCAACGCGGCCCCCTCATCTTACCAGGCAACAAAGCTGCTGCACCAGTTCCGCCAGCGGTGGTCCGTGGCGCTGCAGCGGGCGCAGTCAGTGAGCTTCATGACGAAGTGCAACTACGCGGCTCAGGTGGAGAACCCACCTGTGGCGCTGCCGGGCGAAGGAATGTCCCTCGGGGACTGCCTTGCCATCCTGGAGCCGGCATTGGAGCTGCCTTAGAGGGTGAAGGAGGGTAGGTAGGATGTGGGGGTTTTAGAAGCTGAGATGCATTGCTTCTTATATCCTTGTGCATGTCTGTACCTTGCTCGGATCTAATACACGGACCGCTTGAGGGAAGGAAAGAAGAATTGGTCAAGAGAGACGAGGGGGAACCAGTATCCCTCAATCTAGAGATATGCCACCAGCTCATTTGCCCATCTGCCATCGACCATCTGCCGATCTCCTGATCTCGTCTATTCTCTTAATAAAAGCATCTCTATATACTTCATCTCTTTGTCTCGCCATCTCTCATCATCCGTCCATCTCTTCCTCTCTTCACCTCTTCACTCGCTTAGTTCTCTTCATCTACCGCCCATCTCTTCAGCTCGCATCATCCACTCATCCGTGCATCCACTGAAGAGCATACCGGCTGATTGAAGAGCATACCAGCTGATTGAAGAGCATACCGGCTGATTGAAGAGCATACCGGCTGATTGAAGAGCATACCGGCTGATTGAAGAGCATACCGGCTGATTGAAGAGCATACCGGCTGATTGAAGAGCATACCGGCTGATTGAAGAGCATACCGGCTGATTGAAGAGCATACCGGCTGATTGAAGAGCATACCGGCTGATTGAAGAGCATACCGGCTGATTGAAGAGCATACCGGCTGATTGAAGAGCATACCGGCTGATTGAAGAGCATACCGGCTGATTGAAGAGCATACCGGCTGATTGAAGAGCAAGGGATGATGCGAGAGTTGATGTCAGCAGGATGTGTTGTTGTGGGCCGATGTCAGCAGGATGTGTTGTTGTGGGCCGATGTCAGCAGGATGTGTTGTTGTGGGCCGATCAAACCATGAATGCCAACCCAGCCGTGACGCCATGAATTTCAACCCATACACCCCATGCGGCGTCGGCAGGGGGGGAGGAAGAACGGATAGAGAAAAGGTGGATTACACGCGTAGAAGAATGGGGCATGTGGTACGATGGGGCATGCGATGGGGCATGCGATGGGGCATGGGGTGGAATGAGTAGGGCATGGGGAAGGGAGAAGGAAGATTGGAGAAAAATAATGAGGTGAATAGGCAAATGGTGCAGGATCCAGGAACGGTGCTTGAGGTGACTGGAACGGTGCAGATTTAGTCGACTCCAAAGTCACCTAGACTGGATAGAAACGATGAGGTGATTAGGCAAATGGTGCAGGATCCAGGAACGGTGCTTGAGGTAACTTTTGAGTCGACTCAAAAGTCACCTAGATTGGAGAGAAATGATGAGGTGAATCAGGCAAGTGATGCGATGGGCATGTGATGCGATGGGCATGCGATGCGATGGGCATGCGATGCGATGGGCATGCGATGCGATGGGCATGCGATGCGATGGGCATGCGATGCGATGGGCATGCGATGCGATGGGCATGCGATGCGATGGGCATGTGATGCGATGGGCATGCGACGGCGCATGTGATGCGATGAGCATGCGACGGGGAAAGTGGTGCGCGCCGAGACAAGCGACGGGGCAGATCACTCATAACGCGGGGTGAATTCAGCAGCACGACACAGAAACTCACGTAGAAGGCCGTCAGAGCCTCTTGAGACGGGACAAGAGGCACGCGCGACTGCTTTAACCCTGGTTAAGAAGGTCTATCACCTCATACGTCGAAGCGCGTGTGAGTGTATTTACCCCTGGGTGGTAGCAGCAGCTCGTGTCGTCGTTTTCTGCGTCCGTGAAATACACGTCACACCCGATCCTCTCGCACCGCTTCCTTCCCTCCGAATTTATCGCGGGCGACATGGCCTAAGCTCTTTCAACCGTGATCGAAATTATGGGGATGAGAATGAATGTTGGGATCGTTAGAAAGAAGGTCCGTGAGATCACACTGAAGCAGCGTCACCAGTAGTCGATACGCGCGTTTATCACGGGCGACATGGCCGAAGCGCTCTCAAATCGTCGAGATCGATAAGTCCACGAAAAGAGCGCGGCAAAAGAAGCGACTGATATTACGTGAAAGCAGCGTCGCTATTCGATGCGCGCGTGCATCGCCAGAAGTCGAAAACCGCCAGTGAAACCGCTTTTATTTCTACTAGCAGCTTGTACAAAGCTCGGGCGGTGTCGCATTCCAGCAAATGGCGTTGATTCGCATCGATCTACAGAAGCTGTTTCGAGGATGTTCCACGCCCTAAGAGAAGACTCGCCGCTTTCTTGAAAGCAAGATACTACACCGATGGAATGTTGCACTCATGCGATATCAATAGAAAGGCATTCCGCTACATTGATGCTAATCATTCCACCTACACAATCCACCATTTTCTTTCAGGGCCCGGAAATATGGTGCTATGCTGCAGTTAGTGTCTGCCACTCATGGCTATAAGCTGATAATAAAAATAGTGCTATCAAGGTTCTTCCAATGTTACCGGTATGAAGGCAGATTGCATTCTCAAGAATGTATCAATGCACAAGTCCTTGAAAGTTGCTTGCTGTAAGTTGCTAACATCTTAAACTCCTACATGACCACTTCGAGAAACACCCGCCTCACACTCTGATGCGCGGGACAAATTTATAAATTAGGCTACCAAATTCATGATTCCACCTGCACTCTACAACTGCTCTTCCAACTGTTGGAAACAATCGGTCCTAAGCGCTTCTGTCGTGTCGAAACACTAAGGCACAAGCGAAGCAAAGCATATCGAGGCACCAGCGAGTCAACCCTCGGAGGTTGAAGTAACCGCTGGAGGTTACGCGAAAATCAAAGGTCAGCGACCTTTGACCTGACAAGTACAGCGCGACAGCAAGGACACACAACTGACTCGCTACAGAGCAGTTGCCCGAGTCGTCACTGTATCGAACCGCAACAGCAACAAGTAAAACAGTTATAACCGTATCCTTTCATATTCCTTGTACTCTTATATAATCTTGTATCTCTTTGTTTTAATCAACTTACTTTGCCCTCACATACTAGCGCAAGGTGGTTCACAACTCTTTAATTAACGCTTCCGCTACTACACCAACTCTACCCAGAGTTCACCCCTGCAAAGATCCTAAGGGCCTTTTCAGCCCAACATGGTATGAGAGCAATCAGGGGGAATTCAACTACCATACCGACAACATCAATCACCATGGCTACACAAAAAGAAAGGAGCAACTCCAACGGCTCCCAGGGCACTACTCCTACTCCACCTCCTGCCTCTGGCCTACAGACAGAGGAGGGCACGGCAACAAGACCCAGAGCAACATCTACCGAGACTCCCGCAAATCAACCTGCAGACTTCGACCAGAGCATGATGGAGAAGTTCTTCTCCTTCATGTCCTTCTACGAGCAACACCAGCAATCGGCACGTGCGCAGTCACACAACAGCAACAACAACGGAGCAACACCCATGAGTCTCGACGGCTCATCATATGCACGAGGAAATCAGCAACAGCAGCCCACCTTTGCTCCGTACGAGCGCGGGTCCATCATCTTCATGCCACACCCACAGCCCTCACCTGGACAAGAAAAACCACTGGACGCATTACAAGTTCAGTCGCAGTTCGCACACGTTTTGAAGATGCAGACGTCAAGACCCTTTGATGGAAATGACTTCTTCACATGGTCGTTTGAGTTCGAGCTGATGATGGAAGGCGCGCAGATACTCGGGTTCTTCGACGGGTCTCTGCCATACCCAACAAACGGCACACAGTACGAGAAGCAGCAATACACCTATCAGTCAATGATGGCGTACACGATCCTACTGAGGAATATCACCCCGACTCAACAGCAGAACATAAGGTCTTACCGAGGTTACGGCAACTCCGCGGAGCTCGCGTACAACCACCTGAAGAGCATGTATCAAGCAACAGACAGCGTAAGCCAAAGTCGGTTAATGGCGCAACTGACAACGGTTGAAATGAAACCAGGGGAGAAAGGAATGACGTATATCAGCCGATGTCGCGAGTTGCGCGACAAGCTCCTTCGATGCGGAGGATCAATCTCTGAAGACGCCTTCGTGACAGTCATCATCGGCGGCCTCGGTCCTCAATGGCGCGCCACAAAGGCCATTCTCCGAGCTCACGGAAGAATCTCCGAAGCAGCGCTCTGCGCCGAAATCCACGCCGAGCAGCAAGACATGGACCTGCAAGAAGAACGACACAAAAAGAAAACATCAGCACCGGAATTCGCGTTCCACACTCAAGCGACGCTACAACAACAACAACAACCGGCAGCAACAACCGAAGCCAGTACCTCCGTTCTGCCACATCTGCAAAACTTCAGGGCACCCGCGCACGCACTGCCCGAATCGTCAACAGTCAACAACTCGACAGCGGCAACTTCGACCTTCAAGCAGCCAAATCGCCTCAACGCAAGCAAATCCCACGACTCAGATTCAAGCTTCAACGACCTCAACAGGACAACCTGCACAACGAGCAAGAAACATCGTCAACTGCATGGCAAAGCTGAGTGACTCCTGCATCACCGAGTCACCGCCACACTACTCACCGGAAGAGCAACTCGACGAAACCACACCCCGCCGCGAGTCACTTCAGCCGAACCCGACATACGCCGCCATCGCCCAAAGCGAACCATCCGGAAGGGACACATGGTTCTTGGACAGTTGCTGCGGACAACACATGTGCTCCTCGGGACGCTTCGTTCAACGAGAACCCCAACTTCAACGCGAAGTTGTCATTACAGTCGCCAACAATCAGAACCTGCAAACACGACGACAAGGTGTAGTTCAACTTCAGTCAAGGGAAACAAACGTTGTACTGCAGATGTCAAAAGTACTAATCGCGGAGGGACTCGGCTACAACTTACTGAGCGTCAGTCAGCTAATGGCAAAGGGGATTCACCTCGAAGCAGACAGCACCACCCAAGAATTCAAGCTGTATCACGGGAGAGGAGGACTCTACATTGGCAAGGCGGTCCTCAAGAACAACGTCTTCGTTCTTGACTTCGTTCCTGACCTTGGCACCGCCGACAGCGACGCCATCGTTAACTTCACCGACTGGACACACCCTCCAGACCTTGATCCAGACTTCAGTCCAGAAGGCTTCTGGTATTCACACACCATCCCTGAAGCAGAAAGAACAAGGGCGTTAGCAACAATTCAGACAACATCGGCAGCAGCAGAGACAACGTCGGCAGCAGCAGAGACAACATCGGCAGCAGCAGAGACAACATCGGCAGTAGCAGAACCATCAACGGCAGCAGCAGGAACGTCAACACCAATTGCTGGTCCTTCAACGACACCGCTCCTCATCGACGACACACCACCGACACCCGCGCAACAACTACACCCAGCACCACGAGAAGTTCATCGTAGCGCCAACTTCACCGCCAACTTCTACTCCAACTCAGATATGTACCGACGATCACCCGGACATCGCGCCGACGAAAGCACCTGGCACGCAAGGATGGGACACCCAAGCAACACAGTATTAAACAATACGATAAGAGCAGGAGTACTCGACAAGGACTCACTTCTACTGACCGACGGACGAGAACTTCAACGAGTACGCGGAACGTGCCTCACCTGCCCTGAGGGTGACTTACCACATCGACCGTTTGCGTCTCATCACAACCCGAGCGCACCCGCGTACGCACCACTCGAGAAGGTGTATAGCGACATCCTGTACAATCGGGAACCAGGACAAGTAATATACAACTATACAATCACCTTCATCGACGCCGCCACCCGTTACGTCTGGCACCTAAACCTCCCTAGCCGCGACATGGCATTCGCAGCCTTCGTTGCCTGGCTACCAGTAGCAGAGAGAGAATCAGGCATGAAGCTGAAATGCTTCCAGTCAGACGGAGGAGGAGAATACACCTCTCAGCGATTCAAGCAGTACCTGGCGGAAAGGGGAATCAAGCGACTCATCTCCCTTCCCTACGCCCATCAGCAGCAGGGTGTAGCAGAAAGAATGAACAGGACCTTACAGAACAGCATGCGCAAACTGTTACGTGGCATGCGGCTACCCAACCACCAGTGGCCTGCAGCAATGGACCACGCCGTCATGCTGCACAACTTGCTGTCGTCATCATCGCTTCCAAACAACGCATCACCGCATCTGCTATGGACAGGGAAACAGGGCAGCACAAAAATGTTACGAGTATTCGGATGCATGGTACAGTACCGACCCCCAGCAGCACGAGCGGGCCGATTTTCTCAACGAGCACAGTGGGGACTACACCTGGGAATCGAAAAGAACTACAACGCGTGGAAAATCTTCGACGTCCACTCCAAGGAAACAGTAGCAGCACGTGATGTAATTTTCTACGAACGACTCACGCTCCAGACATACCTTGCCAACCTGCACGAAGACCAGGATCCCACAGGTGGTTTTCGTGGTGACCGAGCCTTCGCCTCAGCAGCGGACGAAGCCGACTGGGACGAGCAGAATGTGGACAACGCATCAGAAGAAGCCGGACCTCTTCCGTTCTGCTCCGTCGACGTTCCCATGGACGAAGACAACCCTCGCGAAAGTGCCAACGCCGAAACCTTCTACCATTTCGCCGACAACGGTTACGTAACACCTGCGACAGTCAACACCAACGAAGCCGAACGAGTAGGATCGAACTTCATACCTGATCCAGAAGCGGGAGATGAAGCAGCTTATCCCGAGGACGTAAATCTTCCCCGCTACTCACAGAGTGGACTACAGATTCTCGGACTCGTCACCGCAGTCCACGGCACCGCCACTCCTAAAGAGCCTGCGACGGTTCAGCAGGCTCTGGGGGGGGAACATAGGGAAAAATGGCGCGAAGCCATGGACAAGGAACTGAAGGCACTGGAGGAACGCAACACGTGGAAAGTGGTTCCTATCGGCGTGGCACGGAACAAGACAGTGCTCACCGGGAAGTGGGTCTTCCGTGTGAAGACAAAGGCTGACGGCACCATCGACAAATTTAAGGCACGCTGGGTCGTACGCGGCTTCGACCAAGAGCACGGACACGATTTCACCGAAACATTCGCTCCGGTCAGCCGACACACCTCGCTACGCATCCTTCTCGCGATCGCCGCCATGAAGAAGAAGAAGCTGCGGCAAATCGACGTCGCTAACACATTTCTCTACACACCCGTTGATGCAGAGATCTTCGTCGAGCTACCACACGGCTCCAGCACGGACTCGAACCACGTCTGTCAACTACTCAAGTCGCTCTACGGCATCAAGCAAGCTCCGCGACTATGGCAACAATACCTACACGCTCGCCTCATTCGCATCGGCTTCAAGCAATTGCCGCACGACCAGGGCATGTACCGGCTCACGAAGGGTACCGACTACATCCTGCTAATCGTCTATGTAGACGATCTGCTCTACATCGGCTCAACTGACGGCATTACAACCTGGTTCGAAGGGGAGCTACAGCAAGACCTCACACTCACGGTCTCATCTACCGTCACACAGTACCTCGGCCTCAACATCCGGGAAGAGGAAGACGCTATCTCCCTCAGCGCCGCGAAATACGCCGACACCATCGCCAAGCGTTTCGCACTCACACCGACTGTCATCTCCACACCGTACCGCTACACGACAGCAAACAACAAGGAAGGCTCCGTTCTACTCAAGCCCGCCGGCATACGCGACTACCAGAGAAAGCTGGGCTGCCTTCTCTTCGCAGCTGTCACCTGCCGCCCAGATCTATCCTACTCTGCAAGCCAGCTCGCCACCCACCTCAAGAAGCCTGAAGCGGAAAATCTGGCGGAGCTCGACCGCGCTCTTCACTACCTTGTCAGTACCCCGACGGTCGGCCTGACTTTCCATAAGAACACAACTACAACGCCTAAGCTAATCGGTTACGTCGACGCAGATCACGCGGGCGACTCAGACAATAGGCGCTCCCGCACCGGCTACATCTACCGCCTCGAACCTATCGGACCTATCTCCTGGCAATCGAGCAAGCAGGAACTAATCACTCTCTCGTCAGCTGAAGCAGAATATATTGCACTCTGCTCAGCCACCAAGGAAGGACTCTATCTTCGCGAGCTGCTGGAAGAAGCGAAGTTAGCCGAGTTACCCAACTTTACCCTGTTCTGCGACAACCAATCGGCAATTCGCATCGCCAACAAGAACGGCTTCGCGAACAGGACGAAACACATCGCCCTGCGATATTTCTTCGTGAAGGACGAGATCGAGAAGGGAAGGCTTGAGCTGTCATACTGCCCCACGTCCGAGATGGCAGCTGACTACCTGACCAAGAAGCTCGGAAAGCAGAAGTTCGAATACTGCATGCTGCTGACTGGACAAAGCCACGTCAGCGACACTCCAGAAGCGAAGGGGAGTGTTGGAAACAATCGGTCCTAAGCGCTTCTGTCGTGTCGAAACACTAAGGCACAAGCGAAGCAAAGCATATCGAGGCACCAGCGAGTTAACCCTCGGAGGTTGAAGTAACCGCTGGAGGTTACGCGAAAGTCAAAGGTCAGCGACCTTTGACCTGACAAGTACAGCGCGACAGCAAGGACACACAACTGACTCGCTACAGAGCAGTTGCCCGAGTCGTCACTGTATCGAACCGCAACAGCAACAAGTAAAACAGTTATAACCGTATCCTTTCATATTCCTTGTACTCTTATATAATCTTGTATCTCTTTGTTTTAATCAACTTACTTTGCCCTCACATACTAGCGCAAGGTGGTTCACAACTCTTTAATTAACGCTTCCGCTACTACACCAACTCTACCCAGAGTTCACCCCTGCAAAGATCCTAAGGGCCTTTTCAGCCCAACACCAACTACAACTGCTTCCATGGCCTACCCTACGTACGGGCACAAAAGCAACCGCAGAGCATGATGCGGATAAGTGGGAAATGTACTGGTACTACCCACTGAAAAAATGACCGTATCACCCACTAAGGAGCCCCTCCCTCTCCCTTCCCCCAAACTCCTCCCCTTGGCTGTTGGTTACATGCCACTCAACCGCCCTATAAACCTCCCCATCCCGTCCTACAAGCCCCGGCTCTCCCCCCGCCTTTCCCAATGCCATCCTGTGCTGATTCCCCCCTGATTTACAATGGTGCCATGCCCTGCCATCATGCTGCTGTGCCGGGCCGTATGGGTGGGTTTGACATGATGTATAAATGGTTCTGCCGTGCTGTATGTGATTTTTTGACATGCCCAATGCTGATTGGTTCATGCCATGTGACTGCAGTGCCACGTGACTGCAGTGCCACGTGACTGCAGTGCCACCTCACTTCCGCATGGGAGGGCTGACGCTAACCTCCTCTTAAGCCTCATTTGTGTCTCAGTGAGGCAGCCAAAGCTAGTTTCTACACCTACACTCCTACCCCTGCCATCCTTTTCCCTGCCCCAGGCACTACCCCCTCCCCCTCCGCTGCCATCCCTTGCCCTACTCATCCTCCTATTTCTTACCCTCCTGCTTCTTCCCCTCCTACCCTTTGCAATCCTGCTCCTCCCCCAGCAGCAGCGATCTCCCTCAATCACTGCTCGGCTCCTCTTGGCTGCACTGCAGCGCCACCAGCAGCAACCCGTCGCTGCAGTCGCTGTATACTGCCCGTGCCCTACATCTACACTCCTCCCCCGCCCACTGCAATCCCTCCCCCTGCCACTGCAATCCCTCCCCCGGCCACTGCAATCCCCCCCCCTGCCACTGCAATCCCTCCCCCTGCCACTGCAATCCCTCCCCCGGCCACTGCAATCCCTCCCCCTGCCACTGCAATCCCTCCCCCGGCCACTGCAATTTTTTTTTTGCCACTGCAATCCCTCCCCCGGCCACTGCAATCCCTCCCCCTGCCACTGCAATCCCTCCCCCTGCCACTGCAATCCCTCCCCCTGCCACTGCAATCCCTCCCCCGGCCACTGCAATCCCTCCCCCGGCCACTGCAATCCCTCCCCCTGCCACTGCAATCCCTCCCCCGGCCACTGCAATCCCTCCCCCTGCCACTGCAATCCCTCCCCCTGCCACTGCAATCCCTCCCCCTGCCACTGCAATCCCTCCCCCGGCCACTGCAATCCCTCCCCCAGCCACTGCAATCCCTCCCCCTGCCACTGCAATCCCTCCCCCGGCCACTGCAATCCCTCCCCCTGCCACTGCAATCCCTCCCCCGGCCACTGCAATCCCTCCCCCGGCCACTGCAATCCCTCCCCCGGCCACTGCAATCCCTCCCACTGCCACCCCTTCCACTCCTGCGCCTTCTGTTCCTCCCCCTTCCACTCTTTGCGCCCCACCTGCAGCAGCAATCTCCCTCAGTCTCTGCACCAAACGGTTCATCTCAGGCCACTTGCTCGGCTCCTCCTGGCTGCACTGCAGCGCCACCAGCAGCAGCCTCTTCCAGCCGAAAACTGCCCATTACCTACAATTAAACTCCTACCCCTGCCACTACTGCCCCTCCGCCTGCCATCCCTTGCACTCCTGCTCCTCCTCCTTCCACCCTTTGCGCCCCTCCTTTCCCCACCCCAGAGGCAGCGATCTCCCTTAACCTCTCCACCACACGGTTCATGTCGGGTCGCTTGCTGGGCTCCTCTTGACTGCATTGCAGCGCCACCAGCAGCAGCTTCTTCGCTGCACCCGCTGAGAACTGCCCCTTCAGCCGTGGATCCACCACTTGGCTTATATGAAACCCATCCGCCTTCCTCCCCTCCTGCTGCTGCCCCTGCTGCTGTTGCCCTTCATTACCCGCTCCTCCCGCTTCTGCTGCTGCCGCTGCTGCTGATACTGAGTCCCCCCCTCCCCCCCCTTTTGTACCTCGCGCCAGCTGCTTGTGGATCCAGGGGAAGAGGCGGTTGTGTGTGGCGGTGGTGGCGGGGGATCGGCCGGTGAGCAGCTCGAGGAGGACCACGCCCAGAGAGAAGACATCGCTCAGCGGGGTGAGGTGACCTGGTGGTTGGCGATGCATGGGAGAGGGTGACAAGGAGGGGAAGTGGGAGTGGGTGAGAAGCACTACGCCCAGATAGAAGACATTGCTGAGCAGGGTGAGGTGACCTGAGAGTGGGGAGGGGTTGAGGGGGTGAAGCATGCAGGGAGCGGTGAGCAACTTGAGGAGAACAACGCCCAGGGAGAAGACATCGCTCAGGGGTGTGAGGTGACCTGGAGAGAGGGGGGGGATGGTTGTGCGTAGTGGAGGGGAAGAAGAGGCGGTTGTGGGTGGCAGCAGTGGTGGGGAACTGGCCGGTGAGCAGTTCGAGCAGCACGACGCCCAGAGAGAAGACATCGCTCAGCGGGGTGAGGTGGCCTGGAGGGGCGGTGACGCACAGGAGAGGGTGAGAAAAAGGGGGAGCGGGAGCAGGTGAGCAGCTCGAGGAGAACCACGCCCAGAGAGAAGACATCGCTCAGCGGGGTGAGGTGACGTGGGGGTGGGGAAGAGGGGATAGGGGGGTGACTCGCGGAGGAGAGGCACAAGAAGGAAAGAGGAGGGGTACAGTGAGCAGAACAATACCCTGAGGGAGAAGACATCGCTCAGGGGGGTGAGGTGACCAGAGTGGGGTGGGGGGGGGGGGGGAGGAGGGGTGAAGTGCCTCTAGAGTCAAGTCACCTCAACCGGTGAGCAGGTCGAGCAGAACCACACCCAGGGAGAACACATCGCTCAGGGGGGTGAGGTGACCTGGGGGTGGTGGGGGAGGATGAGCGGGTTGATGCACGGGAGGGGACCGGGAGACGAAGGGAGAAGAGGGAGAGGTGGGAGAGGGGACGAGGAAGGGGGGATGGGGATTCAGGGAGGAAAGAGGCAGTTGCGGGTAGTGGAGGGGAAGTGCGGGAGGGAAGAGCGGTTGTGTGCAGTGGAGAGGAAGTGGGGGAGGAAGGGGCGGTTGTGTGTAGTGGTGATACCCGAACAACAAGGACCACAAACAATTTACAGGCCTCCCCACCTGTGCCGAAATAATCAGGGTCAAGGTACCCTAGCCCAGGGTACCCATGATGCGAGTCGATACGTGCCTCACGCCCTCCTCCCCTCCATACCCCACATGCACAAGTCATATCCTCGTTACAAGCCTCCACACCTGTATCGATATAGTCAGGGTCGAAGTAGGGTGCCCATGATGCGAGTTGACACGTGCGTCTTGCCGCTCACTACCCCACAATCCATCTTAATCCATCTGCACTGCACTGCACCGCACTGAATCCCTCCCCACCTGTGTCGATGTAGTCAGGGTCGAGGTACCCCAGGGTGCCCATGATGCGAGTCGAAACGTGCGTCTTCCCCTCCTCTGGTCCCCGTGTAGCCATGCCAAAATCGGTTACCTTTGCCCTTAATTCCTGCCAAGATAGATATGGGAGGGGAGATGGGAGGAGGGGGCGGGGGCGGGGAGGGGGGCGGGGGGGTGATTAAGGTGGAATTTAAGCTATTTATGTGGCCATGCCGAAATCCGCCACCTTCGCTTTCAAATCCTGCCAAATAAGATATCAAGGGAGGGAAAGGGCGGAAGCTGTGCAGCAGATGCTGAGTCTCAGTTTCCTTCAGACCCCATGTTGCCTGCCATGCTAAGGCTGGTGGTAAAGCTGGTGGACAATTTTAAGTCGACTCAAAAGTAACGATGTGTCATTGCAGTTGACTCAAGAGATGCCCATTACAATGTACCCCTACGAATGCCCATGTAGGTACCCCCCGCACATATAAAGGCACACTACTCGTAAGGTATTTACCATCCCACAAACGGTACCGCACACTGCGCTCTCCTCAGCAACTTCTCCTCCCACTTACATCACCCAGAGACAAAGTACGGACCTGAAAAGCTTAGCCAATTTCACGGGTGGTTTCCCTTCAAAACTCACCTACACCCCCCTACAACTTACATGGTCCAGCATGACATTATGGGACTTGAAGTCGCGGTGAATGATGCTCTGCCCGTGCAGATATGCCATGCCCTCCGCCATCCATGCCCACTGCCAAGCGTGGTTTACACTAAAAGAACATACACTAGCGAGTACAGACCCCCCCTCCCTCCCACTCACACTGTCCAGCATGACGTTGTGTGATTTGAAGTCGCGGTGAATGATGTTCTGCCCGTGCAGATATGCCATGCCCTCCGCCATACAAGGCCATGCAAGCCCATACAAGGGCACTCATGCCATGTCATCCCACTTACACTGTCCAGCATCACGTTGTGTGATTTGAAGTCGCGGTGAATGATGTTCTGCCCGTGCAGATATGCCATGCCCTCCGCCATACAAGGCCATGCAAGCCCATACAAGGGCACTCATGCCATGTCATCCCACTTACACTGTCCAGCATCACGTTGTGTGATTTGAAGTCGCGGTGAATGATGTTCTGCCCGTGCAGATATGCCATGCCCTCCGCCATGCCCACTGCCACGTGCACGCGCTGCTCCCATGTCAGGCACGGGCTGTCCGGGGAGAGGTCTTGGGTGACGAAGAAGGGATTGATAAGATGGGTGGGAGGAGAGGGGTTGGGGAAGGATGGCAGTTGGATTTGGCTAGAAGCAAATGTGATGTGCCATGCCCTCCACCACACCCACTGCCACCTCCACTCACTGTTCCCATGTCAGGCATGGGCTGTCCGGGGAGAGGTCTGGAGGGAAAGTTGAGGTGGAGGGGAAACAAGGAAGGAGAAACTGGTTGACATCGGATACGCCAAACGCAAGGCCTCGCTCATACCCACCTGCCACTTTCGACGGCTGCTCCCACGTCAGGCGCGGGCTGTCCGGAGAGAGGTCTGGGGCAGTGGTGAGTGTGGTGGGGAGGATTGACAAGGGTGGGGGAGGGCGGGGAAGGGGACGAAAAGAGGTAGTTAGGAATTGGTTGGACGTGCAATTCCTAACCCAAGGGGAAGGACGTGCACACAGATTGGCGTGGACACACCACCCAAGTGCACCCAAAGCCAGGCACGGGCTGTCCGGGGAGAGGTCTGGAGGGATGCTCGGAGTGTAAGGGAATCCCAAAAAGGAAGATATGCGCGTGGGAAAGGGACAAGGAGGGTTGAAGGCTGGTGGTTGTTGAACATGCGTGGCTGGTGAGAGGTAGAGGTCTGGGGTGGTGATGGTTGGTGTGGGGCGGATCAACTAGGGGGGAAGGAGGGAAGGATGGTGGGGTATGGAGGGTTGTCAGAGTTTGCTGCAAGCGAATACCCCAGGGGACCCACATGCATCGAATGATCAGTGCTTCTGTGACAACAACACAAGGGGAAGTCAGAAAAGAAAGAAAAATAAATCCGTGACAACACAAGCACCCATGCGTGCGTATTTTGAGGCACCAAAAAAATGTACAGCCACTGAATGATGACTGCTTCTGCGTCAACACAAGCACGCATCCGTGCGAGAAGACAGGTTAAAAAGGCACTGTGCCACCACTATTCAGCATCAAGCGTGTTGATGAAGTGGGTGGATGAGGTCGAAACTTTCTGCGCCCAGCTGCAGAGGTAACTGAGGGGGGCGGTGGATGCAGAGCTGCGAATGCCGAAGCCATCCAAGTGGATAGGTAGCGAGGCTTGGAGTCGGGTTGATGTGGACTGTTCAGAGGTGGGATTCCCGAATGTGAGGTCCCACGGGTCCTCACTCATCGGGGAAGAGCTGCAAGATAGAGATCCTTTTAGCAGTAGGATCAAAGCCTTGTAAAATTCGTCCACTAAACTGAATGCTCAGCTAAAGAAAAATCTTGCGCAGGAACTCGTCTCTTGATTAAAACAAGACAAAGACAAACAAATGTCGGCACTGGGCGCAGGAGTTCGGCACTGATGAAGGTCTGATCGGGTCTTTCCCCCGTGATAGGCCGAAACATGTTTGTCTTTGTCTTGTTTTAATCAAGAGACGAGTTCCTGCGCAAGCTTACAAATTTGTCTTTAGCTGAGCATTCAGTTTAGTGGACGAATTTTACAAGGCTTTGATCCTACTGCTAAAAGGATCTCTATCTTGCAGCTCTTCCCCGATGAGTGAGGACCCGTGGGACCTCACATTCGTGTTCAGAGGTGGGATTCCAGTACTCGGAGCCTAGGAGCTGAGAGAAGTGGCTGAAAATGGTACTATCCCATGAAGAGAGTAGCTCTTGGATTTCGGGAAAAGGTGCGACAGTTTGGAGAAGGAAAGAAGGTCGGGCAGTGATGCATAAGGAAAGGATACGTGACACAATCTGTGGGTCCCAGTGAGGATGAAGGGAGAAGGCGGAACAAACTTCGTCAACCACACACCACCCGAGGTGACTTCTCTATCAGCAGCTGACTTTGCTTACTTGAGAGAGGACCATTGAGACGTCACAGAGGCCTATTTGTAGGCCTCACTATAGGAGTAACTTGCATGTCTGTCCTTACACTAGCTGTTTGGATTTACTATACTGTCAATAAAGAGGTAGAATAGCACCCTGCCATGTGCCCGGTGCAGACTCGGGTTCGATTCCCAGCTGGCAAAGCCGAAGTTGTGTTGGTTTTTCTTTTGGCTTGTTTCAGTTACCGCTCGTGTTTTTGTTACATCTCTCTCCATCTCTCTCCATCCCCCGCATCCACCAGATTATGAACCATAAAAGAACCAGAAGATTGTAAGACTTGAAAAAAGAACTTGATTGCTCGAGCAAAACAACGTCCCTATTTTGAAACTGCCATCCTATAGTGAGCCAGCTCACAACAGACCAGGTCACGCACGAAAAAGGAAACAGACTGAACAAACCCAGTTCTTTCGCAAAGCATCAGCTAGGCATCAATGGGGCGCATACGCCGTTCACCAACCCTTGAATAATCATCCCAGCACCATTCATCCCAGCACCATTCATCACAGCACCATTCATCCCAGCACCATTCATCCCAGCACCATTCATCCCAGCACCATTCATCCCAGCACCATTCATCACAGCACCATTCATCACAGCACCATTCATCCCAGCACCATTCATCCCAGCACCATTCATCACAGCACCATTCATCACAGCACCATTCATCACAGCACCATTCATCACAGCACCATTCATCCCAGCACCATTCATCACAGCACCATTCATCACAGCACCATTCATCACAGCACCATTCATCACAGCATCATTCATCCCAGCACCATTCATCACAGCACCATTCATCACAGCACCATTCATCACAGCACCATTCATCACAGCACCATTCATCACAGCACCATTCATCACAGCACCATGCAGTCCGATCCTTTCCCAAGCAAGGAAAGCATTAACTCCACATGGACTGGCCTATCAACGCTGATGGGCCGCCCAGCAGCACCATGCCGCCCAGCAGCACCATGCCGCCCAGCAGCACCATGCCGCCCAGCAGCACCATGCCGCCCAGCAGCACCATGCCGCCCAGCAGCACCATGCCGCCCAGCAGCACCATGCCGCCCAGCAGCACCATGCCGCCCAGCATCACCATGCCGCCCAGCAGCACCATGCCGCCCAGCACCACCATGCCGCCCAGCAGCACCATGCCGCCCAGCACCATGCATCCCGATTGTGTCCCAATGAGGGCATCACCTCGGCATGACCGACTTGTCAGCGCTGTATGAACGGGTGTATGCGGGCCGCATCCATCCCTCACCCAACTTTGACCATGCATGCAGCCGGGCACCATGCAGCCGGGCACAATGGGCCCAGCAGGCGACCTGACCATGCGGGGTGGAACCAGGCCCAACATCAGCCACACGCCACCTGGGTTGACCCTCTCCCCACCCACCCCTCCCTAGTAGACGACGGTGCCGTGCATTTAACGTGGTGGTCTTTCTCTGGGTCTCATCCTTATGTCGCAGCTTTGAGTTCATTCCTCATATTCGCTTCCCTGAGAAGTCTCTCAGATGCAACGTCAAAGAGCCAGTGCATTTCATACCGCCATACAATGATCCCATCAAGCATCTAAAAGCGTGCCAGTGGTCTAGTGGTAGAATACGCACGGCGCAGAGTGGAGTCTTCCTTGCAACGGCGTGGCTTGAGCTTTGTGTTGAGCAGCAGTGGATAGCACGGTGCCGTCATCAGTTTCTACCTCCTGCTGCACGAACAACAGATTTGCGAACCCCCCCTTCCCCCGACGTGCATTTTCGCCTCCCCCCACCAACCCAACTTCCCGCCACTTTGCCAACCTCACATCCGCGCTTGTGCTTCTCCCCAGCCACTTTTTGTGACCTTCCTCGCTACACCAACTTCTTCCTTGAAACAAAGACTACACTTTCCACCTCATTTGTTATGCTTCCTTTACCTCCAACATCATTTTGCATGCCACCAGCCCAATACCTTACAGAATGACAGGCCGCAAAAGGGGCCGTGCTGCCCAAGACTCTGAACCCACTTCTCCTCGTCCGCCTGCCCGTTCGCGACAAACTCCAGCCTTCGCGATTCTTTCGACCTCCTCATCAAACCTTGCACCACCCCCTACTCCTAAGCCTCAATCATCTTCTGCTCCCTCCCAGCAACCTCAGCCAACAGCAGCGCCAAAAATTGTCTCGGAGAAACAAAAGGAGATTCTCCAGCAGGTCCTTAAAGCCACCCTTCCTGATTCTCCGTCTCCATCACGGCCTCAAACCTCTCACCCTCAGCCCTCGACTTCCCGTGCCCATCTTTCATCTACCTCAACACCTCCACCGACGACTACAGCAGATGCTCCTGATCCCACAGCCCCTGCCGACAACACGCACCCACTATCACACTATGAAACTGCTGCTTCACCTTCTCGAGATCCCCCTCCTCCTTCCCCTACCCCTCACGCTACGCAGCCATGCCCGCAACCCTGCCCGCCCTCATCAACCTCCGATAACCCACTACCTCCTAATTCTTGCCCCACATGTCGACGCACCTTTGCCAACTCAGGTTCGCTGGCCCGTCACCTTCCAGCCTGCTCTCGCAACACCGCCACACGTCAGCAAGCTGCTCGGCCTCCTCCTCCCCGCTCATCAGCCCCAACCTCGGCGCCTGCAGCCGTAGATCGACCTGCAATTCCTCAAGCCACTTGGGAGGCCGTTCCTTCCTGGGATTGGCCTTCCTTCTTCAGCCCAGCAGTCTCACCTGGCCCTATTCTCCGCCGAATCCCCTCCCGCATCCGACTCCTCATTCTCGATGCACTTCTCATTCCACTGCGCCGCCTTGCACAGCATCCTTCTGACGACGCTGCACACCTCATTCTCTTGGCATTTCCGCGTCTCTTGCTGCGCCTACCATCCGCCGCTGCTCCCACGCAGTCCCTTACCTCTTCATGTGCCTCCTTAGCGCGCCGCTTCATCAATGGTGACTGGCAGTCTCTTTTCAGTGAAGCCGTAGCTGCAGCCACTCCAGCCGCCAGACCTCTGCACATGGCATCGGCACGTTCTACGGCGCTGCAGGCTCGTCTCAACCGTGCGAAACGGTTTGCGAAATGCGGGGACTGGTCACGTTCACTGGCAGCACTGGAAGCTGGCGAGCTAGCTCCTCCATCATCAGAAACGGTTGCTGCCCTCAGCTCCAAGCACCCACCTGCTGCAGCAGAAATTCCTGACTGGGTACACAGCTTCACTCCTACAGCCGCACCACAGCTTACTGTCCCTGTTCTCCAGGCCGCTCTACAGTCCGCCCCCCGTGGCACAGCTGCTGGACCTTCTGGGTGGTTCATTGAGCACCTCAGGGACACGTTTCTCTCTCACCAGCAGCATCTCCCTTCTCTCCTCCACGTATTCCAGAACTGGCTGCAGGGTGATCTTCCACTTGCAGTCAGGCCTTTCTACACCGCTTCGAACCTCGTGGCCCTACAGAAACCGCATGGTGGTGTACGTCCCATCGCCATTGGGGAAGTGCTACCACGCCTCCTTTCACGCTGCATCACTCTCCTTTTCAAGCAGCAGATGCGAGAGACATTCCTTCCTCACCTTCAATTTGGCGTAGCAGATCCGGCCGGGATCGAGATTATGTCGCACGCAGTGTGCTCCGCTTTCTCCCTTCATCCAGACTGGGTGGTGCTTCAGCTGGACGTTGCAAACGCGTTCAACTCATTCAACCGGGTTTCCATGTTTGAGGCATTAAGGCGCTCCCCATTCTCTAGTCTCATTCCATTCTTCCGCCTATTCTACTCCACCCCTTCACCTCTCCACTACCGCAGCGGCCCCCTTCTCCACACATTCCAGTCAGCTTCAGGTGTTCGTCAAGGCGACCCTTGTGGCCCTTTTCTTTACGCCCTAACACAGCAGCTAGCCATCCAACCAACCCAGCAACAGTCTCCCTCAATTTTCGTTACCTCATACGCAGACGATACCTACTTGGTCGGCCCTCCCTCAGACGTCTTTTCCGCATACAATGACCTTACCTCCCGCCTTCTCTCTCTTGGCCCTACTGTCCAACCCTCTAAGTGCTCTCTATGGGCCCCTATGGACTTGCCCGAACACTGCATTCCGCCAACGGGTATTTCCATCGCTGCAAACGGTCTCACTGTGGCTGGAGTTCCCACCGGCTCAGACGGTTTCATCATCTCTACAGTTCGTGACAAGCTCGATTCTTTCACTATCTCCCTCCCTTTACTGCATCAACTGCAGGACCCACAGATTGCCTCACGGATCCTTTCCTTATGCATCACTGCCCGACCTTCTTTCCTCCTCAGAACTGTCGCACCTTTTCCCGAAATCCAAGAGCTACTCTCTTCATGGGACAGCACGATTTTCAGCCACTTCTCTCAGCTCCTGGGCTCCGAGTACTGGAATCCCACCTCTGAACGGTCCACATCGGCCCGCCTCCAAGCCTCGCTCCCTATCCGCTTAGGTGGCTTCGGCATTCGCAGCTCTGCATCCATCGCCCCCCTCAGTTACCTTTGCAGCTGGGCGCAGGCAGTTTCGACCCTATCCACCCACTTCATCACTGATGGTGCTCCTCTTTTCCGCCCTTACGTCACCACGGACTCCATTAACCTCCTCGACCCTTCAATCTCATCTACCATGACCATGCTTCCCCAAGACATTCGTGACCGCTTCCCATCATGGCCTGTGCTTCAATCGGGCTACCCTCCTAAACTCTTTACTCACCTCTCCCAACACCTCGAAGCCGATTTGCTGGAGAAGGTTCGAGCCACAGTAACGTCCCCGCTTCGCCTTGCTCGTCTAACCTCTTTGCAGGGCCCGCATGCAGGTGACTGGCTCACTGTGGCTCCATCCTCCCCGCACATGCAGCTTTCAGAGACCGAGTGGCGCATTGCAGCAGCTATCCGCTTAGGCCTTCCTCTTCCTCAGCTTTCATCTTCACTCACCTGCACCTGCAACTCCCCGTTCACCGATCCTTCCATCCATTCTCATGTCCTTCGCTGCCCTAGCAACAACGAGCCTACTAAGGTGCACGACGCAATCAAACGAGAAGTTCATCGCATTGCCTTGGAGTTTGGGTTCTCTGCGCAGATGGAAGACCAGCATCTCCTGCCTGGCCGCCGCACAGACATCACGTGCCGCGACATTAGCTCTGGTACCACCTGGGCCTTGGATGTTTCTATTGCTGATCCACAAAAGGGGTTTCCACACTCCAACGCAGCTACGGTGATTGGTTCAGCAGCAGCCACTCGTGAAAGTGAGAAGACCACCCACTATGCTGCAGCACTTCGTGACCGTCCAGACGTCAAACTGTTTCCCCTTGTCATCGAAACCTTCGGTTGCTTCGGCTCATCGTTCAACAATTTCCTACGCCAATGCAGCCGCAAAGGGGCTTCACAACTCCGTGACTTGAGTGGTGCTACAGATTTCCTTCCCCTGCTGTTTGAGACCAACTTCTACAAACGGATTTCTCTGGTCCATCAACGTGAGCAGTCTCGCACTGTTTGTCGTCGTGCACAAATTTGTTTTACCGAGGGCGTCAACCACGCACCACCCGAGGTGACTTCTCTTTCTGCAGCTGACTTTGCCTACTTTGGAGAGGACCATTGAGACATCTCAGAGGCCTATTTGTAGGCCTCACAATAGGATTAGCCTGCATGTCTTTCCATACACTAGATGCTTGGATTTGTCTTGTATCCATTGTACATTTACTATAGTGTCAATGAAGAGGTAGAATAGCACCCTGCCATGTGCCCAGTGCAGACCCGGGTTCGATTCCCGGCTGGCACATCAGTTTTGATCTCTACATTTTTTTTTTTTTTTCCTTTTCTTTTTTTTCGGGGTGCTGAAGACATGCATCGTCTTAGAAGATATGCAATCCCTCCCACCGCCCTCTTCGTCCTCTCACTCACTGTTGGGGTGCAGCCAGTGGTGCAGGTCGCCTCGCTCCAGCAGCTCATACACCAGAATCGCCCGGCTGTCCTCCATGCAGTACCCCAACAGCTGCACCAGGTTGGGGTGTCTCAGATCGCCCAGCACTAGGATCTCCGCCTGTGGTGGGGGGAGAGGGAGAGGAATGGGTACGCGTGTTGGAGAGAAAAGGAATAGAAATGGGGGTGTGAGGGAGAGGAGCGCAGCACTGCAGTCCTCCATGCAGTACCCCAACAGCTACACCAGGTTGGGGTGTCGCAGATTGCCCAGCACTAGGATCTCCGCGTGTGCAGTGAAGGACGCATGGTAGGGGGGGGCGAAACCGTGTGGGGATGAGTAGGAGAAGCAGCCGCAGCAGGTTTGGGTGGTTTAAGGATTCCCAGCATGAGGAGGATCTGCACCTGTGGGGTGAAGGACGCGGAATGGGGGGAGAGAAGCGCAGCATTGCCACCTCACATGCAGTATCTAGGGATAACAGGTGCACCTGATTGGGGTATTTAGGTCGTATCCCTGGCTAGTGTCAAGAGTGGTTAGTGTCATGACACAAACACGGAAAACGCATGGAGGACTAAACCTCCTGGTGTCAGCTTGGGATGGCTCGGGAAGTTGGCACAATGTTGGCAACATTGGCACCAACCTGGAGCCGCGCGTGAGCGCGGCTCCACCTGGTGTCAAGCGAATTTCCCGCTTGGCACCAACAGTATCTTGACACTAGCCAGGGATACGACATTAGGGACTCAAGGTGACACGTGAAATGGGCAGTAGGGTGGGTGGGTGGGGGGATAGATTATATGTGATCACCTTTCGACTCAATGACTCCTTTGCCTGGCCTCGCCTTTCCCTGGCCTCGCCTTTCCCTGGCCTCGCCTTTGCCTGGACTCGCCTTTGCCTGGCCTCGCCTTTGCCTGGCCTCGCCTCTCACCAGGTAATCGTCAAACGCCTTCATGCTGTCAGTGTGAAGCACCTTCACACAGCAACCCCTCCCATTCCCTCAAGCACATCCCCTTCCCTTCCTCTCCCTCCCCCCCTTCCCCATTCTCTTCCCTTCTGCCCCGCAAAATAGACAAAATACAAACTCACACGTTCCTCACTCCTCCCTACTTACTCACTCCGTTCCATGTCCCTTTCCTCACCCCTTTCCTCACCCCTTTTCTCACTCCTCCTTTCTAAGTGGCTCACCAGGCAATCGTCAAACGCCTTCAAGCTGTCAGTGTGAAGCACCTTCACTGCCCTGCCACCTCTCTCTCATTCCATCTTCTCAAACCCATCCTCTTCCCTCTCCCCCCCTCTCCCCCACCCTGTAACTCACTCTCCTAACGCCTTCCCCCGCCTGCCTCTCACCAGGCAGTCGTCAAACGCCTTCACGCGCTCCGTGTGAAGCACTTTCACCGCCACCCACACCTCCAAGCACATCCCTCCGTTGCCTCATTCCTCCCTCCCTACCCAATCACTCATTACACTCTCTCCCCTCACCACGTCTAGTTTTGAGGCGCCTCAAAACTTCCTCCTCCCTACCCAATCACTCATTACACTCTCTCCCCTCACCACTCAGTCGTCAAACGCCTTCACGCTCTCCACATGAAGCACCTTCACCACCACCTCTTCCATTCCCCCAAGCCCATCACTCCATTCTCGCTCATCCTCAACCCCCCCCCCCCCCCCCCCCCCCCCCACGCCTCGCCTCTCACCAGGCAGTCATCAAACGCCTTGATGCTCGCCGTGTGAAGCACGCACCTTCACTGCCACACCTCTCCTTTCCCCAAGCCCATGCTCCCATCCTCTCCCCTTCTGTCCCCTCCCTCCCTCACCAGGCAGTCGTCAAAGGCCTTGACGCTTTCCGTGTGAAGCACCTTCACTGCTACCTCTCTCTTGCTGCCACGTGGCAGCTCTCCCAACCACTCGTCCACCTGCCCGCGAAAAACAGTCCCGAAGCTGCCCTTGCCCAGCTGCAGGGATGCATTGAAATACCCCGCTGCCTGCTGTAGCTCGCGGTAGGAGAAGCGCCGCAGAGGAGGAGGGCCGGAGGAAGGCTGGCCGTGTGCTGAGGGGTGACACAGAAGGGAGGGGAAGGAGGGTTGGGTTGTGTGTGGAAAAAGGTGAGAGCGCCCAGTTGCAAGGCCGCGTTGAAGTACCCTGCTGCCTGCTGTTGCTCGCGGTAGGAGAAGCGCCGCAGAGGAGGCGGGTTGGAGGAAGGCCCTCGACCCGCTGCAGGGAGAGAGGGTTAAGGGGGTAGGTAGGGTATAAAGGGAGGGAGAGGAGAGGGGAAGCGAGGGAAAGAGTAAGAACCCTTGCCTTGTCCAGCTGCAGGGCCGCGTTGAAGTACCCCGCTGCCTGCTGCAGCTCGCGGTAGGAGAAGCGGTGCAGAGGAGGCGGGCCGGCTGCAGGCAAAGAGGGGGAGAGTAAGGCCCTTGCCTTGCCCAGCTGCAGGGACGCATTGAAAAATCCCGCTGCCTGCTGTAGCGTGCGGTAGGAGAAGCAGTGCAGAAGAGGAGGATCGTAGGAAGGCCCTTGCCCCGCTGCAGGTGCAAGCGGGAGGGAGAAGAGAGAGGGAGAGAGAAGGAGAAGAACCAAGGGGAGAGTAAGGCCCTTGCCTTGCCCCGCTGCAGGGACACGTTAAAGCGACCCAGAGGAGAAGGGTCGTAGGAAGGCTGGCTGTGCGCTGATGGTGACAGCATGAGAATGTAAATGGAAGGAGAAGAGAGAGAGGCGAAAAGCGGAGAGAGGAGGAGAGTACGGTCCTTTTCCAGCTGCAGAGATGAGGTAGGAGAAACGACGCAGGGGAGGGGAGTAGGAGGAAGGCTGGCTGTGCGCTGATGGCGAGACAGAGGGTTTTGGGAAGAGAGGGTTGGGTGGGGAAAAGGGCAAACAGAGGCGCGAATGGGCGAGGGGGAAGAGAGAAAGAAGACATGGGGGAGGGAAGGGCCTAGCCGCAGAAAGGGTGCATGAGAATACCCGCTGCCTGGCTCTTGAGTCGACTCAGAAGTCATCTTGCTTGAGAATACCCCGCCGCCTGCTGTATTCCGCTCTCGCTATAAGAGGAAAGACGGGAGGAGAATTGATTGAGTGAGCGTAGGACGGGAGAGAAAGCCGGAACAGCTGTTGGGTGGGTCTCACTCACTACAACCGCGCCGCCTCGACGCGTCTCACGCGCGCAGCAAACGTGGCTCGCCGCGTCTCGCGCGCTCCTTCTGAGGCTATGAGGCTCGCCACGTCTCACGGTACAAGTCTGACTCTGAGGCTTCGGAGAAGGCTCGCTTTGTTCGGCTCGGGACCTTTGAGTCGCCGTCAAAAGTCGCCTCAAAAGTCAATCCGTTCGGGTCGGGACCTGCTGCTATCATCGGCGGACCTACTACGACGAGAAACCAACAGTCGCAACGCTTTCTGTACTTCGTGGAAACGTGGAAGTCGGAGCCTGCTGCATCTCGCTTGGGGTGTGATCGAGCAAGATGTCTGAGTTTCGCAAACCATAATTTCCCAAAGGACTCGTGTTCCACCCGAGCACCACGTGCAACGGGATAAAAAGGGTCAAACTGGGGCACGAGAAACGCAAAAAAAAAAAAAAAAAAAAAAAAAAACCTCGAAACGCAGGAATGGTTTATCTTCGGTAGCACTATGGCTCACGCCACGAAGAGCTCTCGCCGAGCTCGCCGCATCACTACTAGTGAGAAAGATCTCGCTACATGCAATCAGGCCATAACCGACCTGCGCCATTCCCGCGCACAGCCGAGCGCTTCGAGGGCGTCGCACCGAAGCACCCACAGCACGCAACGCCAGCATCGCCGTCCATGCCGCGCGACGGGCGCGACGCGATGACGGCAGGTGGACGACTCGCCGCGAAGCGGTAAAAGGAGGGTGATTATCTTGTCGGATTCGCTGAATTGACGAACATTTCGTGGCTTGACTCGGTGAGTTCTGCGTGTGTCTGCTGGAGGAACTGGGAACGCGAAATTGTAGTTGACGTATATTTAGAGTAATGAAGTCAGGGTAATCTGTGGCATGTCTAGAGTAATAAACTCGGACAAGAAGCTGTTACACTGGTTGATGAACACAATGACACGCTTGGCAATGGAACATATATGCCTTCACTAGCTGGTACTCGGACTTGCTGCAATGATTGCTGAACCTGCTTCAAGTCAAACTACGGTACGGAGCTGGCATGTACTTTCCCTCAATTCATGCAGCAGCCTCAAGGAGCACGTGAGGTGAGCAAGGCGAATTGAGCTGAGCCCTGCTGCGACGCTACATTCTTGGCATGGCGCACTGGCGCCCCGTTTTCCTCCTCCAACGGCTACCCTGTGCGACGGAAGTCGCTGCTGTGATTGGGCATCGGTAGCTTTTCTGTCGTACACGCAGTTGATTTTTCTCGCCACAGCGTCGTATTGAGCGTTACATTGACCTAACGAAAGATTCAGGTTTCCCGCAGGTATTGGCTGGTTCCAGCCCTGTCCAAACCAGACTCAGCGAGCTGAATTGACGAACCGACCATCCAGGAAATGCTACACCACTTCAAATAATAAAGGGAAAATATGCAAGTAACCAACTTGGGACTCGATAACGTGAATGGTAAAAACAAAACGCGTACGGTCACTGTATCGGGTTTTCTGACGGGTTTGGTAAGCGGGGTCACGGATTCAGTCACTAACAACAGGTAAAAAATCACGCGAATGGTCACACATGTAACTCCCGCCAAAAAAACTTGAAACTCAAGAAAATTCCCGCTCGCGCCCAACCAATCTGCGAACTTGTCAAAAAACTAAAACCCAATCGGAATCGGATGCGGTTTGGGAACGGATCAACCCTAAACACCTGGCGAGTTACGTGTTTAGGGTTGGTCATCCGAAAATGCATCCAGGTTCTTTTTGGGTTTCATTTTGTTTTGGCGGGAGTTTCTGTTGGAAACAATCGATCTTAAGCGCCTCTGTCGTGTCGAAACACTAAGGCATGAACGAAGCGAAGCATATCGAAGCACCGGCGAGTCAACCCTCGGAGGTTGAAAGTAACTGTTGGAGGTTACGCGAAAGTCAAAGGTCAGCGACCTTTGACCTGACAAGTACAGCGCGACAGCAAGGACACACAACTGACTCGCTACAAGAAGCAGTTGCCCGAGTCGTCACTGTATCGAACCGCAACAGCAACATTAAAGTAGTTATAACTGCATCTCTTCGTATTTCTTGTACTCTTGTATAATCTTGTATCTCCTTGCTTTAATCAATCTACTTTGCCCTCACATACTAGCGCAAGGTGGTTCACAGTACTTCATTAAACGCTTCCGCTACTACATCAGTCCTACCCAGAATTCGCACCTGCAAAGATCCTAAGGGCTTTTTCAGCCCAACATGGTATGAGAGCTATTAGGGGGAATTCAACTATCACAACACCTACAACATCAGAAGACATGGCTACTCAGAAGGAAAGGAGTTCCTCTATTGGTTCTCCCGGCACTACTCCTACTCCACCTCCTGCCTCTGGCCTACAGACAGAGGAGGGTACGGCAACAAGATCCAGGGCAACATCTAACGAGTCTCCTGCGAATCAATCTGCAGGCTTCGACCTGAGCATGATGGAGAAGTTTTTCTCCTTCGTGTCCTTCTACGAGCAACACCAGCAATCGGTACCTGCGCAGTCACACAACAGTAACAACAACAACGACGTGACTCCAATGAGCCTTGACGGTTCATCCTACGCACGTGGAAATCAACAGCAGCAACCTACCTTTGCTCCATACGTGCCCCAGCGCGGCTCCGTCAGCTTTATGCCACAACCGCAGCCTGCACCTGGACAGGAGAAACCACTGGACGCACTTCAAGTTCAGTCGCAGTTCGCGCACGTTTTAAAACTTCAGACGACAAGGCCTTTCGACGGAAAGGACTTCTTCACCTGGTCGTTCGAGTTCGAGTTAATGATGGAAGGCGCGCAGATTCTTGGCTTCTTCGACGGATCCCTGCCATACCCAACAAACGGCACACAATACGAGAAGCAGCAGTACACCTATCAGTCAATGCTGTCGTATACGATTCTATTGAGGAACATCACCCCGAACCAGCAGCAGAATATACGGTCTTACTGGGGATATGGTAATTCCGCCGAGCTCGCATACAGCCACTTGAAGAACCTGTACCAAGCAACAGACAGCGTTAATCAGAGTCGGCTAATGGCGCAGTTGACAACAGTGGAAATGAAACCAGGCGAAAAGGGAATAGCGTATATCAGCCGTTGTCGCGAGCTGCGCGACAAACTCCTTCGATGCGGAGGGTCAATATCTGAAGACGCCTTCGTGACAGTCATCATCGGCGGCCTCGGTCCTCAATGGCGCGCCACAAAGGCCATTCTCCGAGCCCACGGAAGAATCTCCGAAGCAGCACTCTGCGCCGAAATCCACGCCGAGCAGCAAGACATGGACCTGCAAGAAGAACGACACAAGAAGAAGATATCAGCACCGGAATTTGCATTCCACACTCAGCGACGCTACAACAACTACAAACAACAACAACCGAAGCCCGTACCTCCATTCTGCCACATCTGTAAGACGTCAGGGCACCCGCGCACGCACTGCCCGAATCGACAACAGTCAACTCCACCGCAACGGCAGCTTCGACCCTCAAGCAGTCAAGTCGCCTCCACGCAAGCGAACCCCACAAGTCAACTGCAGTCCCCAACGACATCGCTGTCAACACAATCTGCACAAGGAACAAGAAACATCGTCAGCTGTATGGCAAGATTGACCGACTCCTGCATCACCGAGTCACCGCCACACTACTCACCGGAAGAACAACTTGACAACACCACACCTCGCCGCGAGTCACTTCAACCGAATCCAACGTACGCAGCCATCGCCCAGAGCGAGCCATCCGGGAAAGACACCTGGTTCTTGGACAGTTGCTGCGGACAGCACATGTGCTCTTCAGGACGCTTCGTGCAACAAGAATACCAACTCCAACGCGAAGTAGTCATCACCGTCGCCAACAACCAGAACCTGCGCACACGACGACAAGGAGTGGTTCAACTTCAGTCACGAGAAACAAACGTGATACTACAGATGTCAAAGATTCTGATAGCAGAAGGACTTGGATATAACTTACTCAGCGTCAGCCAGCTGATGGCGAAGGGCATCCATCTCGAAGCAGACAGCACCACTCAATAATTCAAGTTGTACCACGGGAGAGGAGGCCTTTACATCGGAAAGGCGGTCCTGAAAAATAACGTCTTCGTTCTTGATTTTGTTCCAGATCTAGGCACAGCAGACAACGACGGCATCGTCGCCTTCACTTCCTGGACCCACCCTCCAGACCTTGATCCAGACTTCAGCCCCGGCGGCTTCTGGTATTCACACACCATCCCTGAGGCAGAAAGAACAAGGGCATTAGCAAAAATTCAGACAACATCGGCAGCAGCAGAGACAACATCGGCAGCAGCAGAGACAACATCGGCAGCAGCAGAAACAACATCGGCAGCAGCACAACCATCAACGGCAGCAGCATGAACGTCAACACCAATCGCTGGTCCTTCAACGGCACCACTCCTCGTCGACGACACACCACTGACACCCGCGCAACAACTACACCCGGCACCACGAGAAGTTCATCGAAGCGCCAACTTCACCGCCAGCTTCTATTCCAACTCCGATATGTATCAGCGCTCACCCGGACATCGCGCCACCGAAGGAACCTGGCACGCAAGAATGGGACATCCAAGCAACACGGTGTTAAACAACACGATAAGAGCAGGCGTGCTCGATAAAGACTCTCTACTCCTAACTGACGGCAGAGAACTTCAGCGAGCCCGTGGAACATGCTTCACCTGTCCCGAAGCTGACTTACCGCATCAACCATTCGCGTCTCACCACAACCCAAACGTACCAGCTTACGCGCCACTCGAGAAGGTGTACAGCGATATCCTGTACAACCGCGAGCCTGGACAAAACGCATACAACTACACCATCACCTTCATCGACGCAGCCACTCGATACATCTGGCACCTAAATCTTCCAAGCAAGGACATGGCCTTCGAAGCCTTCGTCGCCTGGCTTCCAGTAGCAGAACGAGAATCGGGCGTCAAACTAAAAAGCTTCCAGTCAGACGGGGGAGGAGAATACACCTCAGAGAGGTTCAAGGAATACTTAGCAGAGAGAGGAATCAAGCGACTCATCTCTCTCCCCTACGCCCATCAACAGCAAGGTGTAGCAGAAAGGATGAACAGGACCCTCCAGAACACTATGCGCAAACTGCTACATGGCGTGCACCTGCCCAACCACCAGTGGCCCGAAGCAATGGACCACGCCGTCATGCTGCACAACCTGCTCTCGTCATCATCGCTCCCGAACAACGCATCACCGCACCTGCTGTGGACAGGAAAACTGGGCAGCACAAAAATGTTAAGGGTTTTTGGCTGCATGGTACAGTACCGGCCCCCATCTGCACGAGCCGGCCGATTCTCACAACGCGCACAGTGGGGACTACACCTGGGCATCGAAAAGCATTACAACGCATGGAAGATTTTCGACGTCGAGACAAAAGAGACAGTAGCAGCACGTGATGTCATCTTCTACCAAAACCTCACCCTCCGGTATTACCTTGCCAACTTGCAAGAAGAAAACCCCGACCGCTCCGCTGGTTTTCAAGGCACCCGAGCCTTCGCCTCGGCAGACGACGAAGCTGACTGGGACGAGCAGAACGTGGAAGGAGCCTTGGAAGAAGCCGGACCTCTCCCCTACTGCTCCGTCGACGTGCCAATGGACGACGAAAACCCACGCGAAAGCATCAACGCCGAAACCTACTACCATTTCGCTGACAACGGTTACGTTACACCTGCAGAAGCAGAACGCGTAGGACCCAACTTCACACCTGATCCAGAAGCGGGAGACGAAGCTGTTTATCCCACGGACATGTCACTCCCCCGCTACACACAGAGTGGACTCCAGATACTCGGGCTCGTCACCGCAGTCTACGGCACGGCCATTCCTAAGGAGCCTGCCACGGTTCAGCAGGCTCTGGGGGGGGAGCATAAGGAAAAATGGCGCAAAGCCATGGACAGGGAATTAAAGGCAATAGAGGAGCGCAACACTTGGAAAGTCGTTCCCATCAGTGTGGCGCGGAACAAAACGATTCTCACCGGAAAGTGGGTTTTCCGAGTGAAAACAAAAGCAGACGGCACCATCGACAAATTCAAAGCACGCTGGGTCGTACGTGGCTTCGACCAAGAACACGGACGCGACTTCACCGAGACATTCGCTCCGGTCAGCCGACATACCTCACTACGAATCCTCCTCGCGATCGCCGCCATGAAGAAGAAGAAGTTGCGACAAATCGACGTCGCGAACGCATTTCTCTACGCACCTGTCGACGCAGAAATCTTCGTCGAGTTACCGCACGGCTCCAAAGGAGAGCCCAATCAAGTCTGTCAGCTGCTGAAGTCGCTCTACGGCATCAAGCAAGCTCCGCGGCTATGGCAACAATACCTGCACGCTCGCCTCATTCGCATCGGCTTCAAACAACTACCGCATGATCAGGACATGTACCGGCTCACGAAGAACACTGACTACATCCTGTTAATCGTCTATGTAGACGATCTACTCTACATCGGCTCGACCGACGGCATCACAACCTGGTTCGAAGGGGAGCTGCAGAAGGACCTCACACTCACGGTCTCATCTACCGTCACACAGTACCTCGGTCTCAACATCCGAGAAGAGGAAGATGCGATCTACCTCAATGCCGCGAAATACGCCGACACCATCGCCAAGCGCTTCGCACTCACACCGACCGCCATCTCCACACCGTACCGCTACACGACAGGAAACAGCAAGGGAAGCTCCGCTCTACTTAAGCCTGCCTGCATACGCGACTACCAGAGGAAATTGGGATGCCTCCTTTTCGCAGCCGTCACCTGTCGCCCGGACCTATCGTACTCTGCAAGCCAGCTCGCCACCTACCTCAAGAAGCCTGAAGCAGAACATCTATCTGAGCTCGACCACGCTCTTCACTACCTAGTCAGCACCCCGACGATCGGTCTAACTTACTACAAGAACGCAACCACACCGCCTAAGTTAATCGGCTACGTCGACGCCGATCACGCTGGCGACTCCGACAATAGGCGTTCTCGCACCGGCTACATCTACCGCCTCGAACCTATCGGACCTATCTCTTGGCAATCGAGCAAGCAGGAATTAATCGCCCTCTCGTCAGCTGAAGCAGAATATATTGCACTCTGCTCAGCCACCAAGGAAGGACTTTACCTTCGCGAACTACTGGAAGAAGCGAAACTGGCTCAGTTACCCAGCTTCACTCTGTTCTGCGACAACCAGTCGGCAATTCGCATCAAGAACGGTTTCGCGAACAGGACGAAACACATCGCCCTGCGATATTTCTTCGTAAAGGACGAGATCGAAAAAGGGAGGCTCGAGCTGTCATACTGCCCCACGTCCGAGATGGCAGCTGACTACCTGACCAAGAAGCTCGGAAAGCAGAAATTCGAATACTGCATGCTGCTGACTGGACAGAGCCACGTCACCAACAGCGACACTCCAGAAGCGAAGGGGAGTGTTGGAAACAATCGATCTTAAGCGCCTCTGTCGTGTCGAAACACTAAGGCATGAACGAAGCGAAGCATATCGAAGCACCGACGAGTCAACCCTCGGAGGTTGAAAGTAACTGTTGGAGGTTACGCGAAAGTCAAAGGTCAGCGACCTTTGACGTGACAAGTACAGCGCGACAGCAAGGACACACAACTGACTCGCTACAAGAAGCAGTTGCCCGAGTCGTCACTGTATCGAACCGCAACAGCAACATTAAAGTAGTTATAACTGCATCTCTTCGTATTCCTTGTACTCTTATATAATCTTGTATCTCCTTGCTTTAATCAATCTACTTTGCCCTCACATACCGGTACTAGCGCAAGGTGGTTCACAGTACTTCATTAAACGCTTCCGCTACTACATCAGTCCTACCCAGAATTCGCACCTGCAAAGATCCTAAGGGCTTTTTCAGCCCAACAGTTTCATCTGTGACCATTCGCGTTTTTTTTACCAGTTGATTGTGACTGATTCCGTGAAACGCTTTATCAGTCGCGTGAAAACACCCTTTCCAGTGACCGTACCCTTTATTTAGTTACCAAATGTGTTTTCGAGTCCCATGATGGTTACGAATGGCATATTTTCCCAATAATAAAGGGCCCATGCAGTGTATAAACTTGCTGCTGAAGTCTGTAATACTGATGTTGCTCATGCTATGGTACTAATTTACATGTACAAGAGTCTGTACATGATACATCAGCAACAAAACAAAGCATAAAAACTTATGAAAACATGGAATCTGGAAGCAGTCCAGACAACACAAACACACCAATTACGCCGAACCCCTCGGGAGCTCCATTCCCACCACCGGGAACCACTGTCACTGAAATCTCCACCCTCCCTCTCGGCACTATCCCCGGCAGCACCTGCCCGCCCACAACCCTTGTAGGTGACCTCCACGCCTCCGCATTCAACAATATTGGCCCAATTTCTCCACCCTCCCCACCTCCTTCCCCACCTTTTCCACCCCCGCCCCCCCACGCTACACGCACGAGCCCAGGCCCGAGGTCCTGAGCCTTCAGGAACAGAAACGCCAGCCTCCCTCCAGCTCGTAAATTTACATTTATCGCAAAAGTTACAGTGGCATTGGGGACGTGCGACATAAACGCTTCTTTGTCGCGCGAGAGCGGGTACAGCACCCACCCAGGCTGGCGAGATTTCAAGGAGACCTGCCCGCTGATAGCTTTGAGCTTGGGGCAGCGGTGCCTCTGTCGGTAGTCCCCCCAATTGGTGGTGAAGCACTGCCCTCGCTCCGGCTTCATGTGTGTCCACGCCTGCTCCGGCTGTTGTTGAGCAGGCTGCCCCTGCTCTCTTTGCTGCTCCTCTTCTAGATACAGCTGGATGTCTTGAGGGGTGAGTGCCAGCAGAGAGGACACCAGATGCCGTACCACCACTGCCGCTGCCAGCTCGTGCCCAAACTCTACCATGTGCACCCGGTCGGCACCCAGCACCGTCTCCGCAGATACTTCCAAAAGCGGCCGCCCGACCACCTCTGAGTCTCCCACGTCAGAGTTACTAGCAGCGGCGGCAGCGGCGGCGGCGGCAGCGGCGGCAGCGGCAGCGGCAGCAGCAGCATCGGCGACGGCGGCAGGTGTTTGGCCAGGTGGGTAGAGAGAGCCTAGCTCATGACCTGAGCATCCTATCAGCCGGTTCACACCCAGACTCGCCAGCTGTTCTTCCACCACTCCTTCCCCTCCTCCTACCGCCTCTCCACCATCCCCGCCGAATCCCACCACCCCCCACCCCTCCCGGGCGTAGCACGCGTGCACACAGGCAGTGCACGGAAGGGAGAATGGCTTGTCTCCTGACGGGGGGCACCTGTCCTTGGGAAGCGTGCACTCCCTCTCACACGCCCCTGCAACCAGCCGCACCCAAGCCGACCGCACTCCACCTCTTATCCCACTCCCCACACCACCACCCGCAGCACCAGCACCAGCACCAGCACCAGCACCAGCACCAGCACCAGCACCAGCACCAGCACCAGCAGAACCATTCCCAAAGCTCCCGTCGATATTCCCACACCGGGGAACGGACGCGGGGCGCCAGAGCGGAGTGAGCGCACGGGCCATACTGATCGTGGGCACGCCAGCAGCAGCAGCAGCTGCAGCAGCAAAGTCAGAGGAGGAGGGCGTGGGGATGGGGTCGCAGGAGGCAGAGCCTCTGGCGGGGCCGCTGTGGTGGGAGAAGGTGGAGGCGCAGCCGAAGAGGTTGAGGTTGAGGAGAGCAGGGTGGGAGGGCCACAAGGCCAGCTGGCGCAGCAGGAGCGTGGAGTCCCAGGCCTCACCAACGTTTATATTGAACTCGGTTATTACTATGCCTGGTGTTGGAAGGGAGAGGATTGGGAAGGAGAGGGATGGGTGTGGGGAGAGGGGAGAGCATTGGGGGTAGCAACAGAGAGGAGTCCTAGGCCTCTCCCACGTTGATGTTGAAGTCTGTGATCACTATATCTAGGGAAGGGGTGGTGGGGGCTAGGGGTGGGATATGAGTGGAAAATGAGAGATGGAAGTGATGATTGTGTAGGTGGTTGTGGTATTTTGCTTTACTTGGTTGTGGGCTAAGAGTATGGGCAAAATGTGCTTGTTAGATTTGTTGCGGGTTGAAACTGAACTCGCACACACCAACCACCACCAAACCTTCGCTATTCGCTAAAACACCTTTGGTGTTGTTAGTTTGGCACTTTGAGTTGATGTTTCATTGTTGTCAAAATCGTCACTTTTTAGATTTGAACTCTTGCAAAAGCTATTCTTATATCTAATTCATGGCTTCGTAGTAATTCTGTCATGATATCGCATTCAAATCGCGATTGCATCAGCCTAGATCTTGGTTGAAAGTGCGCTTTATCATTATGAAGAGTGGAGATTAAGACATTTCCAACGCGTAGATGCTCATGTTATAAGATTACTTGAGCTGCACGCAATGTTCCGTCGAAGTCGACGAACTTAATCTCTTACTACGCTCTGATGCTCATGTTATAAGATTACTTGAGCTGCACGCAATGTTCCGTCGAAGTCGACGAACTTAATCTCTTACTACGCTCTGATGCTCATGTTATAAGATTACTTGAGCTGCACGCAATGTTCCGTCGAAGTCGACGAACTTAATCTCTTACTACGCTCTGATGCTCATGTTATAAGATTACTTGAGCTGCACGCAATGTTCCGTCGAAGTCGACGAACTTAATCTCTTACTACGCTCTGATGCTCATGTTATAAGATTACTTGAGCTGCACGCAATGTTCCGTCGAAGTCGACGAACTTAATCTCTTACTACGCTCTGATGCTCATGTTATAAGATTACTTGAGCTGCACGCAATGTTCCGTCGAAGTCGACGAACTTAATCTCTTACTACGCTCTGATGCTCATGTTATAAGATTACTTGAGCTGCACGCAATGTTCCGTCGAAGTCGACGAACTTAATCTCTTACTACGCTCTGATGCTCATGTTATAAGATTACTTGAGCTGCACGCAATGTTCCGTCGAAGTCGACGAACTTAATCTCTTACTACGCTCTGATGCTCATGTTATAAGATTACTTGAGCTGCACGCAATGTTCCGTCGAAGTCGACGAACTTAATCTCTTACTACGCTCTGATGCTCATGTTATAAGATTACTTGAGCTGCACGCAATGTTCCGTCGAAGTCGACGAACTTAATTTCTTACTACGCTCTGATGCTCATGTTATAAGATTACTTGAGCTGCACGCAATGTTCCGTCGAAGTCGACGAACTTAATCTCTTACTACGCTCTGATGCTCATGTTATAAGATTACTTGAGCTGCACGCAATGTTCCGTCGAAGTCGACGAACTTAATCTCTTACTACGCTCTGATGCTCATGTTATAAGATTACTTGAGCTGCACGCAATGTTCCGTCGAAGTCGACGAACTTAATCTCTTACTACGCTCTGATGCTCATGTTATAAGATTACTTGAGCTGCACGCAATGTTCCGTCGAAGTCGACGAACTTAATCTCTTACTACGCTCTGATGCTCATGTTATAAGATTACTTGAGCTGCACGCAATGTTCCGTCGAAGTCGACGAACTTAATCTCTTACTACGCTCTGATGCTCATGTTATAAGATTACTTGAGCTGCACGCAATGTTCCGTCGAAGTCGACGAACTTAATCTCTTACTACGCTCTGATGCTCATGTTATAAGATTACTTGAGCTGCACGCAATGTTCCGTCGAAGTCGACGAACTTAATCTCTTACTACGCTCTGATGCTCATGTTATAAGATTACTTGAGCTGCACGCAATGTTCCGTCGAAGTCGACGAACTTAATCTCTTACTACGCCCTGATGCTCATGTTATAAGATTACTTGAGCTGCACGCAATGTTCCGTCGAAGTCGACGAACTTAATCTCTTACTACGCTCTGATGCTCATGTTATAAGATTACTTGAGCTGCACGCAATGTTCCGTCGAAGTCGACGAACTTAATCTCTTACTACGCTCTGATGCTCATGTTATAAGATTACCTGAGCTGCACGCAATGTTCCGTCGAAGTCGACGAACTTAATCTCTTACTACGCTCTGATGCTCATGTTATAAGATTACTTGAGCTGCACGCAATGTTCCGTCGAAGTCGACGAACTTAATCTCTTACTCCGCTCTGATGCTCATGTTATAAGATTACTTGAGCTGCACGCAATGTTCCGTCGAAGTCGACGAACTTAATCTCTTACTACGCTCTGATGCTCATGTTATAAGATTACTTGAGCTGCACGCAATGTTCCGTCGAAGTCGACGAACTTAATCTCTTACTACGCTCTGATGCTCATGTTATAAGATTACTTGAGCTGCACGCAATGTTCCGTCGAAGTCGACGAACTTAATCTCTTACTCCGCTCTGATGCTCATGTTATAAGATTACTTGAGCTGCACGCAATGTTCCGTCGAAGTCGACGAACTTAATCTCTTACTACGCTCTGATGCTCATGTTATAAGATTACTTGAGCTGCACGCAATGTTCCGTCGAAGTCGACGAACTTAATCTCTTACTACGCTCTGATGCTCATGTTATAAGATTACTTGAGCTGCACGCAATGTTCCGTCGAAGTCGACGAACTTAATCTCTTACTACGCTCTGATGCTCATGTTATAAGATTACTTGAGCTGCACGCAATGTTCCGTCGAAGTCGACGAACTTAATCTCTTACTACGCTCTGATGCTCATGTTATAAGATTACTTGAGCTGCACGCAATGTTCCGTCGAAGTCGACGAACTTAATCTCTTACTACGCTCTGATGCTCATGTTATAAGATTACTTGAGCTGCACGCAATGTTCCGTCGAAGTCGACGAACTTAATCTCTTACTACGCTCTGATGCTCATGTTATAAGATTACCTGAGCTGCACGCAATGTTCCGTCGAAGTCGACGAACTTAATCTCTTACTACGCTCTGATGCTCATGTTATAAGATTACCTGAGCTGCACGCAATGTTCCGTCGAAGTCGACGAACTTAATCTCTTACTACGCTCTGATGCTCATGTTATAAGATTACCTGAGCTGCACGCAATGTTCCGTCGAAGTCGACGAACTTAATCTCTTACTACGCTCTGATGCTCATGTTATAAGATTACTTGAGCTGCACGCAATGTTCCGTCGAAGTCGACGAACTTAATCTCTTACTACGCTCTGATGCTCATGTTATAAGATTACCTGAGCTGCACGCAATGTTCCGTCGAAGTCGACGAACTTAATCTCTTACTACGCTCTGATGCTCATGTTATAAGATTACTTGAGCTGCACGCAATGTTCCGTCGAAGTCGACGAACTTAATCTCTTACTACGCTCTGATGCTCATGTTATAAGATTACTTGAGCTGCACGCAATGTTCCGTCGAAGTCGACGAACTTAATCTCTTACTACGCTCTGATGCTCATGTTATAAGATTACTTGAGCTGCACGCAATGTTCCGTCGAAGTCGACGAACTTAATCTCTTACTACGCTCTGATGCTCATGTTATAAGATTACTTGAGCTGCACGCAATGTTCCGTCGAAGTCGACGAACTTAATCTCTTACTACGCTCTGATGCTCATGTTATAAGATTACTTGAGCTGCACGCAATGTTCCGTCGAAGTCGACGAACTTAATCTCTTACTACGCTCTGATGCTCATGTTATAAGATTACCTGAGCTGCACGCAATGTTCCGTCGAAGTCGACGAACTTAATCTCTTACTACGCTCTGATGCTCATGTTATAAGATTACCTGAGCTGCACGCAATGTTCCGTCGAAGTCGACGAACTTAATCTCTTACTACGCTCTGATGCTCATGTTATAAGATTACCTGAGCTGCACGCAATGTTCCGTCGAAGTCGACGAACATAATCTCTTACTACGCTCTGATGCTCATGTTATAAGATTACCTGAGCTGCACGCAATGTTCCGTCGAAGTCGACGAACTTAATCTCTTACTACGCTCTGATGCTCATGTTATAAGATTACCTGAGCTGCACGCAATGTTCCGTCGAAGTCGACGAACTTAATCTCTTACTACGCTCTGATGCTCATGTTATAAGATTACTTGAGCTGCACGCAATGTTCCGTCGAAGTCGACGAACTTAATCTCTTACTACGCTCTGATGCTCATGTTATAAGATTACTTGAGCTGCACGCAATGTTCCGTCGAAGTCGACGAACTTAATCTCTTACTACGCTCTGATGCTCATGTTATAAGATTACTTGAGCTGCACGCAATGTTCCGTCGAAGTCGACGAACTTAATCTCTTACTACGCTCTGATGCTCATGTTATAAGATTACTTGAGCTGCACGCAATGTTCCGTCGAAGTCGACGAACTTAATCTCTTACTACGCTCTGATGCTCATGTTATAAGATTACTTGAGCTGCACGCAATGTTCCGTCGAAGTCGACGAACTTAATCTCTTACTACGCTCTGATGCTCATGTTATAAGATTACTTGAGCTGCACGCAATGTTCCGTCGAAGTCGACGAACTTAATCTCTTACTACGCTCTGATGCTCATGTTATAAGATTACTTGAGCTGCACGCAATGTTCCGTCGAAGTCGACGAACTTAATCTCTTACTACGCTCTGATGCTCATGTTATAAGATTACTTGAGCTGCACGCAATGTTCCGTCGAAGTCGACGAACTTAATCTCTTACTACGCTCTGATGCTCATGTTATAAGATTACTTGAGCTGCACGCAATGTTCCGTCGAAGTCGACGAACTTAATCTCTTACTACGCTCTGATGCTCATGTTATAAGATTACTTGAGCTGCACGCAATGTTCCGTCGAAGTCGACGAACTTAATCTCTTACTACGCTCTGATGCTCATGTTATAAGATTACCTGAGCTGCACGCAATGTTCCGTCGAAGTCGACGAACTTAATCTCTTACTACGCTCTGATGCTCATGTTATAAGATTACTTGAGCTGCACGCAATGTTCCGTCGAAGTCGACGAACTTAATCTCTTACTCCGCTCTGATGCTCATGTTATAAGATTACTTGAGCTGCACGCAATGTTCCGTCGAAGTCGACGAACTTAATCTCTTACTACGCTCTGATGCTCATGTTATAAGATTACTTGAGCTGCACGCAATGTTCCGTCGAAGTCGACGAACTTAATCTCTTACTACGCTCTGATGCTCATGTTATAAGATTACTTGAGCTGCACGCAATGTTCCGTCGAAGTCGACGAACTTAATCTCTTACTCCGCTCTGATGCTCATGTTATAAGATTACTTGAGCTGCACGCAATGTTCCGTCGAAGTCGACGAACTTAATCTCTTACTACGCTCTGATGCTCATGTTATAAGATTACTTGAGCTGCACGCAATGTTCCGTCGAAGTCGACGAACTTAATCTCTTACTACGCTCTGATGCTCATGTTATAAGATTACCTGAGCTGCACGCAATGTTCCGTCGAAGTCGACGAACTTAATCTCTTACTACGCTCTGATGCTCATGTTATAAGATTACCTGAGCTGCACGCAATGTTCCGTCGAAGTTGACGAACTTAATCTCTTACTACGCTCTGATGCTCATGTTATAAGATTACCTGAGCTGCACGCAATGTTCCGTCGAAGTCGACGAACTTAATCTCTTACTACGCTCTGATGCTCATGTTATAAGATTACCTGAGCTGCACGCAATGTTCCGTCGAAGTCGACGAACTTAATCTCTTACTACGCTCTGATGCTCATGTTATAAGATTACCTGAGCTGCACGCAATGTTCCGTCGAAGTCGACGAACTTAATCTCTTACTACGCTCTGATGCTCATGTTATAAGATTACTTGAGCTGCACGCAATGTTCCGTCGAAGTCGACGAACTTAATCTCTTACTACGCTCTGATGCTCATGTTATAAGATTACCTGAGCTGCACGCAATGTTCCGTCGAAGTCGACGAACTTAATCTCTTACTACGCTCTGATGCTCATGTTATAAGATTACTTGAGCTGCACGCAATGTTCCGTCGAAGTCGACGAACTTAATCTCTTACTACGCTCTGATGCTCATGTTATAAGATTACCTGAGCTGCACGCAATGTTCCGTCGAAGTCGACGAACTTAATCTCTTACTACGCTCTGATGCTCAGGTTATAAGATTACTTGAGCTGCACGCAATGTTCCGTCGAAGTCGACGAACTTAATCTCTTACTACGCTCTGATGCTCATGTTATAAGATTACCTGAGCTGCACGCAATGTTCCGTCGAAGTCGACGAACTTAATCTCTTACTACGCTCTGATGCTCATGTTATAAGATTACTTGAGCTGCACGCAATGTTCCGTCGAAGTCGACGAACTTAATCTCTTACTACGCTCTGATGCTCATGTTATAAGATTACCTGAGCTGCACGCAATGTTCCGTCGAAGTCGACGAACTTAATCTCTTACTACGCTCTGATGCTCATGTTATAAGATTACCTGAGCTGCACGCAATGTTCCGTCGAAGTCGACGAACTTAATCTCTTACTACGCTCTGATGCTCATGTTATAAGATTACCTGAGCTGCACGCAATGTTCCGTCGAAGTCGACGAACTTAATCTCTTACTACGCTCTGATGCTCATGTTATAAGATTACCTGAGCTGCACGCAATGTTCCGTCGAAGTCGACGAACTTAATCTCTTACTACGCTCTGATGCTCATGTTATAAGATTACCTGAGCTGCACGCAATGTTCCGTCGAAGTCGACGAACTTAATCTCTTACTACGCTCTGATGCTCATGTTATAAGATTACCTGAGCTGCACGCAATGTTCCGTCGAAGTCGACGAACTTAATCTCTTACTACGCTCTGATGCTCATGTTATAAGATTACCTGAGCTGCACGCAATGTTCCGTCGAAGTCGACGAACTTAATCTCTTACTACGCTCTGATGCTCATGTTATAAGATTACCTGAGCTGCACGCAATGTTCCGTCGAAGTCGACGAACTTAATCTCTTACTACGCTCTGATGCTCATGTTATAAGATTACTTGAGCTGCACGCAATGTTCCGTCGAAGTCGACGAACTTAATCTCTTACTACGCTCTGATGCTCATGTTATAAGATTACTTGAGCTGCACGCAATGTTCCGTCGAAGTCGACGAACTTAATCTCTTACTACGCTCTGATGCTCATGTTATAAGATTACCTGAGCTGCACGCAATGTTCCGTCGAAGTTGACGAACTTAATCTCTTACTACGCTCTGATGCTCATGTTATAAGATTACCTGAGCTGCACGCAATGTTCCGTCGAAGTCGACGAACTTAATCTCTTACTACGCTCTGATGCTCATGTTATAAGATTACCTGAGCTGCACGCAATGTTCCGTCGAAGTCGACGAACTTAATCTCTTACTACGCTCTGATGCTCATGTTATAAGATTACCTGAGCTGCACGCAATGTTCCGTCGAAGTCGACGAACTTAATCTCTTACTACGCTCTGATGCTCATGTTATAAGATTACCTGAGCTGCACGCAATGTTCCGTCGAAGTCGACGAACTTAATCTCTTACTACGCTCTGATGCTCATGTTATAAGATTACTTGAGCTGCACGCAATGTTCCGTCGAAGTCGACGAACTTAATCTCTTACTCCGCTCTGATGCTCATGTTATAAGATTACTTGAGCTGCACGCAATGTTCCGTCGAAGTCGACGAACTTAATCTCTTACTACGCTCTGATGCTCATGTTATAAGATTACTTGAGCTGCACGCAATGTTCCGTCGAAGTCGACGAACTTAATCTCTTACTACGCTCTGATGCTTATGTTATAAGATTACTTGAGCTGCACGCAATGTTCCGTCGAAGTCGACGAACTTAATCTCTTACTCCGCTCTGATGCTCATGTTATAAGATTACTTGAGCTGCACGCAATGTTCCGTCGAAGTCGACGAACTTAATCTCTTACTACGCTCTGATGCTCATGTTATAAGATTACCTGAGCTGCACGCAATGTTCCGTCGAAGTCGACGAACTTAATCTCTTACTACGCTCTGATGCTCATGTTATAAGATTACTTGAGCTGCACGCAATGTTCCGTCGAAGTCGACGAACTTAATCTCTTACTACGCTCTGATGCTCATGTTATAAGATTACCTGAGCTGCACGCAATGTTCCGTCGAAGTCGACGAACTTAATCTCTTACTACGCTCTGATGCTCATGTTATAAGATTACCTGAGCTGCACGCAATGTTCCGTCGAAGTCGACGAACTTAATCTCTTACTACGCTCTGATGCTCATGTTATAAGATTACCTGAGCTGCACGCAATGTTCCGTCGAAGTCGACGAACTTAATCTCTTACTACGCTCTGATGCTCATGTTATAAGATTACCTGAGCTGCACGCAATGTTCCGTCGAAGTCGACGAACTTAATCTCTTACTACGCTCTGATGCTCATGTTATAAGATTACCTGAGCTGCACGCAATGTTCCGTCGAAGTCGACGAACTTAATCTCTTACTACGCTCTGATGCTCATGTTATAAGATTACTTGAGCTGCACGCAATGTTCCGTCGAAGTCGACGAACTTAATCTCTTACTACGCTCTGATGCTCATGTTATAAGATTACCTGAGCTGCACGCAATGTTCCGTCGAAGTCGACGAACTTAATCTCTTACTACGCTCTGATGCTCAGGTTATAAGATTACTTGAGCTGCACGCAATGTTCCGTCGAAGTCGACGAACTTAATCTCTTACTACGCTCTGATGCTCATGTTATAAGATTACCTGAGCTGCACGCAATGTTCCGTCGAAGTCGACGAACTTAATCTCTTACTACGCTCTGATGCTCATGTTATAAGATTACTTGAGCTGCACGCAATGTTCCGTCGAAGTCGACGAACTTAATCTCTTACTACGCTCTGATGCTCATGTTATAAGATTACCTGAGCTGCACGCAATGTTCCGTCGAAGTCGACGAACTTAATCTCTTACTACGCTCTGATGCTCATGTTATAAGATTACCTGAGCTGCACGCAATGTTCCGTCGAAGTCGACGAACTTAATCTCTTACTACGCTCTGATGCTCATGTTATAAGATTACCTGAGCTGCACGCAATGTTCCGTCGAAGTCGACGAACTTAATCTCTTACTACGCTCTGATGCTCATGTTATAAGATTACCTGAGCTGCACGCAATGTTCCGTCGAAGTCGACGAACTTAATCTCTTACTACGCTCTGATGCTCATGTTATAAGATTACCTGAGCTGCACGCAATGTTCCGTCGAAGTCGACGAACTTAATCTCTTACTACGCTCTGATGCTCATGTTATAAGATTACCTGAGCTGCACGCAATGTTCCGTCGAAGTCGACGAACTTAATCTCTTACTACGCTCTGATGCTCATGTTATAAGATTACCTGAGCTGCACGCAATGTTCCGTCGAAGTCGACGAACTTAATCTCTTACTACGCTCTGATGCTCATGTTATAAGATTACCTGAGCTGCACGCAATGTTCCGTCGAAGTCGACGAACTTAATCTCTTACTACGCTCTGATGCTCATGTTATAAGATTACTTGAGCTGCACGCAATGTTCCGTCGAAGTCGACGAACTTAATCTCTTACTACGCTCTGATGCTCATGTTATAAGATTACTTGAGCTGCACGCAATGTTCCGTCGAAGTCGACGAACTTAATCTCTTACTACGCTCTGATGCTCATGTTATAAGATTACCTGAGCTGCACGCAATGTTCCGTCGAAGTCGACGAACTTAATCTCTTACTACGCTCTGATGCTCATGTTATAAGATTACCTGAGCTGCACGCAATGTTCCGTCGAAGTCGACGAACTTAATCTCTTACTACGCTCTGATGCTCATGTTATAAGATTACCTGAGCTGCACGCAATGTTCCGTCGAAGTCGACGAACTTAATCTCTTACTACGCTCTGATGCTCATGTTATAAGATTACCTGAGCTGCACGCAATGTTCCGTCGAAGTCGACGAACTTAATCTCTTACTACGCTCTGATGCTCATGTTATAAGATTACCTGAGCTGCACGCAATGTTCCGTCGAAGTCGACGAACTTAATCTCTTACTACGCTCTGATGCTCATGTTATAAGATTACTTGAGCTGCACGCAATGTTCCGTCGAAGTCGACGAACTTAATCTCTTACTCCGCTCTGATGCTCATGTTATAAGATTACTTGAGCTGCACGCAATGTTCCGTCGAAGTCGACGAACTTAATCTCTTACTACGCTCTGATGCTCATGTTATAAGATTACTTGAGCTGCACGCAATGTTCCGTCGAAGTCGACGAACTTAATCTCTTACTACGCTCTGATGCTCATGTTATAAGATTACTTGAGCTGCACGCAATGTTCCGTCGAAGTCGACGAACTTAATCTCTTACTCCGCTCTGATGCTCATGTTATAAGATTACTTGAGCTGCACGCAATGTTCCGTCGAAGTCGACGAACTTAATCTCTTACTACGCTCTGATGCTCATGTTATAAGATTACCTGAGCTGCACGCAATGTTCCGTCGAAGTCGACGAACTTAATCTCTTACTACGCTCCGATGCTCATGTTATAAGATTACTTGAGCTGCACGCAATGTTCCGTCGAAGTCGACGAACTTAATCTCTTACTACGCTCTGATGCTCATGTTATAAGATTACCTGAGCTGCACGCAATGTTCCGTCGAAGTCGACGAACTTAATCTCTTACTACGCTCTGATGCTCATGTTATAAGATTACCTGAGCTGCACGCAATGTTCCGTCGAAGTCGACGAACTTAATCTCTTACTACGCTCTGATGCTCATGTTATAAGATTACCTGAGCTGCACGCAATGTTCCGTCGAAGTCGACGAACTTAATCTCTTACTACGCTCTGATGCTCATGTTATAAGATTACCTGAGCTGCACGCAATGTTCCGTCGAAGTCGACGAACTTAATCTCTTACTACGCTCTGATGCTCATGTTATAAGATTACCTGAGCTGCACGCAATGTTCCGTCGAAGTCGACGAACTTAATCTCTTACTACGCTCTGATGCTCATGTTATAAGATTACCTGAGCTGCACGCAATGTTCCGTCGAAGTCGACGAACTTAATCTCTTACTACGCTCTGATGCTCATGTTATAAGATTACCTGAGCTGCACGCAATGTTCCGTCGAAGTCGACGAACTTAATCTCTTACTACGCTCTGATGCTCATGTTATAAGATTACCTGAGCTGCACGCAATGTTCCGTCGAAGTCGACGAACTTAATCTCTTACTACGCTCTGATGCTCATGTTATAAGATTACCTGAGCTGCACGCAATGTTCCGTCGAAGTCGACGAACTTAATCTCTTACTACGCTCTGATGCTCATGTTATAAGATTACTTGAGCTGCACGCAATGTTCCGTCGAAGTCGACGAACTTAATCTCTTACTACGCTCTGATGCTCATGTTATAAGATTACTTGAGCTGCACGCAATGTTCCGTCGAAGTCGACGAACTTAATCTCTTACTACGCTCTGATGCTCATGTTATAAGATTACCTGAGCTGCACGCAATGTTCCGTCGAAGTCGACGAACTTAATCTCTTACTACGCTCTGATGCTCATGTTATAAGATTACCTGAGCTGCACGCAATGTTCCGTCGAAGTCGACGAACTTAATCTCTTACTACGCTCTGATGCTCATGTTATAAGATTACCTGAGCTGCACGCAATGTTCCGTCGAAGTCGACGAACTTAATCTCTTACTACGCTCTGATGCTCATGTTATAAGATTACCTGAGCTGCACGCAATGTTCCGTCGAAGTCGACGAACTTAATCTCTTACTACGCTCTGATGCTCATGTTATAAGATTACCTGAGCTGCACGCAATGTTCCGTCGAAGTCGACGAACTTAATCTCTTACTACGCTCTGATGCTCATGTTATAAGATTACCTGAGCTGCACGCAATGTTCCGTCGAAGTCGACGAACTTAATCTCTTACTACGCTCTGATGCTCATGTTATAAGATTACTTGAGCTGCACGCAATGTTCCGTCGAAGTCGACGAACTTAATCTCTTACTACGCTCTGATGCTCATGTTATAAGATTACTTGAGCTGCACGCAATGTTCCGTCGAAGTCGACGAACTTAATCTCTTACTACGCTCTGATGCTCATGTTATAAGATTACCTGAGCTGCACGCAATGTTCCGTCGAAGTCGACGAACTTAATCTCTTACTACGCTCTGATGCTCATGTTATAAGATTACCTGAGCTGCACGCAATGTTCCGTCGAAGTCGACGAACTTAATCTCTTACTACGCTCTGATGCTCATGTTATAAGATTACCTGAGCTGCACGCAATGTTCCGTCGAAGTCGACGAACTTAATCTCTTACTACGCTCTGATGCTCATGTTATAAGATTACCTGAGCTGCACGCAATGTTCCGTCGAAGTCGACGAACTTAATCTCTTACTACGCTCTGATGCTCATGTTATAAGATTACCTGAGCTGCACGCAATGTTCCGTCGAAGTCGACGAACTTAATCTCTTACTACGCTCTGATGCTCATGTTATAAGATTACTTGAGCTGCACGCAATGTTCCGTCGAAGTCGACGAACTTAATCTCTTACTACGCTCTGATGCTCATGTTATAAGATTACTTGAGCTGCACGCAATGTTCCGTCGAAGTCGACGAACTTAATCTCTTACTACGCTCTGATGCTCATGTTATAAGATTACCTGAGCTGCACGCAATGTTCCGTCGAAGTCGACGAACTTAATCTCTTACTACGCTCTGATGCTCATGTTATAAGATTACTTGAGCTGCACGCAATGTTCCGTCGAAGTCGACGAACTTAATCTCTTACTACGCTCTGATGCTCATGTTATAAGATTACCTGAGCTGCACGCAATGTTCCGTCGAAGTCGACGAACTTAATCTCTTACTACGCTCTGATGCTCATGTTATAAGATTACTTGAGCTGCACGCAATGTTCCGTCGAAGTCGACGAACTTAATCTCTTACTACGCTCTGATGCTCATGTTATAAGATTACCTGAGCTGCACGCAATGTTCCGTCGAAGTCGACGAACTTAATCTCTTACTACGCTCTGATGCTCATGTTATAAGATTACCTGAGCTGCACGCAATGTTCCGTCGAAGTCGACGAACTTAATCTCTTACTACGCTCTGATGCTCATGTTATAAGATTACCTGAGCTGCACGCAATGTTCCGTCGAAGTCGACGAACTTAATCTCTTACTACGCTCTGATGCTCATGTTATAAGATTACCTGAGCTGCACGCAATGTTCCGTCGAAGTCGACGAACTTAATCTCTTACTACGCTCTGATGCTCATGTTATAAGATTACCTGAGCTGCACGCAATGTTCCGTCGAAGTCGACGAACTTAATCTCTTACTACGCTCTGATGCTCATGTTATAAGATTACCTGAGCTGCACGCAATGTTCCGTCGAAGTCGACGAACTTAATCTCTTACTACGCTCTGATGCTCATGTTATAAGATTACCTGAGCTGCACGCAATGTTCCGTCGAAGTCGACGAACTTAATCTCTTACTACGCTCTGATGCTCATGTTATAAGATTACCTGAGCTGCACGCAATGTTCCGTCGAAGTCGACGAACTTAATCTCTTACTACGCTCTGATGCTCATGTTATAAGATTACTTGAGCTGCACGCAATGTTCCGTCGAAGTCGACGAACTTAATCTCTTACTACGCTCTGATGCTCATGTTATAAGATTACCTGAGCTGCACGCAATGTTCCGTCGAAGTCGACGAACTTAATCTCTTACTACGCTCTGATGCTCATGTTATAAGATTACCTGAGCTGCACGCAATGTTCCGTCGAAGTCGACGAACTTAATCTCTTACTACGCTCTGATGCTCATGTTATAAGATTACCTGAGCTGCACGCAATGTTCCGTCGAAGTCGACGAACTTAATCTCTTACTACGCTCTGATGCTCATGTTATAAGATTACCTGAGCTGCACGCAATGTTCCGTCGAAGTCGACGAACTTAATCTCTTACTACGCTCTGATGCTCATGTTATAAGATTACCTGAGCTGCACGCAATGTTCCGTCGAAGTCGACGAACTTAATCTCTTACTACGCTCTGATGCTCATGTTATAAGATTACTTGAGCTGCACGCAATGTTCCGTCGAAGTCGACGAACTTAATCTCTTACTACGCTCTAATGCTCATGTTATAAGATTACCTGAGCTGCACGCAATGTTCCGTCGAAGTCGACGAACTTAATCTCTTACTACGCTCTGATGCTCATGTTATAAGATTACCTGAGCTGCACGCAATGTTCCGTCGAAGTCGACGAACTTAATCTCTTACTACGCTCTGATGCTCATGTTATAAGATTACCTGAGCTGCACGCAATGTTCCGTCGAAGTCGACGAACTTAATCTCTTACTACGCTCTGATGCTCATGTTATAAGATTACCTGAGCTGCACGCAATGTTCCGTCGAAGTCGACGAACTTAATCTCTTACTACGCTCTGATGCTCATGTTATAAGATTACCTGAGCTGCACGCAATGTTCCGTCGAAGTCGACGAACTTAATCTCTTACTACGCTCTGATGCTCATGTTATAAGATTACCTGAGCTGCACGCAATGTTCCGTCGAAGTCGACGAACTTAATCTCTTACTACGCTCTGATGCTCATGTTATAAGATTACCTGAGCTGCACGCAATGTTCCGTCGAAGTCGACGAACTTAATCTCTTACTACGCTCTGATGCTCATGTTATAAGATTACCTGAGCTGCACGCAATGTTCCGTCGAAGTCGACGAACTTAATCTCTTACTACGCTCTGATGCTCATGTTATAAGATTACCTGAGCTGCACGCAATGTTCCGTCGAAGTCGACGAACTTAATCTCTTACTACGCTCTGATGCTCATGTTATAAGATTACCTGAGCTGCACGCAATGTTCCGTCGAAGTCGACGAACTTAATCTCTTACTACGCTCTGATGCTCATGTTATAAGATTACTTGAGCTGCACGCAATGTTCCGTCGAGTCGACGAACTTAATCTCTTACTACGCTCTGATGCTCATGTTATAAGATTACTTGAGCTGCACGCAATGTTCCGTCGAAGTCGACGAACTTAATCTCTTACTACGCTCTGATGCTCATGTTATAAGATTACCTGAGCTGCACGCAATGTTCCGTCGAAGTCGACGAACTTAATCTCTTACTACGCTCTGATGCTCATGTTATAAGATTACCTGAGCTGCACGCAATGTTCCGTCGAAGTCGACGAACTTAATCTCTTACTACGCTCTGATGCTCATGTTATAAGATTACCTGAGCTGCACGCAATGTTCCGTCGAAGTCGACGAACTTAATCTCTTACTACGCTCTGATGCTCATGTTATAAGATTACCTGAGCTGCACGCAATGTTCCGTCGAAGTCGACGAACTTAATCTCTTACTACGCTCTGATGCTCATGTTATAAGATTACCTGAGCTGCACGCAATGTTCCGTCGAAGTCGACGAACTTAATCTCTTACTACGCTCTGATGCTCATGTTATAAGATTACCTGAGCTGCACGCAATGTTCCGTCGAAGTCGACGAACTTAATCTCTTACTACGCTCTGATGCTCATGTTATAAGATTACTTGAGCTGCACGCAATGTTCCGTCGAAGTCGACGAACTTAATCTCTTACTACGCTCTGATGCTCATGTTATAAGATTACTTGAGCTGCACGCAATGTTCCGTCGAAGTCGACGAACTTAATCTCTTACTACGCTCTGATGCTCATGTTATAAGATTACCTGAGCTGCACGCAATGTTCCGTCGAAGTCGACGAACTTAATCTCTTACTACGCTCTGATGCTCATGTTATAAGATTACCTGAGCTGCACGCAATGTTCCGTCGAAGTCGACGAACTTAATCTCTTACTACGCTCTGATGCTCATGTTATAAGATTACCTGAGCTGCACGCAATGTTCCGTCGAAGTCGACGAACTTAATCTCTTACTACGCTCTGATGCTCATGTTATAAGATTACCTGAGCTGCACGCAATGTTCCGTCGAAGTCGACGAACTTAATCTCTTACTACGCTCTGATGCTCATGTTATAAGATTACCTGAGCTGCACGCAATGTTCCGTCGAAGTCGACGAACTTAATCTCTTACTACGCTCTGATGCTCATGTTATAAGATTACTTGAGCTGCACGCAATGTTCCGTCGAAGTCGACGAACTTAATCTCTTACTACGCTCTGATGCTCATGTTATAAGATTACTTGAGCTGCACGCAATGTTCCGTCGAAGTCGACGAACTTAATCTCTTACTACGCTCTGATGCTCATGTTATAAGATTACCTGAGCTGCACGCAATGTTCCGTCGAAGTCGACGAACTTAATCTCTTACTACGCTCTGATGCTCATGTTATAAGATTACTTGAGCTGCACGCAATGTTCCGTCGAAGTCGACGAACTTAATCTCTTACTACGCTCTGATGCTCATGTTATAAGATTACCTGAGCTGCACGCAATGTTCCGTCGAAGTCGACGAACTTAATCTCTTACTACGCTCTGATGCTCATGTTATAAGATTACTTGAGCTGCACGCAATGTTCCGTCGAAGTCGACGAACTTAATCTCTTACTACGCTCTGATGCTCATGTTATAAGATTACCTGAGCTGCACGCAATGTTCCGTCGAAGTCGACGAACTTAATCTCTTACTACGCTCTGATGCTCATGTTATAAGATTACCTGAGCTGCACGCAATGTTCCGTCGAAGTCGACGAACTTAATCTCTTACTACGCTCTGATGCTCATGTTATAAGATTACCTGAGCTGCACGCAATGTTCCGTCGAAGTCGACGAACTTAATCTCTTACTACGCTCGGATGCTCATGTTATAAGATTACCTGAGCTGCACGCAATGTTCCGTCGAAGTCGACGAACTTAATCTCTTACTACGCTCTGATGCTCATGTTATAAGATTACCTGAGCTGCACGCAATGTTCCGTCGAAGTCGACGAACTTAATCTCTTACTACGCTCTGATGCTCATGTTATAAGATTACCTGAGCTGCACGCAATGTTCCGTCGAAGTCGACGAACTTAATCTCTTACTACGCTCTGATGCTCATGTTATAAGATTACTTGAGCTGCACGCAATGTTCCGTCGAAGTCGACGAACTTAATCTCTTACTACGCTCTGATGCTCATGTTATAAGATTACTTGAGCTGCACGCAATGTTCCGTCGAAGTCGACGAACTTAATCTCTTACTACGCTCTGATGCTCATGTTATAAGATTACCTGAGCTGCACGCAATGTTCCGTCGAAGTCGACGAACTTAATCTCTTACTACGCTCTGATGCTCATGTTATAAGATTACCTGAGCTGCACGCAATGTTCCGTCGAAGTCGACGAACTTAATCTCTTACTACGCTCTGATGCTCATGTTATAAGATTACTTGAGCTGCACGCAATGTTCCGTCGAAGTCGACGAACTTAATCTCTTACTACGCTCTGATGCTCATGTTATAAGATTACCTGAGCTGCACGCAATGTTCCGTCGAAGTCGACGAACTTAATCTCTTACTACGCTCTGATGCTCATGTTATAAGATTACCTGAGCTGCACGCAATGTTCCGTCGAAGTCGACGAACTTAATCTCTTACTACGCTCTGATGCTCATGTTATAAGATTACCTGAGCTGCACGCAATGTTCCGTCGAAGTCGACGAACTTAATCTCTTACTACGCTCTGATGCTCATGTTATAAGATTACTTGAGCTGCACGCAATGTTCCGTCGAAGTCGACGAACTTAATCTCTTACTACGCTCTGATGCTCATGTTATAAGATTACTTGAGCTGCACGCAATGTTCCGTCGAAGTCGACGAACTTAATCTCTTACTACGCTCTGATGCTCATGTTATAAGATTACCTGAGCTGCACGCAATGTTCCGTCGAAGTCGACGAACTTAATCTCTTACTACGCTCTGATGCTCATGTTATAAGATTACCTGAGCTGCACGCAATGTTCCGTCGAAGTCGACGAACTTAATCTCTTACTACGCTCTGATGCTCATGTTATAAGATTACCTGAGCTGCACGCAATGTTCCGTCGAAGTCGACGAACTTAATCTCTTACTACGCTCTGATGCTCATGTTATAAGATTACCTGAGCTGCACGCAATGTTCCGTCGAAGTCGACGAACTTAATCTCTTACTACGCTCTGATGCTCATGTTATAAGATTACCTGAGCTGCACGCAATGTTCCGTCGAAGTCGACGAACTTAATCTCTTACTACGCTCTGATGCTCATGTTATAAGATTACTTGAGCTGCACGCAATGTTCCGTCGAAGTCGACGAACTTAATCTCTTACTACGCTCTGATGCTCATGTTATAAGATTACTTGAGCTGCACGCAATGTTCCGTCGAAGTCGACGAACTTAATCTCTTACTACGCTCTGATGCTCATGTTATAAGATTACCTGAGCTGCACGCAATGTTCCGTCGAAGTCGACGAACTTAATCTCTTACTACGCTCTGATGCTCATGTTATAAGATTACTTGAGCTGCACGCAATGTTCCGTCGAAGTCGACGAACTTAATCTCTTACTACGCTCTGATGCTCATGTTATAAGATTACCTGAGCTGCACGCAATGTTCCGTCGAAGTCGACGAACTTAATCTCTTACTACGCTCTGATGCTCATGTTATAAGATTACTTGAGCTGCACGCAATGTTCCGTCGAAGTCGACGAACTTAATCTCTTACTACGCTCTGATGCTCATGTTATAAGATTACCTGAGCTGCACGCAATGTTCCGTCGAAGTCGACGAACTTAATCTCTTACTACGCTCTGATGCTCATGTTATAAGATTACCTGAGCTGCACGCAATGTTCCGTCGAAGTCGACGAACTTAATCTCTTACTACGCTCTGATGCTCATGTTATAAGATTACCTGAGCTGCACGCAATGTTCCGTCGAAGTCGACGAACTTAATCTCTTACTACGCTCTGATGCTCATGTTATAAGATTACCTGAGCTGCACGCAATGTTCCGTCGAAGTCGACGAACTTAATCTCTTACTACGCTCTGATGCTCATGTTATAAGATTACCTGAGCTGCACGCAATGTTCCGTCGAAGTCGACGAACTTAATCTCTTACTACGCTCTGATGCTCATGTTATAAGATTACCTGAGCTGCACGCAATGTTCCGTCGAAGTCGACGAACTTAATCTCTTACTACGCTCTGATGCTCATGTTATAAGATTACCTGAGCTGCACGCAATGTTCCGTCGAAGTCGACGAACTTAATCTCTTACTACGCTCTGATGCTCATGTTATAAGATTACCTGAGCTGCACGCAATGTTCCGTCGAAGTCGACGAACTTAATCTCTTACTACGCTCTGATGCTCATGTTATAAGATTACCTGAGCTGCACGCAATGTTCCGTCGAAGTCGACGAACTTAATCTCTTACTACGCTCTGATGCTCATGTTATAAGATTACCTGAGCTGCACGCAATGTTCCGTCGAAGTCGACGAACTTAATCTCTTACTACGCTCTGATGCTCATGTTATAAGATTACCTGAGCTGCACGCAATGTTCCGTCGAAGTCGACGAACTTAATCTCTTACTACGCTCTGATGCTCATGTTATAAGATTACCTGAGCTGCACGCAATGTTCCGTCGAAGTCGACGAACTTAATCTCTTACTACGCTCTGATGCTCATGTTATAAGATTACTTGAGCTGCACGCAATGTTCCGTCGAAGTCGACGAACTTAATCTCTTACTACGCTCTGATGCTCATGTTATAAGATTACTTGAGCTGCACGCAATGTTCCGTCGAAGTCGACGAACTTAATCTCTTACTACGCTCTGATGCTCATGTTATAAGATTACCTGAGCTGCACGCAATGTTCCGTCGAAGTCGACGAACTTAATCTCTTACTACGCTCTGATGCTCATGTTATAAGATTACCTGAGCTGCACGCAATGTTCCGTCGAAGTCGACGAACTTAATCTCTTACTACGCTCTGATGCTCATGTTATAAGATTACCTGAGCTGCACGCAATGTTCCGTCGAAGTCGACGAACTTAATCTCTTACTACGCTCTGATGCTCATGTTATAAGATTACCTGAGCTGCACGCAATGTTCCGTCGAAGTCGACGAACTTAATCTCTTACTACGCTCTGATGCTCATGTTATAAGATTACCTGAGCTGCACGCAATGTTCCGTCGAAGTCGACGAACTTAATCTCTTACTACGCTCTGATGCTCATGTTATAAGATTACTTGAGCTGCACGCAATGTTCCGTCGAAGTCGACGAACTTAATCTCTTACTACGCTCTGATGCTCATGTTATAAGATTACTTGAGCTGCACGCAATGTTCCGTCGAAGTCGACGAACTTAATCTCTTACTACGCTCTGATGCTCATGTTATAAGATTACCTGAGCTGCACGCAATGTTCCGTCGAAGTCGACGAACTTAATCTCTTACTACGCTCTGATGCTCATGTTATAAGATTACCTGAGCTGCACGCAATGTTCCGTCGAAGTCGACGAACTTAATCTCTTACTACGCTCTGATGCTCATGTTATAAGATTACCTGAGCTGCACGCAATGTTCCGTCGAAGTCGACGAACTTAATCTCTTACTACGCTCTGATGCTCATGTTATAAGATTACCTGAGCTGCACGCAATGTTCCGTCGAAGTCGACGAACTTAATCTCTTACTACGCTCTGATGCTCATGTTATAAGATTACTTGAGCTGCACGCAATGTTCCGTCGAAGTCGACGAACTTAATCTCTTACTACGCTCTGATGCTCATGTTATAAGATTACCTGAGCTGCACGCAATGTTCCGTCGAAGTCGACGAACTTAATCTCTTACTACGCTCTGATGCTCATGTTATAAGATTACCTGAGCTGCACGCAATGCTCCGTCGAAGTCGACGAACTTAATCTCTTACTACGCTCTGATGCTCATGTTATAAGATTACTTGAGCTGCACGCAATGTTCCGTCGAAGTCGACGAACTTAATCTCTTACTACGCTCTGATGCTCATGTTATAAGATTACCTGAGCTGCACGCAATGTTCCGTCGAAGTCGACGAACTTAATCTCTTACTACGCTCTGATGCTCATGTTATAAGATTACCTGAGCTGCACGCAATGTTCCGTCGAAGTCGACGAACTTAATCTCTTACTACGCTCTGATGCTCATGTTATAAGATTACCTGAGCTGCACGCAATGTTCCGTCGAAGTCGACGAACTTAATCTCTTACTACGCTCTGATGCTCATGTTATAAGATTACCTGAGCTGCACGCAATGTTCCGTCGAAGTCGACGAACTTAATCTCTTACTACGCTCTGATGCTCATGTTATAAGATTACTTGAGCTGCACGCAATGTTCCGTCGAAGTCGACGAACTTAATCTCTTACTACGCTCTGATGCTCATGTTATAAGATTACCTGAGCTGCACGCAATGTTCCGTCGAAGTCGACGAACTTAATCTCTTACTACGCTCTGATGCTCATGTTATAAGATTACCTGAGCTGCACGCAATGTTCCGTCGAAGTCGACGAACTTAATCTCTTACTACGCTCTGATGCTCATGTTATAAGATTACCTGAGCTGCACGCAATGTTCCGTCGAAGTCGACGAACTTAATCTCTTACTACGCTCTGATGCTCATGTTATAAGATTACCTGAGCTGCACGCAATGTTCCGTCGAAGTCGACGAACTTAATCTCTTACTACGCTCTGATGCTCATGTTATAAGATTACTTGAGCTGCACGCAATGTTCCGTCGAAGTCGACGAACTTAATCTCTTACTACGCTCTGATGCTCATGTTATAAGATTACCTGAGCTGCACGCAATGTTCCGTCGAAGTCGACGAACTTAATCTCTTACTACGCTCTGATGCTCATGGTATAAGATTACTTGAGCTGCACGCAATGTTCCGTCGAAGTCGACGAACTTAATCTCTTACTACGCTCTGATGCTCATGTTATAAGATTACCTGAGCTGCACGCAATGTTCCGTCGAAGTCGACGAACTTAATCTCTTACTACGCTCTGATGCTCATGTTATAAGATTACCTGAGCTGCACGCAATGTTCCGTCGAAGTCGACGAACTTAATCTCTTACTACGCTCTGATGCTCATGTTATAAGATTACCTGAGCTGCACGCAATGTTCCGTCGAAGTCGACGAACTTAATCTCTTACTACGCTCTGATGCTCATGTTATAAGATTACCTGAGCTGCACGCAATGTTCCGTCGAAGTCGACGAACTTAATCTCTTACTACGCTCTGATGCTCATGTTATAAGATTACTTGAGCTGCACGCAATGTTCCGTCGAAGTCGACGAACTTAATCTCTTACTACGCTCTGATGCTCATGTTATAAGATTACCTGAGCTGCACGCAATGTTCCGTCGAAGTCGACGAACTTAATCTCTTACTACGCTCTGATGCTCATGTTATAAGATTACCTGAGCTGCACGCAATGTTCCGTCGAAGTCGACGAACTTAATCTCTTACTACGCTCTGATGCTCATGTTATAAGATTACCTGAGCTGCACGCAATGTTCCGTCGAAGTCGACGAACTTAATCTCTTACTACGCTCTGATGCTCATGTTATAAGATTACCTGAGCTGCACGCAATGTTCCGTCGAAGTCGACGAACTTAATCTCTTACTACCCTCTGATGCTCATGTTATAAGATTACTTGAGCTGCACGCAATGTTCCGTCGAAGTCGACGAACTTAATCTCTTACTACGCTCTGATGCTCATGTTATAAGATTACCTGAGCTGCACGCAATGTTCCGTCGAAGTCGACGAACTTAATCTCTTACTACGCTCTGATGCTCATGTTATAAGATTACCTGAGCTGCACGCAATGTTCCGTCGAAGTCGACGAACTTAATCTCTTACTACGCTCTGATGCTCATGTTATAAGATTACCTGAGCTGCACGCAATGTTCCGTCGAAGTCGACGAACTTAATCTCTTACTACGCTCTGATGCTCATGTTATAAGATTACCTGAGCTGCACGCAATGTTCCGTCGAAGTCGACGAACTTAATCTCTTACTACGCTCTGATGCTCATGTTATAAGATTACCTGAGCTGCACGCAATGTTCCGTCGAAGTCGACGAACTTAATCTCTTACTACGCTCTGATGCTCATGTTATAAGATTACCTGAGCTGCACGCAATGTTCCGTCGAAGTCGACGAACTTAATCTCTTACTACGCTCTGATGCTCATGTTATAAGATTACCTGAGCTGCACGCAATGTTCCGTCGAAGTCGACGAACTTAATCTCTTACTACGCTCTGATGCTCATGTTATAAGATTACTTGAGCTGCACGCAATGTTCCGTCGAAGTCGACGAACTTAATCTCTTACTACGCTCTGATGCTCATGTTATAAGATTACCTGAGCTGCACGCAATGTTCCGTCGAAGTCGACGAACTTAATCTCTTACTACGCTCTGATGCTCATGTTATAAGATTACCTGAGCTGCACGCAATGTTCCGTCGAAGTCGACGAACTTAATCTCTTACTACGCTCTGATGCTCATGTTATAAGATTACCTGAGCTGCACGCAATGTTCCGTCGAAGTCGACGAACTTAATCTCTTACTACGCTCTGATGCTCATGTTATAAGATTACCTGAGCTGCACGCAATGTTCCGTCGAAGTCGACGAACTTAATCTCTTACTACCCTCTGATGCTCATGTTATAAGATTACTTGAGCTGCACGCAATGTTCCGTCGAAGTCGACGAACTTAATCTCTTACTACGCTCTGATGCTCATGTTATAAGATTACCTGAGCTGCACGCAATGTTCCGTCGAAGTCGACGAACTTAATCTCTTACTACGCTCTGATGCTCATGTTATAAGATTACCTGAGCTGCACGCAATGTTCCGTCGAAGTCGACGAACTTAATCTCTTACTACGCTCTGATGCTCATGTTATAAGATTACCTGAGCTGCACGCAATGTTCCGTCGAAGTCGACGAACTTAATCTCTTACTACGCTCTGATGCTCATGTTATAAGATTACCTGAGCTGCACGCAATGTTCCGTCGAAGTCGACGAACTTAATCTCTTACTACGCTCTGATGCTCATGTTATAAGATTACCTGAGCTGCACGCAATGTTCCGTCGAAGTCGACGAACTTAATCTCTTACTACGCTCTGATGCTCATGTTATAAGATTACCTGAGCTGCACGCAATGTTCCGTCGAAGTCGACGAACTTAATCTCTTACTACGCTCTGATGCTCATGTTATAAGATTACCTGAGCTGCACGCAATGTTCCGTCGAAGTCGACGAACTTAATCTCTTACTACGCTCTGATGCTCATGTTATAAGATTACCTGAGCTGCACGCAATGTTCCGTCGAAGTCGACGAACTTAATCTCTTACTACGCTCTGATGCTCATGTTATAAGATTACCTGAGCTGCACGCAATGTTCCGTCGAAGTCGACGAACTTAATCTCTTACTACGCTCTGATGCTCATGTTATAAGATTACCTGAGCTGCACGCAATGTTCCGTCGAAGTCGACGAACTTAATCTCTTACTACGCTCTGATGCTCATGTTATAAGATTACTTGAGCTGCACGCAATGTTCCGTCGAAGTCGACGAACTTAATCTCTTACTACGCTCTGATGCTCATGTTATAAGATTACCTGAGCTGCACGCAATGTTCCGTCGAAGTCGACGAACTTAATCTCTTACTACGCTCTGATGCTCATGTTATAAGATTACCTGAGCTGCACGCAATGTTCCGTCGAAGTCGACGAACTTAATCTCTTACTACGCTCTGATGCTCATGTTATAAGATTACCTGAGCTGCACGCAATGTTCCGTCGAAGTCGACGAACTTAATCTCTTACTACGCTCTGATGCTCATGTTATAAGATTACCTGAGCTGCACGCAATGTTCCGTCGAAGTCGACGAACTTAATCTCTTACTACGCTCTGATGCTCATGTTATAAGATTACTTGAGCTGCACGCAATGTTCCGTCGAAGTCGACGAACTTAATCTCTTACTACGCTCTGATGCTCATGTTATAAGATTACCTGAGCTGCACGCAATGTTCCGTCGAAGTCGACGAACTTAATCTCTTACTACGCTCTGATGCTCATGTTATAAGATTACTTGAGCTGCACGCAATGTTCCGTCGAAGTCGACGAACTTAATCTCTTACTACGCTCTGATGCTCATGTTATAAGATTACCTGAGCTGCACGCAATGTTCCGTCGAAGTCGACGAACTTAATCTCTTACTACGCTCTGATGCTCATGTTATAAGATTACTTGAGCTGCACGCAATGTTCCGTCGAAGTCGACGAACTTAATCTCTTACTACGCTCTGATGCTCATGTTATAAGATTACCTGAGCTGCACGCAATGTTCCGTCGAAGTCGACGAACTTAATCTCTTACTACGCTCTGATGCTCATGTTATAAGATTACCTGAGCTGCACGCAATGTTCCGTCGAAGTCGACGAACTTAATCTCTTACTACGCTCTGATGCTCATGTTATAAGATTACCTGAGCTGCACGCAATGTTCCGTCGAAGTCGACGAACTTAATCTCTTACTACGCTCTGATGCTCATGTTATAAGATTACCTGAGCTGCACGCAATGTTCCGTCGAAGTCGACGAACTTAATCTCTTACTACGCTCTGATGCTCATGTTATAAGATTACTTGAGCTGCACGCAATGTTCCGTCGAAGTCGACGAACTTAATCTCTTACTACGCTCTGATGCTCATGTTATAAGATTACCTGAGCTGCACGCAATGTTCCGTCGAAGTCGACGAACTTAATCTCTTACTACGCTCTGATGCTCATGTTATAAGATTACCTGAGCTGCACGCAATGTTCCGTCGAAGTCGACGAACTTAATCTCTTACTACGCTCTGATGCTCATGTTATAAGATTACCTGAGCTGCACGCAATGTTCCGTCGAAGTCGACGAACTTAATCTCTTACTACGCTCTGATGCTCATGTTATAAGATTACCTGAGCTGCACGCAATGTTCCGTCGAAGTCGACGAACTTAATCTCTTACTACCCTCTGATGCTCATGTTATAAGATTACTTGAGCTGCACGCAATGTTCCGTCGAAGTCGACGAACTTAATCTCTTACTACGCTCTGATGCTCATGTTATAAGATTACCTGAGCTGCACGCAATGTTCCGTCGAAGTCGACGAACTTAATCTCTTACTACGCTCTGATGCTCATGTTATAAGATTACCTGAGCTGCACGCAATGTTCCGTCGAAGTCGACGAACTTAATCTCTTACTACGCTCTGATGCTCATGTTATAAGATTACCTGAGCTGCACGCAATGTTCCGTCGAAGTCGACGAACTTAATCTCTTACTACGCTCTGATGCTCATGTTATAAGATTACCTGAGCTGCACGCAATGTTCCGTCGAAGTCGACGAACTTAATCTCTTACTACGCTCTGATGCTCATGTTATAAGATTACCTGAGCTGCACGCAATGTTCCGTCGAAGTCGACGAACTTAATCTCTTACTACGCTCTGATGCTCATGTTATAAGATTACCTGAGCTGCACGCAATGTTCCGTCGAAGTCGACGAACTTAATCTCTTACTACGCTCTGATGCTCATGTTATAAGATTACCTGAGCTGCACGCAATGTTCCGTCGAAGTCGACGAACTTAATCTCTTACTACGCTCTGATGCTCATGTTATAAGATTACTTGAGCTGCACGCAATGTTCCGTCGAAGTCGACGAACTTAATCTCTTACTACGCTCTGATGCTCATGTTATAAGATTACCTGAGCTGCACGCAATGTTCCGTCGAAGTCGACGAACTTAATCTCTTACTACGCTCTGATGCTCATGTTATAAGATTACCTGAGCTGCACGCAATGTTCCGTCGAAGTCGACGAACTTAATCTCTTACTACGCTCTGATGCTCATGTTATAAGATTACCTGAGCTGCACGCAATGTTCCGTCGAAGTCGACGAACTTAATCTCTTACTACGCTCTGATGCTCATGTTATAAGATTACCTGAGCTGCACGCAATGTTCCGTCGAAGTCGACGAACTTAATCTCTTACTACCCTCTGATGCTCATGTTATAAGATTACTTGAGCTGCACGCAATGTTCCGTCGAAGTCGACGAACTTAATCTCTTACTACGCTCTGATGCTCATGTTATAAGATTACCTGAGCTGCACGCAATGTTCCGTCGAAGTCGACGAACTTAATCTCTTACTACGCTCTGATGCTCATGTTATAAGATTACCTGAGCTGCACGCAATGTTCCGTCGAAGTCGACGAACTTAATCTCTTACTACGCTCTGATGCTCATGTTATAAGATTACCTGAGCTGCACGCAATGTTCCGTCGAAGTCGACGAACTTAATCTCTTACTACGCTCTGATGCTCATGTTATAAGATTACCTGAGCTGCACGCAATGTTCCGTCGAAGTCGACGAACTTAATCTCTTACTACGCTCTGATGCTCATGTTATAAGATTACCTGAGCTGCACGCAATGTTCCGTCGAAGTCGACGAACTTAATCTCTTACTACGCTCTGATGCTCATGTTATAAGATTACCTGAGCTGCACGCAATGTTCCGTCGAAGTCGACGAACTTAATCTCTTACTACGCTCTGATGCTCATGTTATAAGATTACCTGAGCTGCACGCAATGTTCCGTCGAAGTCGACGAACTTAATCTCTTACTACGCTCTGATGCTCATGTTATAAGATTACCTGAGCTGCACGCAATGTTCCGTCGAAGTCGACGAACTTAATCTCTTACTACGCTCTGATGCTCATGTTATAAGATTACCTGAGCTGCACGCAATGTTCCGTCGAAGTCGACGAACTTAATCTCTTACTACGCTCTGATGCTCATGTTATAAGATTACCTGAGCTGCACGCAATGTTCCGTCGAAGTCGACGAACTTAATCTCTTACTACGCTCTGATGCTCATGTTATAAGATTACTTGAGCTGCACGCAATGTTCCGTCGAAGTCGACGAACTTAATCTCTTACTACGCTCTGATGCTCATGTTATAAGATTACCTGAGCTGCACGCAATGTTCCGTCGAAGTCGACGAACTTAATCTCTTACTACGCTCTGATGCTCATGTTATAAGATTACCTGAGCTGCACGCAATGTTCCGTCGAAGTCGACGAACTTAATCTCTTACTACGCTCTGATGCTCATGTTATAAGATTACCTGAGCTGCACGCAATGTTCCGTCGAAGTCGACGAACTTAATCTCTTACTACGCTCTGATGCTCATGTTATAAGATTACCTGAGCTGCACGCAATGTTCCGTCGAAGTCGACGAACTTAATCTCTTACTACGCTCTGATGCTCATGTTATAAGATTACTTGAGCTGCACGCAATGTTCCGTCGAAGTCGACGAACTTAATCTCTTACTACGCTCTGATGCTCATGTTATAAGATTACCTGAGCTGCACGCAATGTTCCGTCGAAGTCGACGAACTTAATCTCTTACTACGCTCTGATGCTCATGTTATAAGATTACCTGAGCTGCACGCAATGTTCCGTCGAAGTCGACGAACTTAATCTCTTACTACGCTCTGATGCTCATGTTATAAGATTACCTGAGCTGCACGCAATGTTCCGTCGAAGTCGACGAACTTAATCTCTTACTACGCTCTGATGCTCATGTTATAAGATTACCTGAGCTGCACGCAATGTTCCGTCGAAGTCGACGAACTTAATCTCTTACTACGCTCTGATGCTCATGTTATAAGATTACTTGAGCTGCACGCAATGTTCCGTCGAAGTCGACGAACTTAATCTCTTACTACGCTCTCTAGGTTCGCACGTTTTCCATCAGGAAGGAGCACATGAATCGGAATTTCTTGTAAAAGAGAAGAGGTTCACAGGAAGGGTCACATGAGCCTCTGGCAGGGCCACTTTGGTGGGAGGTGGACGGACAGCCGAAGAGGTTGAGGTTGAGGAGGGTGGTACCGGCAGAAAAGCTCACCTGGGGAATCTCCCAGGAAGGATGGGAGGCTGAGGGCGGGGCAGATGGCCCCGCAAGCACGCACAGCAGAGTTGGTGACGAAGTTGCGGAGGTGAGGGAAGGCCGTGACCGAGAAGGGCAGGAGGAGATCCGGCCAGGGGTGGCGCACTCTGGGGGAATGGCGGGAAAGAGGAGATAGGAGGAACATATGCAGGATGGTGAGAGAGGGGTCAAGTGTAAGGCTGTCACTGAGAAGGGCAGGAGGAGGTCCGGCCAGGGGTAGCGCACTCTGGGAGGCGGCCGGGGGAGGAGAGGTGAGAGAGGCAGGAGAGGAAAGAGAGGCAGGAGAGGAAAGAGAGGCAGGAGAGGAAAGAGACGAAAAAAAAAAAAAAAAAAAAAACAAAGCAGGGAGATGGATGGGAGGGGAGGGACAAACAGCCAAGGGTAAGAGGAGATGTGGTCAATTATTTTGAGCAGCCTCGAAATGAGGTGGGTGTACAATGAGCCACACATCCAGCCACACAAGCCATACACACCCCTCAACCACCCCTCTCACAACCCACAGAACCCAATGACTAAAGCCTGCCACCCACTGCATGCATGCTTCAGCTGCTGAACCCCCAGTATGACGATATGCGGACCAAGGGGAGCGTTCTTCGCTTTCTTCCCTTTTCCTTCCTTTTGAGGCGCCTCAAAAGACATCTTACTACACGTGACACTCAATGTGACTATATGCGGGCCAAAGGAAGCCTTCTTCTCCTTCTCCACACACCCCTGGGTGCGGGCAGCAACCCAACCCCGTCAGGCACAAGCCTTGACTCACTGCGTGCTTCTGCTGCTGAATCCCCTCGTTATTGACCCCCCCAGTGTGACTATATGGAGGCCAAACGGGGCATGCTTCCCCGTCTCCGCGTGCCCCTGGTTGGCCCGCACCTGCCACTCCGCTGTGAGAGCTAGCAGTCTCAGGAACACCCGTTTCAAAGGATCCAACCCTCTCCTCGTTTCTTTCGCCGCCGCCGCTGCTGCTGCCGCCGCCTCTGGAACGGGCAATGCAAGGGAAGAGGGGTAGGGGTGGATGTGAGTCGCCCTGGTTGGCCCGCTCCTGCCACTCTGCTGTCAGTGCCAGGCTGCCAGCAGCCTCAGGCACAATCGCTTCAAAGGATACAAACCTCTGTCTCGTTCCCTCGCTGCCGCCTCTGGAGTGGGGAAAGGGAAAACAAGAGAATTAGGGGATGTGAGTCGCCCAGGTTGGCCCCTGCCGCTGCTGCCTCAGTGGAGAAGAGGCAGGGGTGCAAGAGGGGAGAGGAGAAGATGAATACACACAATACGAAGTGCCCACTCGTTGGCCCGCACCTGCCACTTCGCCGTCAGAGCCAGCCAAAGCCGATCAAGAACACTCACTTCAATGGATCCAATTCCCGCTTCCCTCTTCAGGTGAAGCTAGAGAAGAAGCTGAAAGAAAAAACACCCTAACCAGCACCTAAATGAACAACTTTCGTCTGGACTTGATAAATAAATGAATATACTTTCTAATATAAGAAGTCAAAAATGTGAGAAGTATACCTTCAGCAGCCTTGGCAGCAGCGTCGGGATCAGCAGCGCCAATAGCAGCGTCAGCAGCAGCAGCAGCAATGACGTCAGCAGGCAGCCACAGCGCCTCTGCTGCCATGCTTTCCACCACGCCCTTGCGGAACCACCGCACTGTTGGGCCAAGTAGCTCGCCTGCTGCCCACGCCTGTGAGCAGTGAAGGAGGCAAGGAGGGGAATGAGAGAGCAAGGAGTAGCCAGGTAGGCACAGCACCTCTGCTGCCATGCTTTCCACCACCCCCTTGCGGAACCACCGCACTGTGGGACCCAGAAGCTCGCCTGCTTGCCATGCCTGTCCCGAGGAGAGGAGGAAGGAGTGGGGGAGGGAGAGGATGAGAAGGGAAGGGCTTGGTGCAGTATCACTGGGAAGGAAAGCAGGCAGGAGCCCACTGCGCCTCTGCTGCCATGCTCTCCACCACGCCCTTGCAAAATAACCGCACTGTTGGGCCCAGAAGTTCACCCACTGCCCACACCTGTGAGCGATCAAGGTAAGGAAGGAGAGTGAAGAGTGGAAAGCAGGCAAGCACTGCGCCTCTGCTACCCTGCCATACTCTCAATCACTCCCCTGCAGAGCGATTGCACTGTGGGACGGGACCCAGCCATTAGCTCGCCTGCTGTCCATGCCTGTGTGTAATCATTTTTTATAGGGGGTTGCGGTAGGGGGGAATAGGAACGACTCATTTACCGTGCTGCCATGCTATCCACTCCACCACGCCTCTGCAAACCAATCGCACTGTGGGACCCACCCAGTAGCTCGTCTGCTGCCCACGCCTGGAAGGCTTCAAACATCTGCTTGTGACTCATTCTCTCCAGGGGCATGAGAGAGTGAGTGGCACAAGGAGACAAGACAACAACTGCAGCTTTCAACCGCACTACAGCGCACTGAACCGCAACACACCTCATGCGTTCTCAGAAGCCCTGCTCGTGACTCTGGAGGCAGCAGAGAGTGACACGAGCCACCTACAGCTGCTGCCGCACACCACCCAACCACACTGCACTACAGTTCACTGAACCGCATCGCATCGCACCTGCTGCACTCGGAACTGCGCCCTGAGAAGAGGATCGAACATGAGCAGTGCTCGTGACTCCGGGGTCAACAGAGAGAGCAACACAAGGCACCTACGATTACTGTACCTCTCAACCGCACTGAACCGCAACGCACCTGCTGCACTCGGAACTGCGCTCTCAGAAGAGCATCGAACATTAGTCCTGCTCGTGACTCTGGAGGCAGCAGAGAGAGCGGCGGAAGGGAGTCAACACCCGAGCTCCCTTCCCCTCCTCCGGGTTCCCCTCCTCCTACTGCTGCTACTTCTGCTTCTTCGGTTGCTGCTTCGGTTGCTGCTTCTGTGTTGGGAGCATCTGGTGGGGTGGATGGGTCAGGAGTGATGAAGTCTGACGTGTCAGTTGGCCCTCATTGGCTGGCTGGAGTAAATTCACTTTATCCATGCTGGAAAGACTTAACAGGCTCAATAAAAGCCAATTCAACATCTTGCCACATAATCTCACCTACACCCACCTACTCTCATCACATCCCACCGCATTCACCTGCCCCCATTGATTGGTCCATCGCGTTTCCACATGCGAGCCGACTCACCCGCAGGCCACGCCGTTCCTTCCAGGTCGTTCTCCGCGTCTCCCGGAGCCGTACTGCGCTCCGTCCACGCGGCATCGCGTCCGTGAACGGCGGCCACGGCGGACGAGAACGACACGTAGGACGGCGATACGCCGACGCGCACGAGCGACACGACCTCGGTGAACACGGCAAGCGCGCCGATTAGCGCAAGAACGAGCACCGGCGCTGATAGCGATCCGCTCATTCCGGGAATTTTGGAATCTTGCCGCGCCGCGCTAGGTTGCATGGTTGCTACGCGGTGATGACCTTTTTGGCACGTCAGTAGTAGTAGTTGTAAGGTGTGGATTGGAGCTAGCGGAATTTTCAGAGGATATTGCGTTGCTGGGAATTTTGTTTCTCAGAGAAAGAACATCGGATTGACTCGGTGGCATGTTTAATTGATTTCTTACATGGCTGTTTGCCTGATGTAGGGTGCAGCTGGGAGGTTTGAGCAAAAGGCGGCGTAGAAAGGGGGAATGGTGGTGATCACTGAGTGGTTGGGGGCATGGTTGTTGGACGGCATTTTAGTATGTGGTGATCAGTTAGTGGTTGTTATTATGAGCATTGCGTGATGAACTTCATTAGTGTGCGGTGGGGCGAGATCATCGGCGTTTCAAAGCGGCACGGCATTTATCTGGTTGCCGAGATTGAGTTGCATTGGTGACATCATTGTGGCCGCGTCCGCTGCTTCGTGTCAGACGAAGGTGCGGCGACACGAAGTGGTGAGCGTACCGTTCGCGATCTTCGGGGCGTCGGAATGTGTGACGATCGGGATGTTCCTCGGGCTGCGAAGTTCGAGTCCCCGCTGCGGTTTCGAGCGGCCGAAGTTTAATCCTGTGCAAACAACCACTCAACATTCGCAAGCTGTCCTGCAACGGGTAACTAAATCTGTGCGATGTTCGCGGAAGCTAAAACCCGATTTCTAAGCCGCCGTCGCTCTGGGACCTGTTTTCAAGCCCATCCATCCATCCATCCATCCATCCATCCATCCATCCATCCATCCATCCATCCATCCATCCATCCATCCATCCATCCATCCATCCATCCATCCATCCATCCATCCATCCATCCATCCATCCATCCATCCATCCATCCATCCATCCATCCATCCATCCATCCATCCATCCATCCATCCATCCATCCATCATCATCCATCCATCCATCCATCCATCCATCCATCCATCCATCCATCCATCCATCCATCCATCCATCCATCCATCCATCCATCCATCCATCCATCCATCCATCCATCCATCCATCCATCCATCCATCCATCCATCCATCCATCCATCCATCCATCCATCCATCCATCCATCCATCCATCCATCCATCCATCCATCCATCCATCCATCCATCCATCCATCCATCCATCCATCCATCCATCCATCCATCCATCCATCCATCCATCCATCCATCCATCCATCCATCCATCCATCCATCCATCCATCCATCCATCCATCCATCCATCCATCCATCCATCCATCCATCCATCCATCCATCCATCCATCCATCCATCCATCCATCCATCCATCCATCCATCCATCCATCCATCCATCCATCCATCCATCCATCCATCCATCCGCCATAGCAACATTTCTTGCAAAATCAGCATAAGATATTAGGAAAGCACCTACCCGTCCTAAAGAAGTCCTTCCCGCGTGATTTTTACTTCTCTCGCCGACCGCGGCGGCACAGCCGAGCCCGATGACTCTTTTCGTACCATGTACATTCCGTCTCTTTTATGAATAGGCGCACGTTCCGCTATCGTGCTGTTCACTTTTTGGTGCGTCTGTCTTCCCGCGCTTTGGGTATTTGGGAACAGCAGGGGATATACCCCTTTCAGTGAAAGCCAATGAATAAAATGCGACGCTATACACAAGGAATTGAGTAGCATGGAGCGGTTGCGGCTGCTCCTGCCCCTCTTGCTTGCACCTGCGGCTCTTGCGCCTGCTTGTCACGCCGCGCCCGTCGCCTTGCTCTCGTCGTCCGTTTTTCCGCTCGCCGTGCGTCCAATGCCCGTTGCCGTTCACGCTGCGACCAGCTCTCCCCTCCATCATGCATCCCCGCTGGCTCTACTCGCGCTGTGCGCGCTTCTGGCGCTGCTCGCGACGGCCATGCGCGAAACGGTTACCACTCGTCGTGACATTTCTTCTTCTCGTCGCCGTCGGTTTCGTGGCGACGCCCTTCGCTCGCCCTGCTCTCTCCAAGCTACCATCATACGACCCCTCTACCCAAGATCTGGACTTCCCAGGTACCTGGAGACGCGCGTCAGGTGATTCTTCCCAGGTACCTGGAGACGCGCGTCGTATAATTTATTCTCTTGTAACATCCCACGTACAGTTGTTGTTGTTGTTGGTGCCCTCTGCACCCAGTCTACACTGCAAAAACAAACTTCTTTTCTTCCTTTGCTCTTTTTTTCGTTCGTTCTTTCTTTTCGTTTTTCTCATCTTTCTGAAGTCACCGCATTGCACACTCTGATGTTTACCTCAATCCAATGGTTCCAACCCACCATCTCCCTCCCTTCCTCCCTCCCTTCCTCCCTCTCTCCCTCTCTCCCTTCCTCGCCAGGCCCATCCTCTCAAGACCCAATCGCCTCGGAAGCTCAGAAACCCTCCGATTCGTCCCTCCCCTCCACAGTGCAAGAATCCCCCCCTCTGGCACAGCTTGTGAATTCTCATACCACGCAACCCGCCTTCCCCCTGGCACGTGTTGAGACATCTCAGAATACAGAAACCTCCTTTGCTGTGTCATCGACCTCTGTTTCATCCAAACCTCATCCCCAGCCTCAGTCCTTGCACCAACACCAGTCTCACATCTCACTGCCTGCAGCAACTTCTGAGCCACTTCAAACGTCACTGCTTACATTACCACTTCCCCATCCCAGCCAGCAGCCTTTGCAGCAGCAGCCCAACGTCTCATCGCTTGAAGACCTTCCCGCGTTACCCCATAAGCCTTTGCCCACATTAAGCCTTTCCCATCCTAGCCAGCAGGCATGGCAGAGACACCAAGTGCAAGTTACACCACCTGAACCCGCCAACATCCATCCAAGCACAACCTCTTCCTGGCTACGTCCCTACCCGTTACCAGAAGAATCCCTTAATTCCAATCCGCTCTCTTTAACCACCCAACCCTCTCACACCCTTTCCGGCCACAGCTCAGTTGAATTGAACCCCTCGGTATTCCCACCACCTATTTCTAATGCAGTCCAGAAAGCTCACTTGCTCCCAGGTCCCTCTTCTTCCTCCTCCTCCTTGACTAACTTCAACGAGATTTCCATGGTCCCTCACAACCATCCAAATTCTTTGGTCCCCACTAGCACCATGCCTGCACCGACCCAAGATCCAGCCCACACCATGCCTGCACCGAACCTAGACCCCTCTGAAAACCCCCCTCCTGCTTCCCTCCGCATGCCCGTCAACATCTTTTTCCGAGGCGAGTTTGGGTACGAGTTGATCGCCGCCCTCCCATTCGCCTACTGGCACTATTTAAACGGCTCCTTAAACTCTACTAGGTTCTGTGCGATGCCGTCGCTCGCGCTGCTCTACTATTTCAGCCCGATCCAGACCGTCGGATGGAAGTGCAAGCGGTCCGCACACTTCAATTTTGTGATCAAGCGGTATGGGTTTAAGGAGGGTTTGCATGATAGTGAGATTCCGGATACGTGGACGGCTCCTCCTCTCGCCTCCCACATTCGGGAGCTTGGGCCGGTTTGGACTGATGTTCCTGCTGGTGCTCCTTTGGTGGTTATCAGTAACAAGTTTGAGACTGAGTGGGGTGAGCCGCCGGTTAATTTTATCGACATTCCGACGCTGAAGCGGATCATTACTGAGTTTCTCAATAGCGGGTATTATGTGGTGTATAACCGAGCGGGGAAGGCGTTTAGGACGGATCGGGAGCAGCGGGATTTGACTGGTTTAGGCGAGTATGGAATGTTCCGGGAGGAGTTCTGGCTGCAGCCTCGTTTCACTACAATGCACAAGCTTCGCAGGAGCTGCCCGGGATGTGATTATAACGAGGTGCAGTTCAGAACAATGGCGCGGAGCTCGTGCTTTATAAGTCTACAGGGCGGCACGTCAGTACTGTCGAGCTACTGGGGCGGCAGGAATATTATTTATTTTAGAAGAGGAGCAGAGGAGGCTGGTTGGGCGTATGAGAGGATCTATCCAAGGTTGTCGGGATGTCAAATAGATGTTGTGAGAAGTTATGATGCATTGACAACAAAGGTAGAGGAGATCCGTGATGGTAGATGCCAAGCTGTGTAACAAATAGGAAGCTGAATAGAGATTTTTTTAGGGTAACTTCGCAAAAGCTTGTACATGGCAACTGAAGAAGGCTCTGTTTTTCTACGAAGTGTTCATTATCGAGCAAACGTTGTCACCAAACCCGAAACCGCTCATATCCCCTCTCCCCCCCACCCTCGCACATGTCAGAGCTCACAAAACCCTAATCGCGGTTGCCAGCATGTGCAAATAAAAGAGCATAAAATCATTTGTGTCAGCTCTTGCGAAAAAAATTGCCTTGCGTCCGATGTGTATGGTTGCTCGTCTGCGTTCGTCTCCTTTGTAGCCGCCAGCGCGTCTGACCATTATTATTTCAATCTGCGTGATCATCTAGCGACCGTCTGTTCTGTTCGGCCACAATTCGTTTACAAGCACTCCTATCTGTCATCTGCAGCCTCGCCTTCCCGCGTGGCCTCCCCGTCAGCTAATAGATTTCGCGAATCTCACCTCGTCGTTGACTCCCCTTTAACCACGAAATTAGCTGCCAATAGCGGGAGTGACTATGGGGGTGCAGACCGAGGAGGCTAATCAGATGCCTCGTAGCACGCGCGTGTGCGTCAAAGGGTTGCCAGAATACGTGACGGAGGATAGACTGAGAGAGCACTTTTCCGTCAAAGGCCACGTCACCGACGCCAAGATTATGCGCACGCGGTGAGAGCGCTCCTCCCAGCCAGCACCACATAAGACGAGTCGCGAGTCGAGCCAAGACGTGTAACGCATGGCGGGGCTTACACGTAGGGTTGAGTGCCTCCGCTGCGCCTCAAATTCAGGGTTTAGGAAAAACCCACGTCACATGAGACGAGTTGCGAGTCGAGTCAAGAAGCTTCACATGACGTGGCGTGCTGGGGAATCAACTGCGGGGGAATTATGTACTGAGAAGTCAAGTGCGGGGGAATTATGTACTGAGAAGTCAAGTGCGGGGGAATTATGTACTGAGAAGTCAAGTGCGGGGGAATTATGTACTGAGAAGTCACGTGCGGGGGAATTATGTACTGAGAAGTCAAGTGCGGGGGAATTATGTACTGAGAAGTCAAGTGCGGGAGAATTATGTACTGAGAAGTCAAGTGCGGGAGAATTATGTACTGAGAAGTCAAGTGCGGGGTTCAAGTGTGGGGGAGTGAAGAGCGGGAGAAATCAGTGCGGTTGAATCAAGACGGGGAAATCATGTACGTGGGAGTCAAGTGCGGGGGAATCTAGTGCGGGGGAGTCAAGGGGGGGGGAGTCAAGTGCGGGGGATTCAAGTGCGGGAATGCTCATTCTCTCGCTTCTGCCACATCATATCGTCTCCCTTTCTCAAACTTCTCGTCTCGTCCCCCTTTTTACCCAACACCAAGGAGGGTCATCCCATCAGCATTTCAACTATTCGGTCGGAGGAATGTTGATTTCCCTTGCGCCTGCCATCTCATCCCCACTCCGTCCCTCACCGTCTTCTTCCCCCCCTTTTTCCCTCCCCACCCCCCTCCCCGCCTCCCTCCCCTTCCCCTCAACACACCGTCCTCTTCCCCCTTGTGTCCCCTCCCCTCGCCCTCCCTGCACCCACCCGGCACCCACCCCGCACCCACCCGGCACCCACCCCGCACCCACCCCGCACCCACCCCGCACCCACCCCGCACCCACCCCGCACCCACCCCGCACCCACCCCGCACCCACCCCTCACCCACCCCACACCCACCCCGCACCCTCCCCTTCCCCATCCCCTTCTCTCGCCCCCCTTGCCCTCCCCTCACCACCCGTCCCTCCTTTCCCCCCCTTTCCCCCACCAGCGACGGGCGGTCGAGGCAGTTTGGCTTTGTGGGGCTGCGATCGGAGGAGGAGGCAGCAGCGGCGATAGCCTACTTCAATCGCTCCTTCATGGACACCTTTCGCCTCACCTGCGAGGTGCGGTAACCGTGTTACACATGCTTACGTCAGTTTCTATTCACAACCTCCTTCATGAACACCTTTCGACTCACCTGCGAGGTTAATCGCTTGTTGCATAAGGTGATGAACAGGGATTTGGGTTTGCTTTTGAGTCGACTCAAAAGCATGAACAAGGCTTTGGGTTTGGGTTCTCGCTCACCCCTAGGCAGCGGTTAGGTAGGTAATAGCATGCTCTCAACCTATCATTGCTCCGTAGCAGATTCCGTCCTAGCTGCGAGGTAACTGGCCTGTTGCATATGGTTACATGGTTACCGCTGCACGCATGTAGCTTTCATAGACTTCTTTGCACCAACCCTAAACCTTAATCCCTGAACCATCTTCCTCCGCCAAATCGAATCAAAGTAGCGATGCGAACCCATTGGTCACACATCTCATGCACTAAGCAAGCATACTTTCCAATGGGTTCGCACGTGCTCGTACTGTCAGCTCATGCGTAAGAGGTGACATTCTAATCGAATCAAAAGCCAACTATCCCCATATCCACCCTCCATCCGTCATCCCCATTTCTCCCCCTTCCCTTTGCCTTCAGTTCGCAATGCCCATCTGCCACACGGCGTTGCCCCGCGCATGGAGCAAGCACACGCATGCCAAGGCGATGACGTCTGACTGTCAACTCAAAAGTCATTCCTCCGCTATTCCCCTTTCCTCCTCCATCCTCCCACCCACAGTTCGCCATGCCCATTGGTCACACGGCGTTGCCCCGCGCATGGAGCAAGCACACGCAGGCCAAGGAGACCAAGGGCGACGGAGGGACAGGCGGAAAGGGAGCGGCAGCAGAAGGAGGGGGGAAGCAAGGAGGTGTGGAGGAAGCGGCGGACGGAGGGAAAGGTGGGGAGCGTGGGGAGAGTGAGAGAGGAAAGAAAAAGACAGGGAAGGTGGTGGGAGGGGTGGCTGTGAAGCAAGCAGCGCAGGAGGATGAAGGGTTCAGAGAGTTTCTAGAGGTGATGGAGCGAGGCGGGAAGAAGAAGGTTTGGGCGAATGATACTGCGGATGGGGATGGGGGGGGAGGAGGGGGTGTGGGGAAGGGGAGGGGCGGTGGGAGTGTGAGTGGAGGTGTGGTGGAGGTGGGAAGGGGAGGGAGGAAGAGTGGGGAGGAGGCGGGAGGGGAAGAGAGTGATGATGAGTTGTATGGGGATGTGATTGTAGAGGGGGATGGGAGTGAGGAGGAGGGGGAAGAGAGGGGGGACGGAGATGGGGAGGAGGGGAGTGAGGGGGAGGAGGGAGAGGAGGGGGAGGAAGGGGAGGAAAGGGAGGAGGAGGTTTTGAGTAATCTGGATTATCTCAAGAAAAGGGTTGCTTCGAATTGGAGTGATGATGATGATGAGGAGGAGGAGGAGGGAGAGAAGGAGAAAGTGGGAGGGAGGGTGGGGAACGAGGAAGGGAGTGAGGGAGAGGAGGACGGAGACGTGGAGGAGGGGGGAGAGGGAGAAGAAGAAGAGGGGGAGGAGGAGGAGGAGGAAGGGGAGGAGAGTGAGGATGAAGAGGAAGAAGGTGAACAAAGGGAGGAACAGGAGGAAGAGGAAGAGAAAGGGGATGGTGTGGTGGATGGGGCAGCAGCGGAGGCGGGAGGGGGGCCAATGGTGGATGGAGGAGCAGCAGAGGATGTGAGGGAGACGGGCCGACTCTTCCTCCGCAACCTCTGCTACTCCGCCTCGTACGCCCCTTCTCCCTCTCTCTCCCCTCCCCTCCGCTTTCTTTGGCCTATACGCCCCTCCAAAGGAGGGGCGTATGGAGGGGCGTACTCACCGCACATGCGCATACCCACGGTTCTCCTTTCGTATCGCCAAAGGAGGTGAGCCGCGCTCACCCACGGCCGCGCCAAGCTCATCTATCTACTCGCCTCCCTTCCCCTGCGTCCATATGCATTTTCCTGCCCTGTGCTTTGCAGGGAGGATGACCTCCGTACCCTGCTCGCCCCCTATGGAACGCTAGCAGAAGTCCATTTGGTGGTGGACCACCACACCAAGCTCATCTTTTGTTCACTTTCAACCCCTCCCCTCTCCTCACAGGGAGGATGACCTCCGTACCCTGCTCGCCCCCTATGGATCGCTAGCAGAAGTCCATTTGGTGGTGGACCACCACACCAAGCTCATCTTTTGTTCACTTTCAACCCCTCCCCTCTCCTCACAGGGAGGATGACCTCCGTACCCTGCTCGCCCCCTATGGAACGCTAGCAGAAGTCCATTTGGTGGTGGACCACCACACCAAGCTCATCTTTTGTTCACTTTCAACCCCTCCCCTCTCCTCACAGGGAGGATGACCTCCGTACCCTGCTCGCCCCCTATGGAACGCTAGCAGAAGTCCATTTGGTGGTGGACCACCACACCAAGCTCATCTTTTGTTCACTTTCAACCCCTCCCCTCTCCTCACAGGGAGGATGACCTCCGTACCCTGCTCGCCCCCTATGGATCGCTAGCAGAAGTCCATTTGGTGGTGGACCACCACACCAAGCTCATCTTTTGTTCACTTTCAACCCCTCCCCTCTCCTCACAGGGAGGATGACCTCCGTACCCTGCTCGCCCCCTATGGAACGCTAGCAGAAGTCCATTTGGTGGTGGACCACCACACCAAGCTCATCTTTTGTTCACTTTCAACCCCTCCCCTCTCCTCACAGGGAGGATGACCTCCGTACCCTGCTCGCCCCCTATGGAACGCTAGCAGAAGTCCATTTGGTGGTGGACCACCACACCAAGCTCATCTTTTGTTCACTTTCAACCCCTCCCCTCTCGTCACAGGGAGGATGACCTCCGTACCCTGCTCGCCCCCTATGGATCGCTAGCAGAAGTCCATTTGGTGGTGGACCACCACACCAAGCTCATCTTTTGTTCACTTTCAACCCCTCCCCTCTCCTCACAGGGAGGATGACCTCCGTACCCTGCTCGCCCCCTATGGATCGCTAGCAGAAGTCCATTTGGTGGTGGACCACCACACCAAGCTCATCTTTTGTTCACTTTCAACCCCTCCCCTCTCCTCACAGGGAGGATGACCTCCGTACCCTGCTCGCCCCCTATGGATCGCTAGCAGAAGTCCATTTGGTGGTGGACCACCACACCAAGCTCATCTTTTGTTCACTTTCAACCCCTCCCCTCTCCTCACAGGGAGGATGACCTCCGTACCCTGCTCGCCCCCTATGGATCGCTAGCAGAAGTCCATTTGGTGGTGGACCACCACACCAAGCTCATCTTTTGTTCACTTTCAACCCCTCCCCTCTCCTCACAGGGAGGATGACCTCCGTACCCTGCTCGCCCCCTATGGAACGCTAGCAGAAGTCCATTTGGTGGTGGACCACCACACCAAGCTCATCTTTTGTTCACTTTCAACCCCTCCCCTCTCCTCACAGGGAGGATGACCTCCGTACCCTGCTCGCCCCCTATGGAACGCTAGCAGAAGTCCATTTGGTGGTGGACCACCACACCAAGCTCATCTTTTGTTCACTTTCAACCCCTCCCCTCTCGTCACAGGGAGGATGACCTCCGTACCCTGCTCGCCCCCTATGGATCGCTAGCAGAAGTCCATTTGGTGGTGGACCACCACACCAAGCTCATCTTTTGTTCACTTTCAACCCCTCCCCTCTCCTCACAGGGAGGATGACCTCCGTACCCTGCTCGCCCCCTATGGATCGCTAGCAGAAGTCCATTTGGTGGTGGACCACCACACCAAGCTCATCTTTTGTTCACTTTCAACCCCTCCCCTCTCCTCACAGGGAGGATGACCTCCGTACCCTGCTCGCCCCCTATGGATCGCTAGCAGAAGTCCATTTGGTGGTGGACCACCACACCAAGCTCATCTTTTGTTCACTTTCAACCCCTCCCCTCTCCTCACAGGGAGGATGACCTCCGTACCCTGCTCGCCCCCTATGGATCGCTAGCAGAAGTCCATTTGGTGGTGGACCACCACACCAAGCTCATCTTTTGTTCACTTTCAACCCCTCCCCTCTCCTCACAGGGAGGATGACCTCCGTACCCTGCTCGCCCCCTATGGATCGCTAGCAGAAGTCCATTTGGTGGTGGACCACCACACCAAGCTCATCTTTTGTTCACTTTCAACCCCTCCCCTCTCCTCACAGGGAGGATGACCTCCGTACCCTGCTCGCCCCCTATGGATCGCTAGCAGAAGTCCATTTGGTGGTGGACCACCACACCAAGCTCATCTTTTGTTCACTTTCAACCCCTCCCCTCTCCTCACAGGGAGGATGACCTCCGTACCCTGCTCGCCCCCTATGGAACGCTAGCAGAAGTCCATTTGGTGGTGGACCACCACACCAAGCTCATCTTTTGTTCACTTTCAACCCCTCCCCTCTCCTCACAGGGAGGATGACCTCCGTACCCTGCTCGCCCCCTATGGAACGCTAGCAGAAGTCCATTTGGTGGTGGACCACCACACCAAGCTCATCTTTTGTTCACTTTCAACCCCTCCCCTCTCCTCACAGGGAGGATGACCTCCGTACCCTGCTCGCCCCCTATGGAACGCTAGCAGAAGTCCATTTGGTGGTGGACCACCACACCAAGCTCATCTTTTGTTCACTTTCAACCCCTCCCCTCTCCTCACAGGGAGGATGACCTCCGTACCCTGCTCGCCCCCTATGGATCGCTAGCAGAAGTCCATTTGGTGGTGGACCACCACACCAAGCTCATCTTTTGTTCACTTTCAACCCCTCCCCTCTCCTCACAGGGAGGATGACCTCCGTACCCTGCTCGCCCCCTATGGAACGCTAGCAGAAGTCCATTTGGTGGTGGACCACCACACCAAGCTCATCTTTTGTTCACTTTCAACCCCTCCCCTCTCCTCACAGGGAGGATGACCTCCGTACCCTGCTCGCCCCCTATGGATCGCTAGCAGAAGTCCATTTGGTGGTGGACCACCACACCAAGCTCATCTTTTGTTCACTTTCAACCCCTCCCCTCTCCTCACAGGGAGGATGACCTCCGTACCCTGCTCGCCCCCTATGGAACGCTAGCAGAAGTCCATTTGGTGGTGGACCACCACACCAAGCTCATCTTTTGTTCACTTTCAACCCCTCCCCTCTCCTCACAGGGAGGATGACCTCCGTACCCTGCTCGCCCCCTATGGAACGCTAGCAGAAGTCCATTTGGTGGTGGACCACCACACCAAGCTCATCTTTTGTTCACTTTCAACCCCTCCCCTCTCCTCACAGGGAGGATGACCTCCGTACCCTGCTCGCCCCCTATGGATCGCTAGCAGAAGTCCATTTGGTGGTGGACCACCACACCAAGCTCATCTTTTGTTCACTTTCAACCCCTCCCCTCTCCTCACAGGGAGGATGACCTCCGTACCCTGCTCGCCCCCTATGGATCGCTAGCAGAAGTCCATTTGGTGGTGGACCACCACACCAAGCTCATCTTTTGTTCACTTTCAACCCCTCCCCTCTCCTCACAGGGAGGATGACCTCCGTACCCTGCTCGCCCCCTATGGAACGCTAGCAGAAGTCCATTTGGTGGTGGACCACCACACCAAGCTCATCTTTTGTTCACTTTCAACCCCTCCCCTCTCCTCACAGGGAGGATGACCTCCGTACCCTGCTCGCCCCCTATGGAACGCTAGCAGAAGTCCATTTGGTGGTGGACCACCACACCAAGCTCATCTTTTGTTCACTTTCAACCCCTCCCCTCTCCTCACAGGGAGGATGACCTCCGTACCCTGCTCGCCCCCTATGGATCGCTAGCAGAAGTCCATTTGGTGGTGGACCACCACACCAAGCTCATCTTTTGTTCACTTTCAACCCCTCCCCTCTCCTCACAGGGAGGATGACCTCCGTACCCTGCTCGCCCCCTATGGATCGCTAGCAGAAGTCCATTTGGTGGTGGACCACCACACCAAGCTCATCTTTTGTTCACTTTCAACCCCTCCCCTCTCCTCACAGGGAGGATGACCTCCGTACCCTGCTCGCCCCCTATGGAACGCTAGCAGAAGTCCATTTGGTGGTGGACCACCACACCAAGCTCATCTTTTGTTCACTTTCAACCCCTCCCCTCTCCTCACAGGGAGGATGACCTCCGTACCCTGCTCGCCCCCTATGGATCGCTAGCAGAAGTCCATTTGGTGGTGGACCACCACACCAAGCTCATCTTTTGTTCACTTTCAACCCCTCCCCTCTCCTCACAGGGAGGATGACCTCCGTACCCTGCTCGCCCCCTATGGATCGCTAGCAGAAGTCCATTTGGTGGTGGACCACCACACCAAGCTCATCTTTTGTTCACTTTCAACCCCTCCCCTCTCCTCACAGGGAGGATGACCTCCGTACCCTGCTCGCCCCCTATGGAACGCTAGCAGAAGTCCATTTGGTGGTGGACCACCACACCAAGCTCATCTTTTGTTCACTTTCAACCCCTCCCCTCTCCTCACAGGGAGGATGACCTCCGTACCCTGCTCGCCCCCTATGGAACGCTAGCAGAAGTCCATTTGGTGGTGGACCACCACACCAAGCTCATCTTTTGTTCACTTTCAACCCCTCCCCTCTCCTCACAGGGAGGATGACCTCCGTACCCTGCTCGCCCCCTATGGATCGCTAGCAGAAGTCCATTTGGTGGTGGACCACCACACCAAGCTCATCTTTTGTTCACTTTCAACCCCTCCCCTCTCCTCACAGGGAGGATGACCTCCGTACCCTGCTCGCCCCCTATGGATCGCTAGCAGAAGTCCATTTGGTGGTGGACCACCACACCAAGCTCATCTTTTGTTCACTTTCAACCCCTCCCCTCTCCTCACAGGGAGGATGACCTCCGTACCCTGCTCGCCCCCTATGGATCGCTAGCAGAAGTCCATTTGGTGGTGGACCACCACACCAAGCTCATCTTTTGTTCACTTTCAACCCCTCCCCTCTCCTCACAGGGAGGATGACCTCCGTACCCTGCTCGCCCCCTATGGATCGCTAGCAGAAGTCCATTTGGTGGTGGACCACCACACCAAGCTCATCTTTTGTTCACTTTCAACCCCTCCCCTCTCCTCACAGGGAGGATGACCTCCGTACCCTGCTCGCCCCCTATGGAACGCTAGCAGAAGTCCATTTGGTGGTGGACCACCACACCAAGCTCATCTTTTGTTCACTTTCAACCCCTCCCCTCTCCTCACAGGGAGGATGACCTCCGTACCCTGCTCGCCCCCTATGGAACGCTAGCAGAAGTCCATTTGGTGGTGGACCACCACACCAAGCTCATCTTTTGTTCACTTTCAACCCCTCCCCTCTCCTCACAGGGAGGATGACCTCCGTACCCTGCTCGCCCCCTATGGAACGCTAGCAGAAGTCCATTTGGTGGTGGACCACCACACCAAGCTCATCTTTTGTTCACTTTCAACCCCTCCCCTCTCCTCACAGGGAGGATGACCTCCGTACCCTGCTCGCCCCCTATGGAACGCTAGCAGAAGTCCATTTGGTGGTGGACCACCACACCAAGCTCATCTTTTGTTCACTTTCAACCCCTCCCCTCTCCTCACAGGGAGGATGACCTCCGTACCCTGCTCGCCCCCTATGGATCGCTAGCAGAAGTCCATTTGGTGGTGGACCACCACACCAAGCTCATCTTTTGTTCACTTTCAACCCCTCCCCTCTCCTCACAGGGAGGATGACCTCCGTACCCTGCTCGCCCCCTATGGATCGCTAGCAGAAGTCCATTTGGTGGTGGACCACCACACCAAGCTCATCTTTTGTTCACTTTCAACCCCTCCCCTCTCCTCACAGGGAGGATGACCTCCGTACCCTGCTCGCCCCCTATGGATCGCTAGCAGAAGTCCATTTGGTGGTGGACCACCACACCAAGCTCATCTTTTGTTCACTTTCAACCCCTCCCCTCTCCTCACAGGGAGGATGACCTCCGTACCCTGCTCGCCCCCTATGGATCGCTAGCAGAAGTCCATTTGGTGGTGGACCACCACACCAAGCTCATCTTTTGTTCACTTTCAACCCCTCCCCTCTCCTCACAGGGAGGATGACCTCCGTACCCTGCTCGCCCCCTATGGAACGCTAGCAGAAGTCCATTTGGTGGTGGACCACCACACCAAGCTCATCTTTTGTTCACTTTCAACCCCTCCCCTCTCCTCACAGGGAGGATGACCTCCGTACCCTGCTCGCCCCCTATGGATCGCTAGCAGAAGTCCATTTGGTGGTGGACCACCACACCAAGCTCATCTTTTGTTCACTTTCAACCCCTCCCCTCTCCTCACAGGGAGGATGACCTCCGTACCCTGCTCGCCCCCTATGGAACGCTAGCAGAAGTCCATTTGGTGGTGGACCACCACACCAAGCTCATCTTTTGTTCACTTTCAACCCCTCCCCTCTCCTCACAGGGAGGATGACCTCCGTACCCTGCTCGCCCCCTATGGAACGCTAGCAGAAGTCCATTTGGTGGTGGACCACCACACCAAGCTCATCTTTTGTTCACTTTCAACCCCTCCCCTCTCCTCACAGGGAGGATGACCTCCGTACCCTGCTCGCCCCCTATGGATCGCTAGCAGAAGTCCATTTGGTGGTGGACCACCACACCAAGCTCATCTTTTGTTCACTTTCAACCCCTCCCCTCTCCTCACAGGGAGGATGACCTCCGTACCCTGCTCGCCCCCTATGGATCGCTAGCAGAAGTCCATTTGGTGGTGGACCACCACACCAAGCTCATCTTTTGTTCACTTTCAACCCCTCCCCTCTCCTCACAGGGAGGATGACCTCCGTACCCTGCTCGCCCCCTATGGAACGCTAGCAGAAGTCCATTTGGTGGTGGACCACCACACCAAGCTCATCTTTTGTTCACTTTCAACCCCTCCCCTCTCCTCACAGGGAGGATGACCTCCGTACCCTGCTCGCCCCCTATGGAACGCTAGCAGAAGTCCATTTGGTGGTGGACCACCACACCAAGCTCATCTTTTGTTCACTTTCAACCCCTCCCCTCTCCTCACAGGGAGGATGACCTCCGTACCCTGCTCGCCCCCTATGGATCGCTAGCAGAAGTCCATTTGGTGGTGGACCACCACACCAAGCTCATCTTTTGTTCACTTTCAACCCCTCCCCTCTCCTCACAGGGAGGATGACCTCCGTACCCTGCTCGCCCCCTATGGATCGCTAGCAGAAGTCCATTTGGTGGTGGACCACCACACCAAGCTCATCTTTTGTTCACTTTCAACCCCTCCCCTCTCCTCACAGGGAGGATGACCTCCGTACCCTGCTTGCCCCCTATGGATCGCTAGCAGAAGTCCATCTGGTGGTGGACCGCCACACCAAGCTCTCCAAGGGCTTTGCATATGCGCTCTTCACTGTTCCTGAAGATGCTGTCAGGTGAGGGTGGGTGCTGTCAGGTGAGCAGTGGGGCTGCAATGCGGTGAGCCGTGGGTGTGCGCATGTGCGTGCATGTGTGTGTGTGTGTGTGTGTGTGTGTGTGTCTGTGTGTGTGTGTGTGTGTCTGTGTGTGCGTGCGTGCGTGCGTGCGTGCGTGCGTGTGTGTGTGTGTGTGTGTTCAACCCACCTCACATCCCTTCCCCGCCATTCGACTCTCCCCATGCCCATCACGTGACTGTGCTGTGCACTGTGGTGCGATGAAGGCCCTTGAGTCTTTCATCTTCTTTTGAGTCGACTCAAAAACCCGCCATTCAACTCTGCCCCAATTATGCCCATCATGTGACTGTGCTGTGCTGTGCTGTGCTGTGCTGTGCTGTGCTGTGCTGTGCTGTGCTGTGCACTGTGGTGCGATGAAGGCCCTTGAGTCTTCATCTTCCAGGGCCGCCTGCTGCACGGGCTGCCAGTGAACAGGCGCGCCTATCTCTCTCTTCATGTCCCGCCCGATCGCTTGCCCCCTATGGATCGCTTGCCCCCTATGGATCGCTTGCCCCCATTACCTTCAACCATGCCCCTTCCCCCCCTTTTCCCATGTCATGTTGTGCGCTGCACTGCAGTGCTATGAACGCCCTCGACTCCTCCATCTTCCAGGGCCGTCTGCTGCACGTGCTGCCAGTTCACATGCGCGCCCATCTCTGTACTCGCCTCCCACCCCCTTCCCCCGCTACCCTTGCGCATGACTGTGCCCTGCTGTTCTCTGCAGTGCTATGAAGGCCCTCGATTCCTCCATCTTCCAGGGCCGTCTGCTGCACGTGCTGCCAGTTCACATGCGCGCCCATCTCTGTACCCGCCTCCCACCCCCTTCCCCCGCTACCCTTGCGCATGACTGTGCCCTGCTGTTCTCTGCAGTGCTATGAAGGCCCTCGATTCCTCCATCTTCCAGGGCCGTCTGCTGCACGTGCTGCCAGTTCACATGCGCGCCCATCTCTGTACCCGCCTCCCACCCCCTTCCCCCGCTACCCTTGCGCATGACTGTGCCCTGCTGTTCTCTGCAGTGCTATGAAGGCCCTCGATTCCTCCATCTTCCAGGGCCGTCTGCTGCACGTGCTGCCGGCTCACAGGCCTCCACCCAAGAAGGACGAGTAAGCAGTGACATGACTATGTTTGGCTGTCTCATGGGACGGAGAAGATAAGAAAAAAGAAGATAAGAGAAGATCATGCAGTGAGCTGGGAGGGGAGAGTGCGTGCGATCGCATGTCTTGATGCCTGCCTGCCACCTGTGCTGCACAGCACGCGGTCTGCTCCATGTGCTGCTGCTGCCGCCGCCGCCGCCGCCGCTGCTGCTGCTGCTGCTGGTGGCACACAGGCCACTGCCTAAGAAGAAGGACAAGTAAGCCTTGCAGGCTCACGCACAGGGGGAAGGGGGGCCTGTTGGAGGGAGTGAAGAGATTGGGAGGGGTTGTGTGCGCTGCAAGTGCCTGAATGTACACTGCAAAACTTGTTGACCTGTGCTGATCCGTGTTTCCTTGTTGACCAATCATGGTGTGTTCCCTCCTTAACACCCATTTAGGGAAGGGAAGCGAACCAGCAGGCAAAGACGCTGGCGGAGAGAGGAGAGTTGACTTATGCTGATCTGTGCTGACTTGTGTGGACTTGTATGCGTCCTCCGTAACACCCGTGCAGGGATGCGAATCTGCAGGCAAAGACGCTGAAGGAGAGGAGGGAGGAGGAGAGGAAGAAGCGCGAAGCAGGAGGGGACACCCGCGCTTGGAGCTCCTTTTATATGCGACCCGATACGGTAGGCGAGATGGGTTCGTAGCATGTTTCGGTCTTGTTAGCCGCCCCTCCCCTGGTCGGAGGGGTAGGGACTCTGCTGATGCCAAGAGGGGTAGGGACTCTGCTGATGCCCCTCCCCTGATTCCCAAAGCGTCAAGAAGCTCATATGCGATCTCATATGGTAGGATAGACGGTTCCTTAACGCGCCTAAAGAATCATGCTTGGGGCTCCCTCCTCTGTATGCCACCTGACACTCCAATCGCACTCCCATCCGCAATCTCATCTCCCTCCCATTCTGCCATTCTCACGCCATTCTTTCATCCCGTTCCAGTCCTGTTCCCATCCCCATGCCCTGTAGGTGGCAGAGGCCTTTTGAGACGTCTCAAAAGCCATTCTGCCATTCTCACGTTCCAGTCCTGTTCCCATCCCCATGCCCTGTAGGTGGCAGAGGCAGTGGCTCAAAGATACGGGGTAGGAAAGAGGGATCCACTCGACCCATCGGCCAGCGACACAGCAGTGCGGCTGGCACTGGGAGAGGCGCACATAGTGGCGGACTCCAAACGGGCTCTTCTTGACACTCCTTGCTCCTTGCTCCCACCCGTTCCGATCTCTTTCCCCAGGTAGCAGAAGCAGTGGCACAGAGATACGGAGTGGCCAAACGAGACCTCCTCGACCCATCAGCCAGCGACACAGCAGTGCGGCTGGCACTGGGAGAAGCCCACATAGTGGCGGACACCAAGCGGGCTCTGCTTGACGCGGGCATCGATGTGGCTCTCATGGAGCAATTCGCCACCGCCGCCACCGCTGCTGCCGCTGCCAAAGCAGCTGGGAAAAAGGATACCAAAGAGGATGGCAGTGCTACTGGTGGTGGGGGCAGCTTGGTGCGCAGCAGGAGTGTGATTCTGGTGAAGAATCTGCCCTTCAAGTTGGAGGCGGGCGAGCTGGTGGGGCTGTTCCAGCGGTTCGGACCGGTGGCGAGGTTTGTGCTGCCGCCCACCAATACTGTTGCTCTGGTAAGTGGGAGGGCAGGGGGTGAGGGCAGTGAGAGACGGTTGTGAGGCGAGGTGGGAGGGAGGGGGGGGGGGGGATTTGGGGGGGGGGGGGGCGGGGTTGGTGACTGGGTGGGTTTGTTTCGGTTACATGCTGTGTGGAAAGGCATAGGCGCAGCGCAGCACGGCTGAGGAGGTTAAGCAGCTAGCTGGTTTCTTGTTCCCAACTTGTATGACTTTTTCAGGCGTGTCCAGTCTGGTATCCCCAGTATCCATGCTCGTTTCCTCTCTGTTGACTTTTGAGTCGACTCAAAAGTCAACTCGTGTATCCCCAGCAGCCATGCTCGTTTCCACTCAGACCCTTACCACCATCCCCCACTTCCCCGAACCCCCCCTCCCCTCTCTCCCTCCCTCATTTTCATGGTCTGATAGAATAGATGGCCGATTTCGCAAATGCCATGAGAGCCTTAAAATCCTTGTTTCTTCTACCCTCTTGTTTGAAACCCTCTTGCTTCTTCTAACCCTGTCCCTTCCCTTCCACGCCCCCATCCCTTCGCCCCTCTCCCCTTTCACCCATCCCCCGTATAACCCCCCTCCTCTCTCCCTCACTCCCATGGTCAGGTGGAAATGGCAGACTCTGCTGATGCCAAGAGGGCCTTCAAAAGCTTGGCCTACAAGAGATACCAGTGAGTGGTTTGTAAAATGAGACTTGCATGCCCTAAAAGTAAATCAAACGAGTGCTCCTAATCAACCCCTTGAACTTTGTAATTTTTTCAACCTGCCCAGCGTACGCATTAGCGTAAATGCCAATCCATGCGCTGTGGTCAATGCCATGCCAGCACGACCTTTGGGATGGGAATCAGCATGTCTTGACTCGTCTCTGTACTTCAGAACGTGTCCTTTTTACCTCTTTTAGAACACTTGATCCTCCACGTTTTCATTCTCAGCCAGGCGTGTGTCCCTTCCATTCCTTCTCCTCTGTACCGCTATGAACACCCTTGAACCGCCTTGACCCTCGTGTTCTCATTGTGAACCGACCAGGCATGTTCCTCTGTACCTGGAATGGGCACCAGAAGGTATCTTCCTAGAACCCGCAGCACCGTCAGACGCGCCAACCACAACAGCAGCAGGAGCAGCAGCAGCAGCAGCAGCAGCAGCAGCAGCAGCAGCAGCAGCAGCAGCAGCAGCAGCTTCTAGGGAAGGAGAGGGAGGCGCAGGGGTAGGCAAGGAGGGAGGCGGAGAGAAGAAAGCGAAGAAGCAGGGTGCAGTGGGGTTGCTGCCGGTGGTGATGGATGGGAAGGCGGCCAGGCGCATGGCTGCTGAGGCGGAGATGGTGGGGGGAGTTGGGGGAAGAGAAGGTGGAGGAGAGGGGGCCGAGGGGCATGCGGTGGAAGGGGAGGAGGACGGGCAGGTGAGCTCAGAAGGGGGAACGGATGGGGTGTGAGCCTCGGATGGGGGATATCTGAGGGAACAAACAAATGGGGATGAGTGTCATTTGGGTGCAGGCAGGGTGTGGGGGCGTGTGGTTGGCGGTGGGGTGCTGAACTGAGCTGAAGAAGGCCCAACTGCTGCCATAGTGGGGAGGGGAGTTGATCTTTGCATGCTGCCTGCCTCCTGTTCCGTCTCACAACCTTGGCCCTTGAATGGCAGCATGGGGCCTCTTGTGTCTCTCTACCCGTCGTCATTTCACTCGTCGAGTGACATTGATATTGAGGGCGTGTCCTAGTTCGGGTCAGGTCAAGAGTACTGTTTGGGTCATCCGAGATTCTTGGACGACCAATGGTATTCTAGTAGTGTAGCTGAAATGCGCCCTATTGGTCGTCCAAGAATTTCGGATGACCCAAACAGTACTCTTGACCCGAACTGGGAAACGCCCTGAATGTCTAGTTACAGATTCTCTGGCCCAAGTCCACTGTCCACCTATCTACCACCCGTCCATCGACCAAATCCACCTTCGTTGCAGCTCCCTTTCCTTCTTCCCACTGTCACCTTTCCCTGCAACCCCGCCCACAAGAAAGTAGTAGTAGTTTTTTTTTTTTTTTTTTTTTTTGTGAAGCACCAAGACGCAGCTCAAGGAGCACCTGGATCGAGCTCGGACCTTCTCATGTTGAGCACTTTCCTCTTCCCCCTTTCCCCCTCTCCCCGCCCATTGCTCTCCCTGCATGCCAGCCCACGAGCCACAGTGTGTTTGTGAAGAATCTGAGCTTTGCCACAACAGAGACGCAGCTGAAGGAGAACCTGGAGAAGCTTCTCAGAAGCAAGCACGCAGGGGCGGACGGGGAGGGCCCAGCACTACGCAGTGTCACGGTGAGATGTGAGGGGTATATCTGCTCACTTACCTGCATGTCCGCAATCACGAATATGCCCTCCACAGGCCTGGCGTATCCATTGTCCAAGGAGCAGTCAGAGGGGCACACGCATGTGCTGTTAACGAGACAGTGCATATAGGGGGTATATATCTGCCCTGCTCACGTGCATGACTTATGTCACATGTCACGGACTGATTTGTGGTGAGGCAGGGGTGGGGGGGGGGGGGGGGAGAGGGGCGGAGAGAGAGGGGAGAGAGGGGTTTTGTGTTCATGAATTAAAGAGGAGAGCGGCTGATGATTCTTTGTTTGTGCTTCTTTGACCTGCGTGATTCACTGGCATGCGCGTAGCTCACTTCCGCACTACGTCTGCTTCTTCTTCAACCCCCTTGGGTGTCAAAGTTCAAACCGCAGCAGATAGAGAAGAAGCAAGTGCGGAACAGCGAGCTTTTGAGAAGGACTTTTGTTTCTCCCGCACCCCCCTAGCGTGCGTGCGAGCCCCCAGCAGCAGCTTAAGAACTGTCCTCGACTCCACAGTCGTCCGCGCTGTTTTTCTCTCTCTCACCCCGCTCGTGTGTGAACCCCCACCAGCAGCTTAAGAAGGATTCTTGACAGTCGCCTAATGCTGCTTCACTCTCACTGACTTGTGTGTGAACCCCTGGCAGATCAAGAAGCGGGTGCGGAACGGCAAGCAGCTGTCGATGGGTTTTGGGTTCGCGGAGTTTGGCTCTGTGCTTGCTGCACACCGTGCATGCAAGCTGCTGCAGGTGAGTTGCCATGTTCAGCCCTCCTCGTACCTGGTGGGTGGACCATGCGTTGTGCCCCACATGACGTCATGCATGCATGGTCTTACTGCCCTGCATGCTGCACACCGCGCATGCAAGCTGCTGCATGTGAGCTGTGTGGTGTGTGTGGTTTTCTTCATATCCTTCTGCATGCATGGATGCACATCCTAAATGTAATTCATGTATGCTTGTTTGGGTTTGCGTGGTGCGGTCCATGTGCTGTAATACACGCATGCATGTATGCGTGCACATCTGGTACATATTGGGGAGGAGGAGGGGGGAGGGAAGGCAAGAACAGCCACAGGCAACTTGCTGCGTACCCCTACACCATTCTGAACAACTGGCTTCTTCTCTTTTCCTCCCTCCTACCCCAACTTCCTTCAACTCTTTCCAGGGAACCGTGTTGGACAGGCATGATTGCTGCTGCAGCTGAGCAAAGGGCGCTGGCAACATCTGCAGGCAACCCACTGTCTACCCCTACATTTTCTGAAATCCTCTACTCTACTCTATTCCTTCTTCCTATCCCAACTTCCTTCAACTCTTTCCACAGGGAACCGTGTTGGACGGGCATGCGTTGCTGCTGCAGCTGAGCAAAGGGGAGGCGAAGGGGGGCGAGGGGAAGGGCGAGGGAGCAGGGGCAGGGGGAAAGGGGAAGGAGAGCTCGACGAAAGTGATAGTGCGGAATGTGGTGAGTTGATGTGACACTAAGGAACGGGCGGAATACACTGAGCTATCAAAGGGCCAGAGGAGGAGAGGGTGCAAAGGAGATACTACAATGATTTTATTGGGAAGGTGAAGAGAGGGAATGGAGAGAAAAATAAAAAACTGGGTTCAAAGTAAAGGAGAGTTATGGTGCAGAATGTGGTGAGTTGGGGAGTTCTGAATGCTGTGCAATGGGGTCAAAGATGCAAGAAAAGTGGCCGTTTTCCATCCCTTCCTCATTACCGAATTGCCTGCTTTTGTTTCTTCCATTCGTCCTTCTCCGTTGCCACTTTCCAGCCATTCAATTCCACCAAGAGGAACACTCAGCAGCACCTTTCTTCTCCATCTCTCTCGTTTCCATCTCACCCTCCCCCCGCCCATCTATCCCTGCTCTCAATCTCCCTCTCTCCTTCAGCCATTTGAGGCCACTAAGAGGGACATTCAGCAGCTGTTTGCACCGTTTGGGCAGGTGAGCTTTGTGGGCTGGTGAAATGATTACTGTGCAGGTAATATAGATCACAGCAACTGGTGAGGTATCTTGGCAGTTGATACTCAAATGTGCGACATTTTCACATGTAACCTTCGCACATGATTACTCTTACATGTAACCTTTTCACAGGTAACCTTTTCACATGATTGTTCTCGCATCAAACTTGCGGCTTCCCCGCAAGTTTCTTGGGGTCCACAAAGGGGTTTGCCTTTTAAAGGGAGGCGCCTTTCGGATTGCTGCCTGACTACTGTCCTTCCTCCCACCCCCTCCCTTCCTACCCCACCCAACCCTCAGTTCAAGAGCATGTGGTTGCCGCGCAAGTTTGATGGGGGCCACAGGGGGTTTGGGTTTGTGGAGTTTGCCACAAAGAGGGAAGCAGAGAGTGCCTTTGATGCGCTCAAGAGCACTCACCTGTACGGCCGCCACCTAACACTTTAAAGGGCCAATGAGGGCAAGGGGCTCACTGAACGGACCGCATTATTCCCTCTCAGAGCCTTCTCTTGTCCCTGTTGCTTCTCCACTCCCCTCCCCCCTCCCTTTTCTGCAGCTGAAAAGCATGAGGCTACCCCGCAAGTTTGACGGGGGGCACAGGGGTTTTGCGTTTGTGGAGTTTGCCACAAAGAGGGAAGCAGAGAGTGCCTTTGATGCGCTCAAGAGCACTCACCTGTACGGCCGCCACCTCGTGCTTGAAAGGGCCAAGGAGGGCGAGGGGCTCAACGAGCTACGCGCCAAAACTGCCGCCCAGTTTCTGGACGGCGGGGCGGGCGGCGTGCGGCAGAAGAAACGCGCCAAGCTGGGGCAGGGCGTGGATGACAGTGACGTGGCATTCCGGGAAATGCAGTTTGGGTGATTTTAGTTTGACTGATTGTGATTGTGTTCTTAAGTCGAAGTCTTAAAATCTCTAGGCTATATGATGGTGGACCGTAATGGTCTCTATTTCTGATATACGGGAGAATATGCCTTTCCAGTAGTCCTTTATTTTGTTTTTGTTGATATACTAGACACATCAGTAGTTTTTCAGTGTATAGTACTTGGTAAATAGCTCAATGTAGATTAAAATCTGTTGTCATGGGTGCCAACTGGTCTTGTCTGTGACTTCGCGGTCGGCTGCAGTGGAAGCATCTGTTAGGACATCTCAGATAAAACAAGGAGAAAGTTCCAAGTGGCATGACGGTTTCCAAACGATAGAGGTTCGAGCTGTTCCATCCGTGTGGCATGGGATGTTTGGCCAGCACATCATCCATACATGTCTAATTTTCGTTTCCAGTGCTCCGGATGCCCCAAGGCCACCTCGCGACCTGACGTAGAGATTCCGTATCAAAGGAACGTCTACCCTTCTACTGGAATTCCCGTGAGTACCTAAATTGCTGTCTCCTAGTCCACCAGACGGCTGATAGTATGAAAGATGTAGTATTAGAACAAGCTGTAGAACGTCTAGTTTGTAAACCGCATTCCTGACACTTTTGTAGACCATAATATTGAGAAAATTCTGGATGTCCCTTCTCTCGTGGGCTCTGGCCTGCTTCGACCGGCATCAACAGTTGCACATGTGAAACGCAGCCCCTCCCCACAGGTAGCTGTCGGTCTGCCCCCCCAACTCCCCACAGACCATTTCTCTCGGCGGCGCTGCTTTCCCTCGCAGGTACGGTCAGTCCGTGCAAGCTGTGGGCCGTCGCGATTCTCACGTTCATCCATCCATTTTTCATCCGTCCCATCACGGATGGCATGGTGTGGATCGCCCCAAATCCCCCCAACACACCAATCCTCTCACTGCAAATGCATTATAAGTTTAGGGCGTGTTACTTCATATTTTAAAATATGGAGTCCGGACAGCAGTCTTAAACGGTTCGGGTGCCAAATATCGGACGGTCCGAGCATAACGTCCGAGCTGAGCCTCGTCCGGACGTCGATTATGATACATTTTCATACTTACGAGAATTTAAGTACTAACGAGACAGTAACCATAATCACGACGCTGTCGCATATTTGTAATTGTCCGTCAGTGAAATTGCGTCACTGTTACGTCCGTCTATTTATCAAACAGTACTCGCCCGGACGATTTGGGAGAGTAGAGGGTCCGATCGTTAACGATGTCGCATGGGTTTCAAAAGCAGTCTAACGAGCTGCAACAACTTTGGTAACCAATGAAACGTCCGTCCGGACGGACTTGATTTAAAAAAGTAACGCGCCCTCACCCACGATCACTACCACCAGTAATTCGAATCCAGCAGTCATCACTCCTGTCATACACTCTTGTACAGTACATGTACTGCACTTCCAGAATCCACCATCGCCGTTGGCGATTATGAAAAAAATGAAGCAACGCCTGTCCGACACCCACCCTTTCCTCCACCAGCTCGACGTCGAGGAACGTCGGTGAATTTCGACCGTCGGATAAAAACTTCCAACCGTCAGGATTCACCGACGTCCCTCGACGTCGAGTTTTTGCAGCACTTTGTACCCGCCATAAGCATGAAAATGAAAAAAATGTAGCAACTCCAAAAATCACACTTTCACTCCCACCCTTTCCTCCCCATAAGCAGCCAGTACCAGAACCCCTCCAGACGGTTTTCCCTTTTCCTCTCAGCTAATAATTTCCAGTGAAATCCTTCCCAGATAATGATGCATGATATGATGTTTTAGACGCGAGTCGAAATTACGAACTTGGTATTTTATAGGCTTGCCGCGATCATCGGCGCGATGAAGCCCGCAGCAGCTCTTCTGCTCGGCACGCTGCTGCTGACGTGTCACGCGGTCTCACGCGTCGAATGCGTGCCTCTCGTCAAGTCACAGGGTGCGTGCCGCCCCGCGATGCCATTAACACGTATCATCATGATCCGACAGTCGGGCGCGTGCTGGAAAAACCTTAAAAGTAGAAACAGCTTCCCGTGGCGCCGGCAAGCACATCTTGCTTTGCCATTCACTGCGCGATCCGCGGCAGCACCCCGGGTGACGTACCTCCTCATTGCCGTCACGCCGTCACTGGTCATGAACGAGCCGCAAATGCGGCTACCGCAAGTGCTACGTCACTGTACTCAATCCGAAAGTAGTAGAGGATCCTCGGGCTGCGTGTGGGGTGACATCCTACATTGCGTCCGTGAGGGTGACATCCCAACATGTTACATCACCGTGTATTTCACCATTAATCGGTAAAAAAAGAAACCATAATCGGCGCATATAACATAATATACGGGACGTCCACAATAGAAGAGGAGGTACACTCGTCCCCCCTTGGTGAGAACGTGGTGCCAACGTCCTCGTTGGCTCAGAAATTCAGGGAGTTGGCGGCCCCGCAAGAATCTAGATATCGCTGGGGATGGTGATAGCGACTTCGCTGGTGGGTCAAGCCAGCGGAGGACCGTTTGCGGGTTCGAGTCTGGTAACCACATTCCGGTTCTCGCTACATGCGGAAAATGTGGACCAGCCGAGAGTCGAACCCAGGCTCTGGTACGCATCGCTACCCACTGGGTCAAAATGAGGCGCAGCGGACGCCGCCCTTCAACACTAGCCCTCAGGCGTTACATTCTCTGTTCACAGACCCTGTGCCGTCCTCGTTTTTCTATCGCCCTTCCCGTAAACTGGGTGGAAGTGGAAGAGCAAGTAACGAGGCGGGGGAATGTGATGAGGTGGGACGGAGGGAATGCGATGATAGAGGTGGAAGGCATATGATTAGAGGAGGGCGTGTGATGAGAGAGAAGGGAGACTGATGAGATGTGGGGGGCACGCAATAAGAGGAGTGTTTGGACCACCATTTGAGTCCTCTCCGTTCCTCTTTTTGCCCTCCTCTCTTCCAATGGCTGCCCTGCCCTCCTCTCTTCCACTCCCCCTTTTCCCTCCTCCTGCCGCCAGCGCAAGTCCTGCTGGACTGTCAGAAGGCGTGGAGCACAACGTTTGACGGCTGGGTGGTTGGTGGGGACTGCGACAATGCGAGCAGTGTCACGTGCGACTCCCAGGGCATGATCACGGAGATGTGAGTGGGTCCCCATGCTTCCCCATGGATCTATAACTGGCTGGGTGGTTGGTGGGGACTGGGACAAAGCCAGCAACGTCACGTGCGACTCCCAAGGCATGATCACGGAGATGTAATTGAGTAGACCCTCATGGGCTCTCATGGGCTCTCATGGGCTCTCATGGGCTCTCAGGGCATGATCACGGAGATGTGAGTGAGTAGACCCTCATGGGCTCTCATGGGCTCTCATGGGCTCTCATGGGATCTCATGGGCTCTCAGGGCATGATCACGGAGATATGAGTGAGTAGACCCTCATGGGCTCTCATGGGCTCTCAGGGCATGATCACGGAGATATGAGTGAGTAGACCCTCATGGGCTCTCAGGGACCCTCATGGTAGGACCCTCATGAACCCTGATGCTGCAGATGCGAGCAGATCGCGATGCTTCAGACCCCCATGCTTCAGACGTGAGGGGACCCCCATGCTTCTGATGTGAGGGGACCCCTATGCTTCTGATGTGAGGGGACCCCCATGCTTCTGATGTGAGGGGACCCCATGCTTCAGATGTGAGGGGACCCCCATGCTTCTGATGTGAGGGGACCCCCATGCTTCTGATGTGAGGGGACCCCCATGCTTCAGATGTGAGGGGACCCCCATGCTTCTGATGTGAGGGGACCCCCATGGTTCTGATGTGAGGGGACCCCCATGCTTCAGATGTGAGGGGACCCCCATGCTTCTGATGTGAGGGGACCCCATGCTTCAGATGTGAGGGGACCCCCATGCTTCTGATGTGAGGGGACCCCCATGCTTCAGATGTGAGGGGACCCCCATGCTTCTGATGTGAGGGGACCCCCATGGTTCTGATGTGAGGGGAACCCCATGCTTCAGATGTGAGGGGACCCCCATGCTTCTGATGTGAGGGGACCCCCATGCTTCTGATGTGAGGGGACCCCCATGCTTCAGATGTGAGGGGACCCCCATGCTTCTGATGTGAGGGGACCCCCATGCTTCTGATGTGAGGGGACCCCCATGCTTCTGATGTGAGGGGACCCCCATGCTTCAGATGTGAGGGGACCCCCATGCTTCAGATGTGAGGGGACCCCCATGCTTCAGATGTGAGGGGACCCCCATGCTTCTGATGTGAGGGGACCCCCATGCTTCTGATGTGAGGGGACCCCCATGCTTCTGATGTGAGGGGACCCCCATGCTTCTGATGTGAGGGGACCCCCATGCTTCAGATGTGAGGGGACCCCCATGCTTCAGATGTGAGGGGACCCCCATGCTTCTGATGTGAGGGGACCCCCATGCTTCAGATGTGAGGGGACCCCCATGCTTCTGATGTGAGGGGACCCCCATGCTTCTGATGTGAGGGGACCCCCATGCTTCAGATGTGAGGGGACCCCCATGCTTCTGATGTGAGGGGACCCCCATGCTTCAGATGTGAGGGGACCTTCATGGTTCAGATGTGAGCGGATCGCGATGCTTCAGACGTGAGGGGACCCCCATGCTTCAGATGCGAGAGGACCCTGATGCTTCAGAGGCTGTGAGCGGGCATGTGTGAGTGAGATGTGAAAAGCCATGGGAGTGGACGCTCATCCTCATGGGCCCTCAATCTCGAACTCAATTTTTTTGTCGACTCAAAATATTTGAGTCAATTTTTTAGTCGACTAAAAAAAGGCCTCTCTCCCATTTCAATGTCCTCCCATCAACAGAATGATCTCTGACGAGAACTTAAACGGGACAATCCCGGTCTCCATCAGCAGACACCTTTTCTGACATGCCTACCTAAAAAAAGCCTCCCCCCCCCATTTCAATGTCCTCCCATCAACAGAATGATTTCTGATGAGAACTTAAACGGGACAATTCCGCACTTCATCAGCAGCAACCTTTTCTGACTGACACGCCTACCTAGAAAAGTCTCTCTCCCATTTCAATGTCCACGCATCAACAGAATGATCTCTGATGCGAACTTAAACGGGACAATCCCGGACTCCATCAGCAACCTCCAAAGCCTCACCCAACTGTGAGTGCTGCTCCTCCTTGGGTGGGCATGTGAGGCACCCACACCTTGTTGTCTGAGTGCTATGCCTGCGTCCTGGACCCAGGTTCTGGATCTGGGATGTGTCTGGTTTATGAGGCGCCACAAAGAAAGAACATGTTACCTTTTCAAGGTTGTGAGCCAGTCAGCCATGTCGTTTCGTTCCAAGTCTCACGTTGATGCTGACGAGCTCGGTACACGGCCTTCAGTCCCTCCTTACAACCCTCCATCCTTTCACAAATGCAGGAATTTATGGAACAGTAAACTGACTGGTCCGATACCAGCCACTATTGGCAACCTTCGAAATCTGACCAAATTGTGAGTTTCTTGACCAGACAGACAGGCTGGACGATGCTTGCATAGTGACCCAGATTCACATTCTCTGCTATACTAGCACTCTCGTTCACTATTTTTTCAACCTTGAAACAACCTTGGACGGCCCGACCCAATCCGAGCTGAGCCGAGCGGACCGTGTGCCTGGGTATTGGCTCAGGGCCTCAGGCAAAGTGGACGAGCTGGGGAAAGGGAGTGAAGGAAAGGACGGGGGGCGGAGGGGGGTGGTGAGATGAGCCTTCTGTTGGCTTGTCACTTGCCTTGCCGCATGGGCATGGCTTGTCACTTGCCGCATGGCTTGTCACTTAGCGCATGGCTTGTCACTTGCCGTATGCATGGCTTTTGAGCTAGGCAGGAGTTGATTTATTTCAACCAGCAGGCTGATTCCAATCTCACGGCTCGCAAGCTTCTATACGATGTTACTTCCTTCCTGTATGCCAGTCATAGTTTGAGACGTCTCAAAACTCTTTAGGATGTTTTTGTCTTCCTTCCTTCATGCCCCTCATGCCAGCTGATCTCGAGCTGACAACCCATGAGAAAAACGAGTCTAGAAATACTCGGTTCATTTGCTCTGTATGCATGCCCTCTGTATTCATTTGCTTATCAGACAACTGGGTTACAACAGCTTAAGTGGAAGCCTCCCTGCATCCCTCGGCAATCTTAAGAGCCTTGACAGATTGTTAGTGCTGTTCCTCGTTCAATTAACAAGTCAAGACAAATTTGTTCTGAAACGTCTCAAAAAAAAAAAACAAAAACAAAAACAAACTTTTGTCTAGTAGCCTTGGATTGGAAGTTTGTTAGTGCCGTTGTTCCTCGTTCGGGTAACACGTGCGAGTCGTGTTCCTCGTTTCTAATCATATGTTTATGCTGTCCTTGTTTCGTTGACATGTGAAACGCATGGTTGTAACTCGGTTACTCGGCAGCAATGGATCTGGTCTTGTTGAAGAGCTTGATTCCAATCTATTATAGATGATGCAAGTAAAAGCTCGTTCATACTTTTGAGAAGACTCGCAACACAAGTCTGATCTGAACCTTGGTTCCTTTGGACTCCTATGTATGTAATATAGATAGTTCGTTCGGACTTTGCTCGTGTCTTCCATCCTTGTTGTTCTATCTGAATGTTCACTAGACCATGCCCTTATCCCGACGTACACTGAGTGTCATGCTCGGTTAAGCATGGAGTATTCCCTTAGTGCCTTAGTCCAGCTTTGAGCACCAAGCATTCTTCTGGTAGTCTGTGCGTGTGGCACCAATTGAGTGCCTGCCTCATAGCTTCTTAGCTCACCGCCTGTTGCTGTTGCTATAGTATAGATAGTGGAGGATGTATGCTCGTACTCACAAACCCCTGTCTGCCCATTACTCCCTTCTTTTTGCACCCTATTTCCGAGGTGCATACAACTGCTTAGTAACAAGCTGACTGGTTCCATACCAGCAACGTTCACCAGCCTTATATCTCTGACCTACTTGTGAGTTATTCGATTATAAGAGCTCTTAAGTTTTGCAACGAATTGTAGGCTCACTCCATTTTATGTTATCTCTCTCAACCATCGTACTGAAATTTGATGTTTCCCTCTGCTGTTGCTATGTGTGGGTTGGATCGAAGCAGCCAACTTACTGTAGCCTGTGATGTGATGTGATGTGATGTGATGTGATGTGATGTCTCTCGGTCCCATCAGTAACCTTGGCTACAACAGCATGACAGGCACCATTCCTGACTTTCTTGGCAACCTCCCAAGTCTTGCCCACTTGTGAGTTTTGCTAGGTGTTGAGAATTGAAATGTGACCTGCACCATATGCCGTGACCCACCCACATCACATGCGCACCACATGCCACATGACCCACCCACATCACATGCGCACCACATTCTTATTCTTGACACACGCTCTTGGCATGTGCCACTCTATATGATCAAGACCCTGAGTTAACAAACATCGACATGCCTGTTCATATGCTTGCAATACGGCTTGTCATATTGTCGGTTTCGTTTCTACTATTCTGCTCTTTGCATCCACACTCCCATGAAAAGCAGATACCTACATGAGAACGATCTGAACGGCACGATACCCGCCTCACTAGCCAACCTTACAGACCTCGGAGATCTGTGAGTTGCTTGACTTGTTGTGAGATGCTTGACTTTTGGTGAGATGCTTGACTTGTGGTGAGATGCCTGAACATAAAAAATGTTGAAAATGTTCTGAACCGCTTGACTTGTTCTTACCTACGTTTTCTTTATAATAGAGTATGTTGCACTGCGTATTCATAGCTTTGCAATGTCATTCCAGCCAGTGGTGAGTGAGTGATTGTCCATTGACATATTCTCATTCCTTCCACACACAACGATACACACCACCAGCTACATATGCATGCAGTATGTATGGTCTTTGAGCTTGCCATGTGCACACCTTCCGTTTTTACTCCCGCAGACTGCTGAACTTCAACAAACTGACCGGCACAATTCCTGAATCGCTCTACACTCTCACAAATCTAAACATTCTGTGAGTGCACTGCAGTTCTTATTGGCTTCCCAGTCAGGTCAGCCGTAGCCAAACCACACGGCACGCATCCATTTTAGCAACCACACACTTTACTCTCACATGCACCTCTTGGCACGCTTTGAATTTTCCAGTGCCAAGGGGTTTGTGCTCTTTGAATCTAGGCTAATGCAGAACTGGGTGTGGAAGGAACGAGCAAGAGCTCGTATTTCTCTTCATTCATTCATTCATTCATTCTGAGCACAGCGGGCACTTGTGTTGTGTTGACTGAATGTGAAATTTGCTGTACCTTTTTCCTCCGTTCGCTGCATTGCACGTATGCATGCTGCCTATACATCACACATCATTCATTCGTCACTAACGTTCCATTTCCATATCAATGCTCGCAACTCTAACCTGACATATTATTCCCCTTTTTACACATTTTTTCCACGACGAATGCAGTAATCTTCTAGACAACTACCTCACTGGCTCGGTCTCTACGAAAATAGGCAACCTTAAAGCATTGATGGCCGTGTGAGTGAGCTTCTCAATAAGACACGGGCCAGATGACTCCTGTATAGGTTCCACCCACTGGTTTGGTTCCACCCACCCACTATTCATCCAAATCAACCACTCAGGACGAGAAACTTGCGCACCTGTTTGTTGCTTGTTTTCCCTTTAGCCCATGTTTTGTCGTAGGTCGTTTGGTCATGGAAGAAAATGCACCAGTGGTTAGGGGCGAAGAGGGGTAGGAGGGGGATAGCGGTGTGACTTTTGAGTCGGCTCAATATTCTCCTTTAGCCCAGTGGGTCGTTCGGCGTAGGTCGTTCGGTCACGGAAATGCACCAGTGGTTCGGGGCGAAGGTGGATAGGGGGGATAGTGGGGTGTGACTGGGAGATGGATACGGGAGGGATAGCAGCAGCGACGGGTGAGGATGTTAGCTCTGAGATCTTCCTTGGTGGAGACGTGAGATTGCCGGTGGTGGTTCTGCCAGAGACAGAAAACAAGAAAAATTTGCAAGATGCTGCTAAGGTGGCAAGAGATGCTATGCTGCTGCTCTTTGATGGTGGTTTTTGAGGCGCCTAAAAAATCACCTCAACGCGAACGGTAACAAGGAAAAGTGGCAAGACGTTAAGGAGCTAAGTGTTTTCCATACGAATTCGTTGAACTAGCTAAAGATGCAGGAGTCAAATCTCAGCAATGCTGATCTAGGAAGTGCGGCTCGTTGCCATGTTGTGTAGCCTAATGCCACCGAGACCTTTTTCGTCATCACATGTGCGTGTGCCGTCCTTCATGCTCCCATCCATCATCCCTCCAATGGCAGGAACCTTGGATACAACTACTTGACAGGCCCCATTCCGGAATCCATTGGCAAGCTCACGAATCTGAACGCCTTGTGAGTGCATCCCTTCTTGGTTTGACGTGTCAGCCAGGACCAATGCTATCGGAAAAAAAATGCTTGGAACAAAGGCACTAAAATATATATATATAGAAAATATATATAACAAAGGCACGACATGTTGTCATCACCTGATCGCAATTGTGGCTGTCGGGGTCCTTGAGTTGACTCGTAGCAACCGAAGTTCAATCCAGTGCGAGGGACGATTCGCAAGCTCACATTAAGGTTCAAGCTGATGAGCCTAGAATTTGTAATTTGTAAACCTAGGTCCAACATTTGCACGCATTGCAAAGTTATTCTGCACCTCGTGCCCAATCTTGCCGACCCACAAAATTTCATTCCTCAGGTTTTGCTATTCGCCCTTTGTGCATAAGAAATTGAGGCGAGCGGTTACTCGCCTCATTGCATGTTGTGCCTACCTGTATTTGATCCAGAACAAAACTTTCCAGTTGAAATTCCTTTTATATTACCTGATGTATGCAGACCTGGGAGCAGATTTTACCACGAATACTTGATAAGATAGTAATTGTTTCCGATAGATGCTAAGCATCCTATGTTCTCAGCATTGTTCCTTGACATCCTTGGGGTACAATTGCAGATTTCTATGGGGAAACAAAATGACAGGATCGATACCCACAGTGATAGGCAACCTTCTTTATCTGACTGACGTGTAAGTTCCTTCATAAGATGAACATTGAGGCATTTTCTTTGCAAGCTTCTAAATATTATCCGTAATGACACTGTGTAATCGACACACATGCCTTTGTTTTACTGTTCACTTGATATCTTTTAGATTCACATGATTCAGACTACAGCGATTGCCTTCTTCATTACTCATTTTTGTATAGGCTGATTCAACACATTTATTACATGTCTTACTTCTAGTACAGTACAACATGGTCACCAGCCCTGTTTATCTTTCAGGGAGTTTCTTCCCTGCTTCTGTCGTGCCTGCACCAGGTCCCTCTCTTGGAACAACCTGACTGGCAGCATCCCAGAGTCCATTGGCAACCTCCTGCAGCTCACATCCTTGTAAGCGCATCCATTCTCTGTGAAGCTGAAAGCACACCCATTGTATCTTGAGCTGAAAGCACACACATTGTCTCTTGAGCTCAAAACACACCCATCATCCCTTGAGCTGTAAGAACACCCATTGTCTCTGGAGCAGCACCCGACCCAACCCGACCCGGCCCGACCGGACCTGACCCAACTCGACCCTACCGACCTACCAGGCCCTACCCTCGGGTCAACCCCAATCGAACAGGTTTGGTCGAACCGTTGCTCATGCCAGCCTTGGAGATCAACAAGGTTGTGACTTTTGAGTCGACTCACAAGTCGCCACTTAAAAGTCAGCTCTATGCCGGGCTTGGGCCTCAATCAGATTGGAGATGAGGAACTAATTCACCACTTTCCTCCATCTGGCTTCAGGGTTAACGGATTAAAGAGTTTTTTAGTTGACTCAAACGTTATCCTCCCTATTATGTTGATTTGCCTAAAAAAATACACGAAACAATAGACCACTTTTATTCAGGACAACGAAGTTCCGCACACGGGGTTCTGTATTTTGTGACAAATGTACCCAACACAACCATGCGTTTGCACCCTCTATTTATATGCAATCAATAATGCTCCACGTGCAGGGAACTTAAAGGAAACAATCTCTCAGGACAACTCCCTCCAACTCTGGGCAAACTCTCCAAACTTGATGAATTGTAAAGATCCTTTTTTTTTTTTTTTTTTTTTTTTTTTTCAGTAACTATGAATTAGAATAATAAACTGCTCTGTTCTTGTTATCCTAAAGTGCTGCACGCCAAGCATACAAAGCCCATCTTCTCGATCTTCTAGGGAGCACCCACCTGTATGGAACTTTGCTGGTGTTTGTGTCGAATACCCAGCAAGCACCAACCTTTTCGCTAGCACCTTGATTTTCTCTGCTTTTTTTACTCTACTTCTTTCTTCTGCCCGTCCAGGAATCTGTCTTTAACTGCACTCACGTGCCCGCCTAACAAGAGTCCGTGTGTGGTTCAGCAATTCTCTCAAAGCGCCTTATGCAGGAAGTGCCCCTCCTTCTGCTCCACCTGCAACAAGACAGCACCACGTGAGCTATAAATAATAAATGGAGAGTACAAGAGAAGAAGAGATCGAAGGTCCTCTCCTCTCTCTCATGTTTCCCAAGCATCAACTTTCATGTAGTCATACTTTTGCTGTTACCCTGCCCACATGCCTTCCAATGCAACCTGCCAGCATGGCACTGCATGACCAAATGAACGTGCTACCCTACATGGCCTACTATCAGTGCCCCATCTCCGCTGTAATATCCATTCCATGATGGAATTTCCATCCCCCAAGATTTTGCTATTTGTCAAACTTTAATTTCAAACCCATCCTGTCCCCGTCTCTCCATCCGCGACCATCTCATCCCCATCCATCCGTCACACACCACAGGCCCACCCTCTCCACCTCCAGCCGCCCCCTCCTTGCCTCCATCTTCCCCCACACCGACCCCGTCCTCCTCTTCAAGCCCCCCTCTCTCGCCTGAAGCGCCTCCCTCCCAGTCTGGAGGCGGTCTCTCTGTGGGAGCCATTGCCGGCATTGCTGTGGCTGCTGTAGTGCTGCTGATCATTGGCATTGGCATGCTGCTGTGGCGGCGGAGAGGTCACAATAGACGGGCAGCACGAGCAGCAAGTATGGTGACATGTCCATTCATAATCCCTCTAAACCCTGAACGTCTTGACTTTAAACCCTATTCAATAGGAGAAACCCAGAAGTCTAGAAAAATCGTATTTTCTTGAGACACCTCTAACGTCTCCCCTCCACTTGGCCCTTGACTTTTGAGACATCCATTGTTCTTCCTCCTTGTGACCTTTCCTCTCTTGAGCATTCATGAGGCAAACGAGGCGGAAAAAACTACGGACTCACATATATCTCTCCTTATTCTACCCTTCGCTCAGAAACTAGCGCGTTTGCAACGATATGGCGCCCAGGAACGGTTGGCATGGTCATGTTTACACCTGGCCTCTGCTTCCCTTCATCTCATCTCACCCCACACTATCACCCCTCACACTCCCTATCATTACCCCATAGTCTCACCCCCTCGCACCCTTTTCACCCCACACTATGAACCCTCGCACTCACCCCTTGCACCCCATGCTTCCACCCCTCACCCCTTCCATTCTTTCCAGGTCGCTTCGGCAGCATGTCAGGCGCTAACTGCATGGAGGACACCCTGGAGGAAGTCCTCACAGCCACGTAAACCCCTTCTTCTTCACCCCACACTATCACAGGCAGGCCGGGCCCGCAGCATGCCAGGCGCTAACTGCACGGAGTACTCTCTTGTGGAAGTCCTCACAGCCACCAGTCTGTCGGGCGCCCACCCTTTTCACCCCACACTACAACCCGTCGTCACCCCTCTTTTCACCACACTGTCACAGGTCGCTCCGGCAGCATGCCAGGCTCTAACTGCACGGAGTACTCTCTGGAGGAAGTGCTCACAGCCACCAACAACTGGTCCTCGGACAATCAGCTGGGCTCGGGTGCCTTTGGTGACGTGTACAAGGGCGTGTGTCCAGATGACGGCACCACCCTGTGGGCCGTCAAGCGAGCCAAACTGATTGACGTGGATTTTTACAAAGAGGTGAGACTGACTCATCTCTGGTCACTTCTGAGACATTTCAAAAGTGGGTGTAACTTGATGTGGATTTCCTGAGAGTTTGGGCTTTAGGGTGATGGAGTGATGATGTTCGTTGAATGGGCTGGGCCTTTTCTTTTTCATTCCGGTTGCAAAGCTGCTCTTTAAGCATGAGCAAATGGCCCGACCCCGGACGACCCGACCCGATTTGACCAGGTCAGATGGGTTCCGGGCCGGGCCAAGTCCGGTCCATTCGGGTACAATCTTGCGGAATCCTGACCCAAACCGCTGTATAGAGGCGGGTCGAATAGGACCCGAGCCCAGGTCGGGTCGATCCCGAGGCAGGTCGGGTATCCGTACCCGCTTTCGCCCGCCAATGTGTGCGAATCGGCGATTTCACCACCTATCGCGCAAAGCCACCGACTCATACCCCCCCCAAAACATTGAAAATTCTGAACCAAGTCGGCGCCGCTTACCACTCATCACCGCACTGAATCTACAGAACCGATCCTCCGTACACCCTTTCACAAATCTCAACATTGAGCACACACAGCCCAACCCAACCGCTATCCTTTAGCCCATAGATCATACCCCCCACCGAAATCTCAAATCTGGTGCACAATCTGCTGATTATCGAGCTGGTTTTGGGTCAGCCCGCCCCCACTACCATGTCAGCCCGACCCAGCATAACATGATAAAATGGGGTTGCGGGTTGACCTGACTTGGCCGGGTATAGTACTCGGCGTGACATGTTGCGTTTGAGAATGGTCGGCCCAACCCGGATCGGGTAGACCCAAAACGGCTGAGCACTCATCCGTACTGCTAATTGTCGAAAAAGTGTTCCGCACTGGCTCTCGATGCATTTTGCCATGGCATGCCACTTGCATTCTGCTGTGCTATGTGAAAGCCATTTTGTTGACTCTTGTTCCTCATATCATTCATCCCGCAATGACGTGCTGTCCATTCCTGTAAATCTCCTCGCAGGTCCAGCAAATGGCCGACAAGAACCATCCCAACATCGTGCGGCTGCTTGGGTTTGCCATTGGAGGGGACATGAGGACACGGCCAGAGCAAATCCTGATCTACGAGTTTGTTTCCAACGGTGACCTTGACCAATTTGTTAAGAAGGGTACGTAGCACACCTTTTTTTTTCATTCTTGTTTTTTCTTGTAGCACTCATTGAGTCACCCACCCACCATGATTTGTCACTGATGTTGCATGGCTCTTGTTCCGTCACTCTCATGTTCTGTGTATCTGTGCAGAGGCGTCCTTCACTCTCTCCTTCCAGCAGCGGCTGGACATCCTCATTGGTGCGGCACATGGCTTTGAGTACCTCCACAGCTTTGGCCTTGTGCATCGCGACATCAAACCCGCCAACATCCTCCTCGGAGCAAACATGCAGGTAAGCAAGCGGTTTGAGCCGGCAGGTGTGTTTTGAGTCGACTCAAGACATCAAACCCGCCAACGAGGAAAAGAAATGGCGAACACAAACATGGTCTGTTCGAACGTGCCGACTCAAACCGGACTGGACATGTTTGTGTTCGCCAGAACACTTTCTGGAAAGGATTTGTTTGGGTGTTTGCCTAGAAGGGCAAACACCTATTGTTCCCGCCGGGCACGAACAAGTTTGGGGCGAGAATTTTCCTGTTTGACAAAACAGCAGCATTCGTTATAGTCATATCATTCCGGAAGGTGAGTTCTGAGTAAGGTGGTCATACCTGGGGGCGTTTGGGAGTGGAGCCTAACAAGATGCCAGCCAAATAGAAAAATTACCGATTCCTGACTCAAAAGCAATGAATCCGCCTTCATAAGCAGAGTATTTTGCCGCACAGGGGGCTTTCCAATGAGCATCGCGAAACAGCAAGGTACACAAGGACTTAGGGTGAGATTGGAATCCGCATATGATTCTCAACGCACAGTACATATATGGAATGTCATGTAAGCACAAAAATGCTACAGCGCGGCGGAACTGCCACCAGCTACTCCCCCATCCAATAAAGCATCCGCCCCCTCCACCTCATCCTCTGCCTCCAACCCTCTCCCTCGAGTGCGAGCTTCGGTGATGGTGCTCCTCTCGCTCTGCAAGCCTTGCCAATCTTCAGTCAGTGCTGCTTCTACGAGTTGAGGTTGCGGCCCTTGGAGAACACCTGCTCGCTAGCAGCAGCCGTGGCTGGGATAACAAGATAACCCTTCCCCATCTGCCATAGTGTCATCATGTTGTGAGCATGGCACCAGTAGTACCATAGCGCTCTCACGCTCAACCGCATCCGCTCTGCCTAGCCAAGTACCTAGCGACCTCATCATCCTGAACCATCCCACCCCCTCCCGCTGCCTGACTCGCTGACATGCGAGCCATCAGTCACCCGCGGCTAGGATGAAACTGATCGTCCTTGTCTTCCTCCTCCCCCCCTGTCCCCGGCTCCCCCACCACCGATGCTAGTAGCGTCGGCTGGGGAGCCAGCCGTGCAGCTGCGGCCTGGTACTCTGCTGAGCGCTCAAGGACCAGCCAAATCACCTCCGTGGAAGTGACACGCAGCCTCACCCCCGCCCGCCGTCCCCGGATGCAACCTCTCCAAGTGGTTCATGTCGGAATACGTCGCTTTCATGTGGATCCAAGAAGGTGGCAATCCAGTACTTGCTGCTACTGGCGCAGTAGTACTTGTTGAGGTGGCCAAGTGTTGTGATGAGCACCAGACGGAGCCTCTCCGATGGTCTCTTGTGGAGGAGCGCCTCCAAGCTGTCGATAAGGCTGTTATAGAACGGCGCCACCATCAACACCGTGGGAGGCGCCGACTCCTTTAGCGGCCTTGGGGACCTTGTTGAAGGGGCTGGGGAAACCGGTTCAATGCCTCCCAGGTGTCCCAATGGAAGGCTGTCGTGAATCCTCCCTTGTAAACTCTCTGTCCCACTCCCCCGTAAGTATCCAGCTGAATTCTCCTTCTCTCCTTCCTTCTCTGTCACCCGCACCCCTGACCAGATTCATCCCTTCTTCCTTCTGGCGTACGTAATCACTCCTCCCTGCACTCCTCGTGTCTCAGGCTTCCCTGCCCCCTCCCGTGTCTCAGCGCTCATCGAAGCCGCTCGAGTCACGGGGCCCCCTGCCTGAGGCTTCCTTTGTCCCGCCCTGGCCACGTTGGTGACGTGTTCCTTGATATTCTCTCCTCGATTATCCTCTAGTACTAACACCCCCGAATCTCGTACCTCCTTCACCTTCCATCGCTCGGTTCCCACGGCGAGGTCGAGCGTGCCATGTTTTGCTTTCCGCAGGTACACCTCCTGTCCAGCCACCACCTTGTCTCCCTTCCCTCCCATCCCTGCTGCTTTACGCTGCTGATACCGCCTTGCGTCCCGCAGCTGCGCCACGTGTAGGTTATCCAATGCTGCCGGGGTCAGCTCCTTCAAATACTTCGCCCTTTTGTGTGCCAACTCAGCCCACAGGTTCGGCTCGTCTGCCTCGATAATCGCGGAAAGCAGCTTCGGTGCATCGATGGGCAGCACTGGGTCCCGTCCGTACAGCAGATGATAGGGCGATAAGTTCTTCAGCGCCGCCTGCTTTGCAAACCGGTACCCAGCCAGCACCCACCAAAGATCCCGGTCCCAGCTCCTTTTGTGAGTCTCAGTGTAAGCCCGCAGTCCCTTCTTCAGAGTCTGTATGAGCCTTTCGGTCAGTCCGTCTGATTGTGGGTGATACCTCGAAGTGACCCTGTGTGTGATACCCATCTCCTCTAGCAGCTCATCAAACCTCACTTGAAACTTCGTGCCCTGATCTGTAAGTACCTCACCGCATGCCCCATACCTGGTGATCACCAGCTCCTCAAACGAGTCTACTATCAGTGCGCTACTCTTGCTGGAAAACGCTCGCGCCTCCACCCACTTGCTCGTGTGCTCGACCATCACCAGAATGTACTGCTTCCCTCCTTTCGACAGCGGTAGTTCTCCTGCGAGGTCCAGCGACCACCTGTAGCCTAACCCGCGGATTGGTAAAGAATGCAGCTCATCCCTCTCTTTCTCCAGCCTTGCCTTAATCCGCAGACATGCCTCGCAGTTCGCTACTAGTCCTGCCACGTCCCTTCCCATACTTGCCCACCAGTACATGGTGCTCAGCAGCTGCCGCGTTCTTGTTATACCGTAGTGTCCCAGCTCCGCGTGCACGTTCCCCATGATCTTAGCCCTCTCTTGTGGCTGCGGCACCACCTTCCAACCTTCATTGGTTCTCAGCTGCAGCTGCTCCTGAAACCACCTGTAATGCTGCCCTCGGGCCCTGGCTCTCTCGCTCACACCTTCCTCTTCTAGCGGCTCGCCCTTAATCCAGCTCATTGTCTCCTCGTCTTCCCATATATCCACCTGCCGCTTCTTTCCCTTCTCTTGCCCCCAGGCCCCTGCCGCATCTTGAGCCATGGCTGCCAGCTGTGCTACTGGCTGCATCGGCGGCGGGTTCCTCGATAACCCATCTGCATGCTGCAACGTTTTCCCCGGTCGATGCCGAATCTCAAAGTCAAATCCCAGCAGCTTGATGGCCCAACATCGGCGGCGGGTTCCTCCCAGTCAGCTCCTGGTTGGTCATCAACCACAGTAACGGCTGATGATCTGTCACCAGCGTGAAGTGCCGTCCCTGCAGGTACACCTTGAAGTGTGTGATCCCCCATACAGCTGTCAGGCCCTCCCCTTCGTACGAACAGTAGTTAGCTTCGGTTGGGCTGCAGCTGCGGCTAGCGAAGGCTACCACCCCTCTTCTCCTTCTATCTCCTGACAGAGCACTGCCCCCATTCCTGTACTGCTCCAGTTGGTGTATAATATGAAAGGAGCGTCCGCCCTCGGTATTTGCAGCAGAGTTCCGGTCCTTACTGCTTCCAACAGGTCCTGCCTTGCCGCTTCTTCCAGCTCTCCCCATTGCCAACTCCTCCCTTCCCTCAGCAGCTGATTCAGCACATAGGCGCCGCGACTGAAGTTCGGTACAAACTTCCTGTAATAGTTCAGGAAGCCGAGTAATGCCCGCAGCCCTGTCTTGTCCTTAGGTGCTGCCAAGTTCTCCAGCACCTTAACCTTTGCCTCCTGTATTGCCAGCCGACCCCCCTTCACTTCGAATCCTAGGTAAGCCACGGTGTGCCTAGCCATCTTGCATTTTTCTGGATGGCACGTCAGCCCTGCAGCCGCTATCGCCTCCAGTGTCTGCTTCAGGTCTCGAACGTGCTGCCCCTCACTGCTGCTGAAAATTAGTATGTCATCTATGTAGCACGCAGCCGCAGGGATCCCCTTTAGCACTTGATCCATAGCTCGCTGAAACACTGCTGGAGCGTTACGTATCCCGAAAGGCATCACGTTGTACTCGTATAACCCGTCCACCCCGTGGAACGCTGTTTTCCGCTTGTCCTCTTCCCTGATAGCTATTTGGTTGAATCCCTGTCGTAAGTCTAGGGTAAGATGATGGCGCCTTCCAGGCGGTCAAAGATGTCCTCTGCGGTTGGCATAGGGTACATGTCCGAGCTAGTGATCTTGTTCAGCTCCCGAAAATCTCCACACATCCTTTTCGCCAGCACTTTACCAGTGATATCCTTCCTTGCAGCTACCACTGTGGCCGTTGCGTAACTTGACTCGGACGGGCGGATGATCCCTGCTGCTAATAACTCTTCACACTTTTCCTTGCAGATTGCAGCATCTTCTGCATTCATTCGTCTTCTTCGTTGGTAAGTAGGCAAGTCCGTGGTGAGTTTCAGCTCCAGCTCTCTTCCTTTGTACCTCCTCAGTTCCTGCAGGTTATAGGCGAAGGTGCTCCTGTGCTGCCGTAGCACTTCCCTGACTGCTTCTGCTGTCTACTCCCCTATATCAGCCCCTAACTCCCACTCCTTACCCTGGTCAGCTTCCTTGCCCCCTGCTGGTGCGGTATCACTCTCTTTCCCTCCTGTGACCTTGCCCACAGCTGCATACGCCGCCTGCTTACTGCCCTGTCCCCGCTCTTTTCCTGCCCTTCCTCCTCTGTCGGCTGCCCCCTTTCTCATCTCCTGGATTAGCCATCTGAGCGAATGCTGATCTATGGCTCTTTCTAAAGCTGCTCTGCGCACTTCTTCCCCTACTCCCACTGCTGCAGTCGCTCCTGGCAGGTATCCCATGGCTAATTCCCGCTCCAACGCCGTCGACTCCTCCACCTCTTCTTCCGGTGATCGTACACCATCCCTGGTCCCGGAATTCCGTCCACCTCAATGAAACGTCGTGCCCTAGCGTAGGCCACTAGTGTCGGCCAAGCTCTCCGGGCTTCCCCCACTCGGTTGCACTGGTACTGCCGCGGATGATCCGGTTTTACTACTGGTGCCGCCACTCTCCCAGGTTCTAGAATATCTTCCACGATCTTGCTCTCGTCTCTCTCCACCCTTGCTAATCTAGCCCTCAGTTCCCCTTCTGGCAAGACATTCTGGCAAGACATTCTGCCAGTACTTCCGCACCCTACAACAGCGTGCCCCCAGCTGTGCACCGTCACAGCTTACTCCCTTTCCCAGTTCTGCTTCCACCAGCTCCCTTACTGCCCTGACCGGCTCGCGTACATCGCCCCTCATATCCACATGCTCCAAGATGTAAGCGTATTCTCCGTTTACCTCTCTCACCCACTTCATAATAGTGAGTAGCTTGGTCACAATCGCCGTGCGCTCGTCCTGCAAACCTTTCCCTTTTCCGGCTCGGGAAGTACCCTGACATTCCCAACCTGCCACGAACAAATCCACCTTGCCCCAGCTGTCCACATCTTCCTTAGTGATCTGTTCCACGTCCCATTTCCTGTTCTGCATAGCCTCCCGTAGTACCTCCCTCGTCAGCTGCGCAGGGTACCGCTGGTGTAACATCTAAGCATGATTCCATGCCATCCTCCTCACCTCTGGGTCCAGTTCTACGTATACCCACTTCTTCACCCTCAGGCCTGCTTCCAAGGCTGCTGCCAAGCCCGCTCCTATTCCCCCGAACAGCTCCACTAATGTAACGCTATACTGATCCAGGTGAGCGCTGACTTTACTCTTCCCTGCACTTCCACTCCTCCAGCTGTCCTTTCTCAGTCCCTCTGCTCTCCATGCCTTCTTCGGTTCTCTCTTGACAAACCGTACAGGTAGTTCACTCAGCTCCTTTCCTTCCTCCCAAAAGTCCGAACGGTAAAGCACTTGCTCTTGCCAGGTACAAATAGTAGTGCCCATCTTAAACAGAAGCTCCATTCCTAGTAGAATATCGTAGTCTTCTGATTCTTTCAACCCACACTGCACCCTGATGGTCGTCTCTCCCTTCTCTCCCAGCTGTAAGGTTATCTCTATCAGATCTCGGGTGCACGGCATCCACTTGGGAGCCCCGCCTTCTGCAGTCATGATCAGTATGCCCTTACTCACGGTCTCTAGGTTCCCTTGCGCTCGCAGCTGTTCCGTCAGCTTCCTCCCGATCAAGACACTCTGCGCTCCTGTATCAACCACCGCGTTCTCTACTAAGATTCCCCTGACTGCCACTGCTTTCGGTTCCACCACCAGGGCCGTGGGCTGACAGACGAGCCTTTCCTCTGGGTGACGTCATGCGGTGCTAGCATTCCCTTCCCTTCCGGCCGCCTGGGAATTATTCGCTCCTGTGGTTTCTGCTCCGCTCTGTCATCCACCCCTCCGCTGCGTAACCCCAGATCTCCCCGCTCTCTTGGTGGCATAGCCATGGTCCCGTATTCAGGTTCCCCTTCATCATAGTCTTCCCCTTCATCATCCTCCCAAGCCAGCAGAGCTTTCTCTGGGCCTTCACTGATCTCTGATTTCTCCAACTGAGCCTTTAGTTTCGCCAACTCCCGTTCTAACTGCAGCTCCCTCGCTGATTTCCCCCTCGTCCTGTCTCCCGTGCTGTAACATCTAGCTTCGGTCTGACCATTCTTCCCACATCCCGTGCAGGTCGGCGCCTTGGGGCAGTCGCGCCTGAAATGTCCCTTTGCCCCGCAGGTGTCGCATATTATCCCCACGGTACAGTCCCTTCGAAGATGTCCTTGCTCTCCGCATTTATGGTAGCGTCTTGAATCTTCTGACGGCCTTTCCTTCCGCTCTTCCTCTCCCCTGCCTTCCACTGCTGCCCAGGCAGGTCGCCTTCGCTCGTTCGGCCAGTTGGAACTCGACCCCTGCATGCCATCATAGAATCTCTTCCCTTCCTCCACTTCCTTTGCCACTTTGTACACTTGCCGCAGCGTCGCTCGTACTCCCAGGGCGTATAGTTGGCTCCTCATATCACTTAGCAGGTCCTTGTCCGGCCCATTGACAAACTTATTCACCAAGAGGCGTTCCTCCATACACCCCATATCCTCCGCCAGCTCCAGCAGTCTATTGTAATAGGCTAGCAGCGACTCCGAAGTACCGCAGGTCGTCTATCATCATCAGGTAGTTCTTGAGCGTGGGTTCCTCCCCTGGCGTCCCCGAGAAACGGTCCGGCACCTCAATCTTTGGCAGAGCTGCGCTCATCGTGCGGCCTGTTCCCCAGCTTGTGGTCCCTCGGTCTCCGCTTTCCGCAGGCCGACCACCTCTCCCAGCCTCCATAGCTTCATATTTTCCAGCCGAGAAGCCGTGGTACGCCTCTTCCCCTCTCTGGCTGCGTCTTTCTTCGTGATGCTCATCCTCCCCGCGCTGACTGTGACGCTCTTCTCGATACTCTTCCCCTCCCTGAGCAGGAGTACCTCCTCGAAATCCACTTCCCACAGGGCGGATTCCACTCCCACCAGCGGGTGAATCACAAGCAGAGCTGGGCGGCTACTCTCCCTGCCGCCTTCCTTCTCTCGATCTGATCTCCCGCGAGCATTAGCGTCGCCTTCCTCGGCCCGAAATCCAGGCGTCCTGATTGGCAGACCTTGTCCCTCCATTGCCTTGCAGGGAAACGAAGTCCCGAGCGCAGTTGATGAGTGTGAAGTTCTTGATCGTGCCTACTCATTCCTCACGGCACATCACCGTGAGCGGCTCCAGGCCATCAAGCTGATCTCCTGTACTTTAGACAGTCAGCAACCTTTTTGCTTGTATGTAGCAAGCATATCACTCCCCCTCAGGGGCTCCGTCAAAATGCTTATAGCTCCTCCAACTGCTAGTTCCCTCTGGATTAGGAAAGCTTAATTGCAGTAAAAGAGAAACATACAAGCAAAAAGCAAGAAGCCCGAGTGCTACTCCTGCCTACATCTATTCCCACCTCCTGCCTAGGTTGCTTCCTCCACAAGCAAGCTCCTGTGCACCAAGCGAGTCAGCCGAGCTGCTCGCGAGGTCTCAAAGGTGCTAGCTGGGTTCCCACTGGGCCCACTAGGCATGCACCGCCTTCCAGCCTGGTGACTTCGAATTGAATTCCCAGGCTGGCATTGAATTCGCCTTCCAGCCTGGTGACTTCGAAATTGAATTCACAGGCTGGAATTGAATTCGCCTCCACCAACCACCTTGAATTCGCCTCCCACTAACCACCTCGAATTCCCCAGCTACTCGGCTCTGCAGTACAGTACGATACACTCGAAGAACACAAATGAAACTAGAGTACAAAAGCGATAAAATTTAGTACACACACCCTCACCTTGGCTGCTGTGGAATTCACACTTAGTTGCCAGCTAAGTGTTAATAACGCGACAAGGCTCAAAGCGTGTGAAGGCGAGCTTCTCCTTTTCCGCCCACATCGAGCTCTGGTAATAGGCTGGGAGAATGAGAAGTGATGAACTTGTTTCATTCGAAACAATGTTTCGCACCCTGGATCGTGGTTGCGAACTTGTTCGGCAACAAAGCGGTGTAAGGTTTGGAAAACAGGGTTTAGGTGGGAATCCTACCTCACACGGGCAACCTTCATGACGCACCTGGTCCTCGGCAAAGTAAAGTGTGATCGCCCTCCGAAGAACCAACACATGCTTGACCATGTCGTACGTCGAGCTGCACCAAACTGAGTCGTTTTGAGGCTATTTTTGAGGCGCCTCAAAACTGCCCTCGGAAGAACCAACTCATCGTCGACCATGTCGTGCGTCGAGCTCCACTGAACTGGGTTCCCCTGCACCAGCTTCAGATGTGAGATGTTGGTCTTCAACAATTCCTGGATCCCCAAGAACAAGGCTCCACGCTGGGGCGAATAGCCCACCCACAACGCCATCTTGCGCACGAGATGCAGAACCTCGCGCACCCTCTCGATGGAATTGGCCATGGTTGCTAACATTGCATGGCTAGCTTGACCACATTGGACAGTCATCTGTGGTTAGAATTTAAGACATTCGTGCAAAATTGTGGGCTTGTCAACATATGTGGGGGTTCTCTGAGTCTAACATATGAGCATGTCACCGCCTCACTCACACATCGTTGGCTAGCAAGCATACTCGAAGTGCATCTGAGTGTGCAAGTAGGCGCGCCTCCCACTGTCCTCGCCGAGCAGCCTGAACACGAGCACGCCTGAATGTATATATATGTATATATGTACATATATGTATAAATCTGTGTGTATTATTCGGTCTGCTCCGAATTTTGACTATTTGCTCACGCCTACCGCCAACATTTACCTCAGGGGAAAAAACCACGCAAGCAACCTATACATCCAAGAAGTGTTATGCAAGCACACTATACATGCAACCTAGACAAGTGTGTTTATCAGTCGACTCAAGACATCACATGCACCAGCATCATTTTCAAGCAAACATGCAGGCAAGCAAGCACTTTGCAAACACCCTAAGAGTACACACAGAGTGGATGGTGTGTTGAGTGCAATGGGAAGTCAATCTTATATTGATTATACCTCAATAATCGATTCGAGGAAATTATTTGAAATGTGAAGGCAAGTGTAGATTTTCATAAGAACAAGAGTTGAAGGGAGTAGTTAGTTCTTTGCACCGACTGAATTCTTTTCATAAGCACAGCCGTCACCACTGTATGCTTAAAGGGCGTGTTTTTTTCTTTTTACGTGTCAGCACAACCACATCCCTCAAGCCTCTCCACCTGTTCGCCTTCTCTGTTGATCATACTAGCAACTCTAATGTACCTTGTCATGTGAAAAGTGTCATCGCTAACTTCAGTACAATGCATGCAACTCAGCATAACATACATGCCAATTCAACAAAATAAAAACTACAAGGCATTGTCCCGTTTATTTTCTGACATGAATTTCCCTGATTCAACTATTACATCATCCATCAGGCCAAGATCGGTGACTTTGGGCTGTTGAGGGTGGGAGAGGGCACCACTGTCGGCACAACTCGGGTGATGGGAACACCGGGCTATGTGGATCCCATCTACTCACGCACGTCCAAGGCCACCACTGCCACCGATGTGTACAGGTAAGGAACTGTAGTCATCAGGTGAAATAGGACTATGAGCAGGCAAAGGTTTTTTCAACTGTTAACAAACCTCTATGCGATCCAGCTACTATGTGCATAAAAGATAATAATAAGTCAATGCGTGACAGTTTGTTAATGCTTGTGCTCATCGTGCTGACTGGGTGCTTGCTTTGCTTTGCTGATGCTTGTGGATTTTGTCATCATATAAGGCTGGTGAAAAACTCACAATGTGGCAAATCCTTGTGCACTGCTTGCCACCCTCTACCCTTCTTTGTGTGTGCAGCTTCGGTGTGCTCATGCTTGTGGTGATCACTGGTCGCAGCCCCCGCTCTTCAGAGGGTGAAAAGAACGGCCACATTCTGCGATGGGTAGGTGTTGCTGCTTTGTGTGCGGTGCAGTGGGGTATGCTGTGTTAAAGATGTGAAATGTCACTGTGGCATGTGTGGTTGGTTCAAGCAGCACTCTGCCTAAGTTGGTGGCGCGAACAGCCACGATCTCCGCATTGCTGCTTCATCTGCGGCACACGTAGTGACTTTCAAGTTCGCTTTGTCGTTAGCTTGCACAACCACAACCTGCAATAGGTAGGTGTTTCTGCTTGGTGGCGAGTATGCAACAACAGGGTTGTTGTGTAAAATACTCAAATAGTCTCTGCGAAGCATAGCACTTGCTGCTTTCAGGCAAGCAAGTTGGTGGCACGAGAACATGATGGCACGATGAGTATGACATGATGGCAGGAAGGCATGATGGCACAATGACACGTTGGTACAACAGTGCCTAAATGTCCTTATCCCCGCCCACCTTGCTCAATCAGTCAGGTGCAGGCATGCCTCAGCTACCCTCTGTCAGACACCCTCCTGTCAGGTGGTGGATTGTGTTTCCTCCAACAACCCAACCCTCCTCAAGGACGCCCCTGATGTTGCTGTGCTGCGCCATCCCCTGTCCCTGCTCCCATCCCCACCCACATTGTTCAACCCATCAGGTGAAATATTGCATTTCCTCTGACAGCCCGGCCCGCCTCTTGTTGCTCGACTCAATCTGCCCAGACCTCAGAATGGACGCCCCAGATGATCCTGTGCTGCGCCATTCCCTGTTTCTGACCCGACCCCCTTGTTCAACCTGTCAGGTGGAGGATTGCGTTTCCTCCAACAACCTGGCCCTCCTCAAGGACCAGGACATGGACGCCCCGGATGATGCTGTGCTGCGCCTGGCCCAGCTGGCTTTGCGCTGCACTGTGCAGCGCACTGCAAGCCGGCCCAGCATAGCCACCATTGCCAACGAGCTGCAGGGAATCAGGCACGAGGTGGTGGGGAAGGAGGTGCTGAGTGCAGCGGTCAAGGTGGATGAGCAAGCAGAGGGGATGCGAAGTGGGACATTGTATCCCAATAACTTGGCTGCAATGTTGGAAGCTATTAAGAGCATGGAGGAGGACTCTACTGGGGAGCAATCAGGTATCATCTGAAGCATCACCTGAAGCAACATTGACGCACGTAGACCTGTATTCGGCCTTGTAACATCGAAAGTGCCATCCAACTAGATCCAAGTGCGTGTCAAATGTAATTCTATGCTTGTAGGCTACAGTGAGTAGCACAATAGGGAGTACAGTTGTTAGGTTTGCATATTTGTACTTCCACACTTCCTAGTTTCATCATTCCGTTGCATTCCTATTCTGAGATGGTATCACGAGTAGGTTAGATCCTCGTTCGGTCTTAGCTAGCCTCCGCGCCCTACGCGCCCTCCGTGCTCTCGCGCCCTCCGCGCCCTCCGCGCCCTCCGCGCGCCTAGCTCGCGCCCTCCCGCGCTGTCAAGCCCGTCGCGCGCCCTCCTTAGACCACCGCGTGCCCTCTCCCACCGTTGCGCGCCCTCCTAAACCGTCGCGCGCCCTCCTTCGACCGTCGCGCGCCCTCCTTAGACCGTCGCGCGCCCTCCGTCGACCGTCGCGCACCCTCCTTAGACCGTCGCGTGCCCTTCCCTCCGCCTGTCGCGCGCCCTCCTCCGTAAATCTTCCCGCACACCTGCGTGCACTTACCGCACACCTGCGTCCGTGCACTTCCAGCACACCTGCGTGCACTTACCGCACACCTGCGTGCACTTACCGCACACCTGCGTGCGTGCACTTACCGCACACCTGCGTGCCCTTACCGCCCACCTGCGTGCACTTACCGCACACCTGCGTGCCCTTACCGCCCACCTGCGTGCACTTTCTGCACACCTGCGTGCGCTTACCGCATCCCTTTGTGCGCTTACTGCATCTCTCTCCCCTTCACCTGTGCCCCGGTCCCACGCCATTCCTACTGCACTTGACTCCCGGCTCAGCGGCTGGCAGCCGCTCTTCCCTCCGGTAGCGCCACCTAGGTTCGGTTAGAGCCCCGCCCCACGACTATTTTCTCGCCGACTGTCTCTCGTCGGTTTCCCCGCTGGCGTCCCTAGCCCTCCGTAGTTTTCCTCCTCGTTCTTAGCTCCGCCTCCGCCGTGCTCCAGTCACCACTAGCATGGGCTCCGCTATGGAGGCCCGTCGCCTCCGTTTCGATGCTGAGGGACGCCCGATCGAGTTCGGTACCTGGCAGCGCCAGACCACACGTTTCCTCACCAGCCAGCGACAGGACGGTGCCACTCTGTGGGCTCACGCGTCTGGTGCCCTACAGGCCCCCCCGTCCCCCGCCGCCCTGCCGACCACCCCAGAGCCGACCCCTACGGCCCAGGCGGAGTACGACCGTCGGGTCCTGGCCAGGGACGTGTGGCTCTCGCGTGACGCTGCCGCCGCTCTCACACTGTCGGAGCTTCTCCCCCCCGACCGAGGCCGCCCACTTTGACCAGGTGGAGACAGCCCAGGGGGTGTGGGATGCTATTGTTGCCCGCTACTCCACCCCCTCCTCTGCCTCCCTCAGTCGCCTCCTCATGCCGTTTGTGTTTCCCGACCTAGGCTCGTTTGCGACTGTTTCCGACCTAGTGACTCACCTCCGCTCGCTTGACGCCGGTTTCCGTGCTGCCTGTACCGACGCACAGCTCGTTGCTCCCCCTCCCCATGTGGCTCACTGTGCACTGGTTAGTCACCCGCCTCCCTGACCGCCTTGCCACTGCCCGCGACGCGCTTCTTCAGAAGCACCCCACTGAGCTCACTATAGACCTCCTTCAGACTGCTCTCGGGACCATCGAGAGCAGCCTCCTCACCGTTGCCTCCGCCACTGATGCGGTGGCCCCCCGTCTCTTTGCGGGGTGTGCCGCCCCTCAGCTTCCCACTTTCACCTCTACCCGCGCTTCTGCTGCTGTGTCGGTCTCTGAGGACACCGCTGCCGTTTCTGCCGCAGACTGGCAGAAACGGGGCAAGAGTGGCAAGAAGGGCGGGAAGGGGGGAGGTGGGGGCGGTGGAGGTGGCGGTGGAGGTGGCGGTGAAGGTGGGAGCGGCGGTGGTGGCGGCGGCGGCGGCGGTGGTGCGCCAGGGGGAGGGGGCCTTGGAGGAGGTGCAGGACAGACAGGCCCACCCACAGGTGGTGGCCCGACCGGTGGGGGCGTTGCCCCCCAGCAGCAGCAGCCACAGCAGCACCAGCCACAGCAGGGACAGCAGCAGCAGCAGGGACAGCAGCAGCAGCAGGCACCGCAGCAGTTCCAGCAGTGGGGGCCCCCGCTGCAGTGGGGTCCGTAGCAGCACTGGGGTCCCCCGCCGCAGTGGGGTCCGGGAGGCCCTGGGAGCACCGGCCGCAGCAGCAGCTCTTCCAGCTGGGCCCCTCGCCCCCCTCGCCGTGACGCTGGCCCCTGCACCCACTGGTGCCTCACCGGGCCGGGCAGCCCCTGTCTCTGTGGTCGCGACGACCACTCTGCCGCGCGGTGCTTCCGCCGCCTCGACGACCTCTACCGGGCTCGTTGGGGCCCTCTGGCGGTCACGCCTCGCTGGTCTCGTCTATTAGCCCGTAAGATTGATGTCTTTGATCTGTCCATGGACGATGCGCGTCAGCATGCTTTGTATGTTGATGCTGACTTTAGTGCTGATGGGTCTGTGTGCTCGCGTGTTCGTAGGTCCGCCTGCTTGCCTCCTGCTAGTGTAGCCTTGCGCCTGTCTAGCTTAGGTGCTTGTGTTGCTGCTCTAGGTGCTTGTGTAGCGACTGGGTCAGGTGACCCTCCGGCTGAGGCCTCTCTGTCGTTCACGCTGGACTTGGGCGCGTCTCAGTGCTTCTTCCGCGACCACACGACCCTTACGCCGCTCCTCACCCCTGTGTCGGTGGCTCTGGCTGATCCTACCTCTGGACCAGCCGTTGCGCGTAGCTCCACCACCCTCCCGTGCCCTGTGGTCCCCTCTGGTGTCCTGCGCGGCCTCCACATCCCCTCGTTCACTCGGACGCGGCCTCCACATCCCCTCGTTCACTCGGAACTTGGTGGGTTTTGGATACCTCCAAGACAGGGGGATCACGGTTACCTTCGTGGGGGGTGGGCGGACTGCAGTCTGTACTGACGCTACCACAGGTGCTGTTCTGGCCACTTTCACCAGGGAGCCCCGCTCCGGTCTCTACGTTCTCCACACCGAGCGCTCCCCGGTCGCGTCCTCCCCTCAGGTCGTTGCGTCCCCTCCGGCCCAGGTCCCCAGTCCAGTTGCTGTGTCTAGCCAGGTAGTCGTGTCCAGTCCGGTCGCTGTGTCCAGTCTAGTCGCTGCGTCTTGCTCCTGTCGCTCTCTCGCCCACCGCACCGTCCTGTGGCACCACCGCCTTGGCCACCCGTCGATCCCTCGCCTTAGTGGCATGCTCAGTCAGGGACTTGTCACAGGTCTCCCACGCACCTTCCCGTCGCTCCCTCCCTCGCTTGCCCCTCCTTGCTCTCCGTGCGTCGCCGGTCGCTTACGCGCCACTCCCCACTCCTCCTCCCTTCGTCCGGCCACCGCTCCCTTCGAGACTCTCCACTTGGACGTCTGGGACCCTGCCCCGACGCAGGGGTCTGGGAGAGAGCGTTACTTTCTGGTGGTCGTCGACGACTACTCCAGGTACACCATAGTGTTCCCTCTTGCGAAGAAGTCCGAGGTGACTGCTACGCTGATCAGGTGGCTTCTAGCCACTGAGGGCACTCGTGGTCGTAGAGTCAGTTGTCTTCACTCCGACCGTGGGGGCGAGTTTCGCTCCGGCATTCTCGGCGGATTCTGCGGCGAACAGGGCATCACCCTGTCCTGGACGCTGCCAGAGTCCCCACAGCAGAATGGGGTTGCTGAGCGCCGCATTGGCTTGGTCATGGACATCGCCCGCACGTCCATGATCCATGCATGTGCGCCCCATTTTCTGTGGCCTCACGCGGTTCGCTACGCCGCACACCAGCTGAACCTCCAGCCGCGTGTCTCGCGGCCCGAGGCTTCACCGACCAGTCTTTGGACTGGTTCCCCTGGTGTTGGGTCGGCCTTTCAAGTCTGGGGCTGCCTTGCACAAGTTCGCGACACCTCCGCGGACAAGCTCTCAGCACGCGCCGTCCCCTGTGTCTTCCTTGGTTTCCCAGTGGACTCTGCCGACTGGTCCTTTTACCACCCGCCCCTCCACCAGTTCCTAGACTCCCGTGACGTCCGGTTTGACGAGTCTGTGTCCTACTACACCCGGTACCCCTGTCGAGGTCTCCCGGTACCCCCTCCCCCCCTGTTCCTAGCACCCTCTCCTCCTCCTGCTCCTGCTCCTCCGGTACCCCCGCCCCCCCCTCGTCCTGCCCCGTCTGGTGTGTCCCACGCTACCCCTCTACCCTCAGTCGCGCGTCAGGTAGCATCTCCCTCCCCGCAGTCCTCCTCACAGTCCCTTCAGCAGCCTTCGGCACTTCCGCGACAGGTTACTGTGGACTCGGTTGGTGTTGGAGCTGGAGGTGCAGCCGCTGGCGGTGCTCGGTCTGGGGGTGCTCGGTCGCGGGGTGCTGGAGCTAGAGGTGCTGGCGCAGGTGGCGCTGGCTCTGGGGGTGCTGGAGCTGGAGGTGCTGGCACTGGAGGTGCTAGTTCTGGGGGTGCTGGAGTTGGCGGTGCTGGCAGTGGCGGTGCTAGTTCTGGGGGTGTTGGAGTTGGAGGTCCTGGCACTGGAGGTGCTGGTTCTGGGGGTGCTGAGTCTGAGGAGACTGACGCTGGAGACCCTGGTTCTGCGGAATCCACTCCGCCTCCCCACCGCCACGACACGCGTCTCCAGGTTGCCCGTCGGCGTGAGCGTGAGGAGCAGGAGCGGTTGGAGAAGGAGCGGCAGGAGTTGCGGGTGCTGGACCTTCTGGAGCAGCAGCGGCAGCAGCAGCAGCAGCAGCCGCAGCCGCAGCAGCAGCAGCCGCAGCCGCAGCAGCAGCAGCCGCAGCCGCCGCTGCAGCAGCAGCAGCCGCAGCCGCCACCGCAGCTTCCTCTGGAGCGGCAGTTGTTCCCACCTGTGAGTGGCCTGCGGGCCCTTGGCCTTTCCTCCTCTCCTCCTGTCCGCTCCCAGTCTCCTCCTGTGTTTGTTCCTCCGTTGCCTCCTCCTGACGACCGTCCGGCGGTCTGGTCTTCTCCTCCTCCTCGGTCTCCTCCTCACTCTGTCCGTCACGACTTGATCACTCGTTGTCCTCCGCGTGCTCGTCACTCGTCCCCTGTTACTGCCCTCCACTGTTCGTCCTGTTGCCGCACGTGTCCTTGCCACTCTTGTCACTGACTCTCGTTTCCCTCCGTCGTCTGCCTCGGCTCTTACTGCCGCTGTCGCTGAGTTTGCTGCTGCCAGCCGCCTTGACTACGCCACCCGGGTGGTGCCAGCTCCTCCCTACCGTCCTATGTCCGTCGGGGGTGGGTTTGCCCTTGGCTGTGACGTCCTAGAGGACAGAGCGTCTGAGCTGGAGTACTGGGCAGCCGCTTCTCCCTCTGTGTGTGCCATGCTGCTCTCCCCTGAGGGAGACCCCGACGCCCTTGACATACCGACTCCTCGCACTTACCGCGAGGCAGTGTCAGGGGCGTCGGCCTCTCAGTGGAAAGCGGCTATGGACTCAGAGTTGGCGTCTTGGAGATCCACAGGCACCTACGTCGACGCAGTTCCCCCTCCCAGGGCGAATGTAGTCGATGGCATGTGGCTCTTCAAGGTGAAGCGGCCGCTTGGAGCACCGCCGGTGTTCAAGACGCGCTACGTGGCTAGGGGCTTCAGTCAGCGTGAGGGAGTTGACTTCTTCCAGACCTTCGCCCCGACCCCGAAGATGACTACTCTTCGGGTGTTACTCCACATAGCAGCGCAGCGAGACTACGAGCTGCACTCCCTCGACTTCTCCACTGCGTTCCTCCAGGGCCGACTGCACGAGGAGATCTAGCTGCGCCGTCCTCCTGGCTTCACTGACACCTTCCCACCTGGGACCCAGTGGAGCCTGAGGCGACCAGTCTACGGTCTCCGCCAGTCGCCCCGTGAGTGGCACGACACTCTTCGCTCCATGCTTCGTGACCTTGGGTTCAGCCCGTCCTCCGTCGACCCGTCGCTGTTTGTTCGAGCAGGTTCTACTCCTTTCTTTATCCTTGTCTACGTTGACGACTTGGTGTTTGCTACAGCTGATAGGGCAGCCCTGGCTCAGGTGAAGTCCGAACTGCAGAAGAGACACAAGTGCACTGACCTGGGTGAGCTGCAGCGCTACCTTGGCCCGAGCCGCTCGCACCATCACACTGACGCAGTCACACATGGTGCAGCAGGTCCTTCGGCGGTTCGACTTCCAGTTCTCCACCACACAGCCCACTCCTCTTGCTGTTGACCACAGACTTACGGGCCCCTTTCCTGACGAGCCCTTCGAGTCCAGTGGACCCTACGCAGAGCTGGTGGGCTGCCTCATGTACCTGATGACTTGTACTCGACCGGACTTCGCCTTTCCCCTTAGCATCCTTTCTCGCTTTGTTGCGACTGGGAGACACCGCCCTGTCCACTGGACAGCTGCTGTGAGGGTGGCGAAGTACCTGGCGACTACATCAGGCATGGGGCTTGTGCTTGGAGGGACTCAGCCAGTGGCGTTGACTGGTCACTGCGACTCTTCCTACGCTGACGACGTGGAGACTCAGCGCTCGACTCAGGGTTACTGCTTCAGTCTGGGAGCTGGTGCTGTGTCGTGGAGGTCTACACGGTCGTCGTCTGTGGCTACTTCCAGTGCAGAGGCAGAGATGTACGCGGGTGCCATGGCGGCACAGGAGCTTCGCTGGTTGACCTTCTTGCTCGCCGACCTTGGTGAGCGGCCTCGCTCTGCACCGACCTTGTACGCTGACAACAAGGCCATGATCCTCCTGTGTCGAGAGCCTCGATTGGAGAGCAGAGTGAAGCATATTGACGTGAGGTACTTCCTCCTGCGAGATCTGCAGCGACGCGGCCAGGCACGCCTGGACTTTGTGGCCTCAGAGGCCAACACTGCAGACGTCTTCACCAAGGCCTTGGCGCTTGGTGATCACCACAGGCCCTCGGTTGCTGTAGTCTTGTTGTTTGCTCTGCTTGTTGTGCTTCCTATTTATATCCTAGTGAACTCTTGAACTGGTCTTGTGGCCGCTTGCTTGCGCTCGGAATTTGTGTGGTGTCCTTGAGATCCACCCTAAGCTTGCCTTGTTTCTTGCTTTGACTGGTCTTGTGACCGTTTGTTCACCTTGCTTGCTTTGATGCCCCTCACTTAGCCTATGTGGGTGTGTCAAATGTAATTCTATGCTTGTAGGCTACAGTGGGTAGCACAATAGGGAGTACAGTTGTTAGGGTTGCATATTTGTACTTCCACACTTCCTAGTTTCATCATTCCGTTGCATTCCTATTCTGAGAGTGCGAGTAATGTTTTTTCTATTATACATGTTAGGGTATGATTCTTCTTGACTAGCAAAATACTTTTTTTTTGCCAAGAATGGTATTTTAGGCATCACAATCCCCTTTTTCCTTAGTTGCATTGTGATGTGTGATTATATTGAGAAACCTTGCTTTCTGTTCTTACAATTGCAGTAATTACAACATTCTCGTCCAACCTTGCCTTGTTGCGCTACAGTCAGCTGCGCTTTCACAATACGCATTTTTAGAAAGTGTTACTTTCGAAAAAAAAATCATATTGAAAAGCTTGCATTCTGTTCTTGATATTGCAACGTGCTTCATCACAATTGGGTCTTTTGAGACGTGTGGTTGGGGACGTTGAAGACGTGTTGGGTGTAGTTGCAGTTGATGGCGTCGACGAAGTGCTAGGAGGGGTGCCGTTGGTGATTGAGATCGCCATGTTGATGGGGTCCGGAATGTTGTGTATGGAGGTTGCTCGTTCCCCTGATGTAGATGTCCTGGTTGTTGGTACGGTAGTATAGTGTGGTTGAAACTGGTAGCTATTGACGAATTGAAATTGCATGCATTTGATTTCTATATGATGAATTGAACATCAATTACGTATATGCTGAATGAGCTTTATTGTCATGAGCTACCTTTCATGTTCGCATGTGGTCGCTGGAACAGAGGACAAAACTGCCACGGAAGCTTGAAAACTTCCGCACAATCAACAAGATGAGGAATCGCCACTAAGAAAGGAGGTTGGATGGCTTGGGATGTTTGCGGCGCAATAGCTGCGCTAGGAAGAGTACCGTATGATCGCAAGTCAAGTATATCCAAGCGGTTGGAGTTTCATGTCAGAAACTAACGAGCAGGAATGTCTGCATTGAATGAGTTGTGGGTACAAGTACTAACCCTAACATTGGGTTGTACCCTATATGGGCTACCCCACTATAGCCTACATAGAACTAGCACAGACATAGTTTGACACACCCCCATAGGTAAAGTGGGGGAGAACAAGGGGTCACAGGACCAGTCAAGAAAAGCAAAGCAAGCTCAGGGTGGATCACAACGTCACCACACACTCCGAGCACAAGCAAAGGGCCACAAGGCCAGTTCACATGCAGAGGCATATATGCAACAACAACATGTGTTGGCCCAAGAGGCCACGTAAGCAAGACAAAGCTATCTACGCTGCTGCAACTCTCGAGCAAGGAAGTAACGCAGAGCGATATGCTTCGTCCTGTGCTCCAGTCTGTGCTCCTGACACAAGGCAATCATGGCCTTGTTGTCGACGTACAGAACTGGAGGAGAACGAGGCGGCTCTTCCAAGTCGGTCAGCAGGTAGGTGAGCCAGCGTAACTCCTATGCATCCATGGCCCCTGCGTATATCTCAGCCTCACAACTGGAACTCAGAACAGAAGACGAGCAGGTAGACCGCCAAGAAACAGAACCGGAGCCAAGACTGAAGGTGTAGCCCTGTGACGACCGCTATGTAGCCAAGTCGTCAACCTAAGAAGCGTCTGCGTGACCAGTGAGGACAACTCGAGCCCGTCCTCCAAGCACGAGACCCATGCCCGACGTACTGCACAAGTAGCGCATCACCCTCTTAGCGGCCTCCCAGTGCTCTGGTTGGTGTCTCCCAGGCGCAACGTATTGTGCCAGGATGCTAAGAAGGTAAGCAAGGTCAGGACGAGTGCAGGTCATCACGTACGTGAGGCAGCCCACAAGCTCTGGATATGGGCCACTCGGCTCTACGGACTCATCCAAAGGCAGAGCTGAGAGCAAGTGACCGGTAGGCAGAGGATGTCAGAATGATATAATTGTCTAGTCTGCAGTGGGGTACTCTATAGTGAGTACAACCCAAATTAGGGTTTGCTATATGTATCCTATCTGCTGCTAGTGCAACCCCTCTTTCTGTTTCTAACTTTCTGCTAACGTTTCTCGACATGCTATCAGAGCGAGAACGCTCCTGGCCTGTGGGCCCACCTGCTTCTGCTGCTGTCCTGCCTGTCGCACGCCCCGGGCACGCGACGTTTTCTGTCTGCCGCGCGCCCGGCGCGCGAGGCGTTTTTTCTTCCCGCCGCGCGCTCAGGGCACGCGCCGGTTTTCTGCCCGCCACGCGCTCGGGGCGCGTGGCGGTTTCCTGCCTGCCGCGCGCCCTGGGCGCGCGCGGCGGTTTTGTCGCCCGTCGCGGCACCCCAGGGGCCCGTGCGCCGTCCCCCCTCCCATCGCCCGTCGCGATGCCCCGGGGGCCCGCGCGCTGTCCTCTCCCGTCGCCCGTTGCGGCGCCCCAGGGGCCGGCGTGCCGCCCCCTCCCGTCGCCCGTCGCGGCGCCCCGGGGGCCCGCGCGCCGCCCTGCCCGTCGCCCGTCGCGGCGCCCTGGGGGCCCGCGCGTCGCCCCGTCCCGTCGCCCGTCGCGGTGCCCTGGGGGCCCGCGCGCCGCCCTGCCCTTCGCCCGTCGCAGCGCCCCAGGGACCCGCGCACCGCCCCGCTTCCGCTCGCACGCTGCCCCAGCTGCTGCCCGCGTATCTTCCCCGCGCCGCACATGCGCCGCACACGCGCCGCCTGCTTTGGGGGTATGGGGGTGGCAGGTATGGGGGTGGCGGGTGTGTGAGCCGTCCCCTGCTCCTCCTCCTCCTCTGTCTCCCACTGCTGCAGCTGCCGCTGAGGGGGGTGGGTGTGTGGGAGCCAAGGGAGTGGCGCTAGGGGGGTGTCGTGGGAGTGGAGCTAGGGGTGCAGCAAGGGGTGTGTGAAAGGGGTGTGGGATAGTCGGGGGAGGTTGAGCTGAGGTAGCCGTCGTGACGTCAGCAGCGCCAGTAGTCCGGGGCCCTTGCTCCGGTAGCCCAGCAAGCCTGATGCGCTAGTCGCCCGTGGGTCCGTTGCTCCTTCCGCTCATCTTAGCCGCGGAGCCAGTTACTCCTGTAGTCCGGGGCCCTTGCTGCGGTAGCCACCGTGCGCGCCGCTCCTGTTGCCCGTGTGTCTGCGGCTTCACCTGTCGCCTCCTATCTCCACTCCTCTCATAGTCCCTCCTCCTCCTCACTTGCCCCCTGTGACTGCCTCTAGCTTTGCTTGTGCTTGTGAACTTCTTATGCGACTGCTTGCAGTGCTGATCATACCCCACTTTGCCTATGGGGGTGTGTCAGAATGCTATAATTGTCTAGTCTGCAGTGGGGTATTTTATAGTGAGTACAGCCCAAATTAGGGTGTGCTGAGAAAAGTAGAACGAGAATGAATGAACTATGAATGAAGTGAGTACATATGGGAAACCCTAATTGGGTTGTACCCCCTATGGGATACCCCACTATAGCCTACACAACAGCATAAGCTATATATATATGTTCTGACACACCCCCATAGGCAAAGTGGGGGAGAACAAGGGGTCACAAGACCAGTCAAGCAAAGCAGAGCAAGCTCAGGGTGGATCACAAAGTCACCACACAGTCCGAGCACAACGACAGGGCAACAGGGCCAGTTCACATGCAGGAGTACACATATATATATAGAGCTAGACAAGCAAGAGCAGGAATATATATGTGACAGTACAAGCAAGGTCAAGAAGAGAGCAAGTGAGGCAAGACAGGTACAAGACCCAGCTGGGTGCAGAAGCGCTGATGGTCACAAGGCGCAAGTGCCTTGGTGAACACATCAGCAGTGTTGGCCTCAGAGGCCACGTACGCAAGTCGCAACTGACCACGCTGCTGCAGCTCACGAGCAAGAAAGTAACGGAGAGCAATGTGCTTCGTTCTGTGCTCCAAGCGCTGCTCTCGACACAAGGCCAGCATGGCCTTGTTGTCTACGTACAACACTGGAGGAGAACGAGGCGGCTCTCTGAGGTCAGTCAGCAGGTAGGTGAGCCAACGAAGCTCCTGTGCAGCCATGGCCCCGGCGTAGATCTCAGCCTCACAACTGGAGCTGAGAACAGAGGACGAGCGAGTAGCCCGCCACGAGACAGAGCCGGAACCAAGACTGAAGGTGTAACCCTGCGACGACCGCTGTGTAGCCTGGTCGTCTGCCCAAGAAGCGTCCGCGTGCCCAGTGAGGACCACTGGACTCCGCCCTCCAAGCACTAGCCCCATGCCCGACGTACTGCACAAGTAGCGCAACACCCTCTTCGCTGCAGCCATGTGCTCTGGTCGGTGTCTCCCAGGAGCAACATAGCGTGAAAGAATGCTAAGAGGGTATGCAAGGTCAGGTCGTGTGCAGGTCATCAGGTACATGAGGCAGCCAACAAGCTCTGGGTACGGGCCACTCGACTCTACGGACTCATCCGAAGGCAGAGCTGAGAGCGAGTGGCGAGTAGACAGAGGAGTGGCCTGAGGCGAGGAGTACGTGAAGCCGAAGCGTTGAAGGACCTGCTGCACCATGTGTGACTGAGTCAAGGTAATGGTGCGGCGTGCTCTGTCCCGAGTGATCTGCAAGCCAAGGTAGCTGCGCAGTTCACCGAGGTCTGTGCACGTGTGTCTCTTCTGCAGCTCGGACTTCACGTAGGCTAGTCCAGCAGTGTCAGCTGTGGCAAAGACCAAGTCGTCGACGTACACGAGGACGTAGAACGGCGGCAAAGAAGTGTCGGTGCGCAGAAACAACGACGGGTCAGCAGTAGAGGGAGCAAACCCAAGAGCCGCAAGCGTAGTCCTCAGTGTGTCGTGCCACTCACGCGGTGCCTGGCGGAGACCGTAGACTGGCCGTCGGAGGCTCCACTGGGTGCCAGGAGGAAAAGTCCCAGTGAAGCCAGGTGGACGGCGCAGCCAGATCTCCTCGTGCAGGCTACCCTGCAAGAAAGCAGTACTGAAGTCAAGAGAGTGGAGCTCGTAGTCGCGCTGAGCGGCTATGTGCAGCAGCACCCGAAGAGTGGTCATCTTCGGGGTGGGAGAGAAGGTCTGAAAGTAGTCAACTCCCTGCCGCTGACTGAAGCCACGAGCGACGTACCGCGCCTTGAAGACAGGTGGAGAGCCCGGCGGCCGCTTCACCCTGAAGATCCACATGCCACTGACGATGTTCGCCCCAGGAGGGGGAACCGCGTCAACGTAGGTGCCTGTGGACTTCCAGGACGCCATCTCTGCATCCATAGCTGCCTGCCACTGAGAGGAGTAGGGACCCTCTACGGCCTCCGCGTAAGAGCGCGGAGTCGGGATGTCTAGTGCATCCGGGTCTCCCTCAGGGGCAAGTAGTACGGACGCGAGATGAGGTGAAGCAGCAGCCAGACACCTGAACTCCTCCTGCCTGTCCTCAAGGACGTCCGTGCCAAGAGCACACTCACCCCCGACGGACGGAGGACAGACAGACGCAGACTCAGCAACAAGACCGGCAGCGTAGTCTAGACGACAGCGAGCAGCAAAGTCGACGAGCTCAGCAACAAGCGCAGACGCAGCAGTGGACTCAAAAGAGGGGTCAGTGACGACAGTAGCAAGGAGACGTGTGACAGCAGGACTGGCAGCACGAAGAGAGTCCGACTCCGGGTCAGGAAGAGCAGGAAGAGAGGACTCAGGAGGAGAAGGCAAAGGGGCACGCAGAGGAGCAGTGGACGGACGCAGAGACATCCGGTGCGTGCCAGGGACAGGAGGAGGACGCTGACGCGAACCACGACCACTAGTGCGAGCAGCACGGACAGGCGACGCAGGGCGAGACGCAGGCTCACGACGCTCAGCAAGACCTCCAGTAGGACCAGTGTAGGGAGAAGGAGCGGGCAGTGGGGAGGCCGGCTGTAACTGTAACTGTGACAGAACAGGCTGTGGACACTCTAAGGGAGGAGGAGGACCAGTAGAAGGCGGGAGACCAAGAACCTGCTGAAGGAGCGGAACGAAGTACGGTCTAGGCCGCGCGACGACTCCAGACACAGCAGGGACAGCACCAGTACCCCCAGCGGCAGCACCAGCGCCAGTAGCACCTCCAGCTCCAGGACCTCCAGCAGCACCAGTAGCACCCCCAGCAGGACCGCCTCCAGGACCGACAGCAGTAGCCTCAGCACCAACGCCCTCAGCAGCTCCAGCTCCAGCACCTCCGGGACCCGCGGCACCAGCACCCTCAGTAGCCGAAGAACCTCCAGCTCCAGCAGCACGCCTCCAGCGCCGGGCAAACCACTCGCGCAGCTCCTGTGGAGAGAGGGGCTCCCGCCGAGGCGAAGCACCCGGAGAACCGCCAGGTCCCGCACCGCCAGACGCCACAAGGGGAGGTCCAGTGGCCGCAGGCTCCGCAGCTCCAGGCTCAGCACCTCCAGACGCAGCACCCCCTGGCTCAGCACCCCCAGTAGCAGCACCCCACGGCTCAGCACCCCCAGACTCCGCACCCCCAGGCTCAGCACCCCCAGTCGCAGCACCCCCAGGCTCAGCACTCCCAGACTCCGCACCCCCAGGCTCAGCACCCCCAGTCGCAGTACCCCCAGGCTCAGCACCCCCAGACTCAGCACCCCCAGGCTCAGCACCCGCAGCAGGACCAGAGTCACCAGCAACCTCGACCGGCTCGACTGCGTCTACCTGGGACACACCTGAAGGGGCAGGACCCTGAGGGGGAAGGGGGTCTACCGGGGGGGGACCTGGCACAAGGAAGTGCGGTGGCGGGGGGAGGGAAGGAGTGCGGTAGGGGAAGAGGCGGTAGAAGGGGACTGACTCGTCGAACGTGACGTCCTGGGAGGACAGAACACGACGAGAGGAGGGGTGGTAGAACTGCCACCCTGGAGCGTCAGGGGGGAAGCCGAGGAAGACACAGGGAGCAGCACGAGGGGACAGCTTGTCCGCAGACAAGTCGCGGACAAACGCCCGAGATCCCCAGACACGGAACGCAGACGCATCGCCGACCTTCCCCGTCCACAGCAGAGCTGGGGAGGTCTCCGGCCGGGAGACCCTGGGGTGAAGGTTGATCTGATGCGCCGCGTACCGAACCGCAAACGGCCACAGAAAATGGGGGGCAGCCGCATGCATCATGGACGTACGAGCGACGTCCATGACCATGCCAATGCGGCGCTCAGCAATCCCATTTTGCTGTGGAGAGTCCGGAAGCGTAAAGGTCTGGCGGATGCCTCGTGCACGACAGTAGGCTCGCAGAAGGCCAGAGGAGAACTCTCCACCTCGGTCAGAGTGCAGACGCAGAACAGGAAAGTCCGAGCCGAAGCTCCCCCTGAGCTGGAGACGAGCTGCGCGGATCCAGTCGATCAACACCGCAGTGACATCACCCTTGCTGCGCAAGGGGAAGACTGTGGTGTAACGCGAGTAATCGTCAACCACCAGCAGGAAGTAGCGCTCGTGACCCTGCCCACGGACGCGGGCGGGGCCCCACACGTCCATGTGAAGCGTCTGCAGAGGAGCCTCTGTCGGGGGAAACTGAGAGGAGTGAGGGGCAGTCCGAAGCCGCCCCTCGACACAGGGGACACAAGAAGGTCCGGGTCCCGAAGGGAGGGGAGGGAGAGACCGGGGAAGACCAGAGACAAGGACACGGGAAGCCATGCCCCGAAGACGAAGCAAGGAGGGGTGGCCAAGGCGGTGGTGCCACAGGAGAGTCTCGTGAGACAGGCGGCGACACGAGCAGGGGGCAGACTCAGGACCAGACCTGGACGCAGCAGCAAACACCTGACCCGACGCAGCTACCTGGCCAGACGCAGGGACAGGAGGAGACGCAGTGGTCAGTGTGTAGAGACTCGACCCTGGCCGACGCGAGAACGTGGCCAGGTGTCGGCCTGTGCGGGCATCCGAGCAGTGGGTCACCCGCTGACTCGCAGGAGTAAACTGGTGAACCCCCGCATCCTGCAAGTCAGCACCACTCACCAAGTTCGTCGAGAACGAGGGGAGGTACAGACCAGACAAGATGCCCGAGGGGGCAGCCGGACACGGGAGGACAGTGGAGAAGTGAGAGAGGACAGGACCTCCAGAGGGGTCAGCCAGGGAGACTGCAACCGGCCGGCCAAGCGGCGTGAGTGTGGTGCGGTCTCGAAAGAAGGAGCGAGAAGCCCCTGAGTCAAGTGTGAAGGTGAGGGAGGCCGAAGCCGACGCAGTACCTGAGAGCGCAGCCTCACCAGTACCTGAGAGTGCAGACGCACTGGCACCTAGAGCAGCAGCCGCAGAAGTACCTGGCGCAGCAGTACTAATGCCCGGGTCGGGCGGGAAACACTGGTAACAGTCACCCTCCTCACTAATAGTCACAGCATACATGGCAGCAAGGATAGCATCAAAGTCAAGATCAAAGACAGCTACGCCAGCCCTAGACAGCTCTCCCCAACGGGGAATCTCACTGGCCTCGGGGAACTGCTGACGCCAAGCGTCCGTCAGGCGGGCAAAGCAGCGCTGAGTGGGGTGCGCACCCCCACACTGCTCACCCGCTCGGTCACCGGAACGAAGGACGTAGGTGCATGGACCAAAACCCCCACCCCGCTGACGCTGCGTGTACCACTCACGGAGCTGGTGGGGCGGGGGGATGTCCCGCGAACGCTGCTGCTGCTGCTGCTGCTGCTGACGCTGGCCACCACCAGGGCCGCTACGCTGCGGGGCACCACCCCGACCAGCTCCACCCCCTCCGCCACCGCTGCCTCCACCTCCACCACCACCGCTGCCTCCGCTCCCACCGCTGCCGCCACCGACGCCTCCTCCTCCGCTGCTGCCACCTCCACCACCGCCCCCGCCACCACTCCCACCGCCACCCCCACTCCCTCCTCCGCCTCCACCGCCTCCTCCACCGCCCCCGCCAGCTCCACCCGCGCCCTTGCCCCCCTTGCCCCTGCCAGGGCGGCGTCTCCCGCTAGGGGCAGACGCCGCGCAGACCGACTCAAGACCAAGCAGGTCGGCAGCAGCAGCAGAGGCAACAGAGGGCAGCAGGGGGGAAGGAGAACACCCCTCAAAGATGGGGGTGCGAGGGTCACCACGAGAGGCTCCTACAGCGACGATGCTCTTCTCCGCCGCCAGGAGGGACTTCTCGAGGAGGTCGACAGTGAGAGTGGTGGGACAGACCGAGAGGTAGTGGTCCCTGACTACGCGAAGGGAGTCAGGGAGGCGTGTGACGATGTAATAGAGAGTGATGTACATGGGGGGGGGGTTCTTGGCGCAGAACTCAGCAGGAAGGGCGGCGCGGTAGCGAGTGTCACTAGTGCGGAGGTGCGTAATGAGGTCAGCGACGGTGGGAAAGGCAGCAAGGTCAGGAAAGAGGTACGGTAGCATGAGGCGGCTCAGGGCAGCAGTGGCAGGGGAAGAGTAGCGCGCAACTACAGCGTCGTACAAGGTCTGAGCACTCTTGTACTGACTAAAGTGCGCGCGCTCAGTGGTAGGCAGGTGGCGACGCACAGCAAGACGTGCAGCAGCATCGCGGGTGGCCCACTGAGAGCGAACAGTGGGGTCAGCATCAGTAGCAGGGGCAGGAGAGGCGCCAGAGGTGAGGTCAAAGAGGGAAAGACCGTCCGCCCTATCGCACTGTAAGAACAGCTGCAGGTCGTCGACCCAGACCTCAAAGTCAATGGCTCGACCCTCAGCGTCAAAAGCGAGGACGCTAGGGGTAGCCATGACGACGACAGACGAGCAGTGCAAGCAGTAGGGGAAGGGCACGCAGTGACAGTGGGGCTGTGCTCACCGGACAGGGCAGGTCGGGCGGCCCGGCAGTAGGGCGGCTCGGCTGCTCAGCGGCTCGGCGGCAGTGCAGCTCGGCGCCCGGGCGGCTCGGCGGCAGGGCGGCTCGGCTCCCGGGCGGTTCGGCGGCAGGGCGGCTCGGCTCCCGGGCGAATCGGCGGCAGGGCGGCTCGGCTCCCGGGCGGCTCGGCGGCAGGGCGGCTCGGCTCCCGGCGGTTCTGCTGCTAGGCGGCTCCCGCAGGTAGGGCGGCGGTTGGGCCGCAGGTAGGGCGGCGGTCGGGCCGTAGGTAGGGGGGCGGTAGGGCCGCAAGTGGGGCGGCGGGCAGGCCGCAGTTAGGGCGGCGGGCGAGCCGCAGGTAGGGCGGTGAGTGGGCCGCAGGTAGGGCGGCGTGGGGCCGGGACGGGCGGCGCGCGGGCGTCGAGGGGACGGGACGGGCGGCGCGCGGGCGTCGAGGGGCCGGGACGGGCGGCGCGCGGGCGTCTAGGGGTCGGTCCGGGTGGCGCGCGGGCGTCTAGGGGCCGGGACGGGCGGCGCGTGGGCGTCGAGGGGCCGGGACGGGCGGCGCGCGGGCGTCTAGGGGCCGGGACGGGCGGCGCGCGGGCGTCTAGGGGCCGGGACGGGCGGCTCACGGGCGTCGAGGGGCCGGGACGGGCGGCGCGCGGGCGTCGAGGGGCCGGGACTGGCGGCGCGCGGGCGTCTAGGGGCCGGGACGGGCGGCGCGCGGGCGTCTAGGGGCCGGGACGGGCGGCGCGCGGGCGTCTAGGGGCCGGGCCGGGCGGCGCACTGGCGTCTAGGGGCCGGGACGGGCGGCGCGCGGGCGTCTAAGGGGCCGGGACGGGCGGCGCGCGGGCGGCTAAGGGCCGTGACGGGCGGCTAAAGGGGCCACTAGGGGCCAAGAGAGAGGGGAGCGCGACCCGGGTAGGGGCAGAGTGCGCTCCGGGCAGGAAAAAAAAACGGTGGGCCCTAGGAACAGTTCCCACGAGGGAACCTGCTCGATACCATGAGAAAAGTAGAACGAGAATGAATGAACTATGAATGAAGTGAGTACATATGGGAAACCCTAATTGGGTTGTACCCCCTATGGGATACCCCACTATAGCCTACACAACAGCATAAGCTATATATATATGTTCTGACATGTGCTATATGTATCATATCTGCTGCTAGTGCAACCCCTCTTTCTGTTTCTAACTTTCTGCTAGCGTTTCTCGACAGAGGAGTGGACTGTGGCGAGGAGTACATGAAGCGGAAGCGCTGAAGGACCTGCTGCACCATGTGTGACTGAGTCAGGGTAATGGTGCGGCGTGCTCTGTCCCGGGTGATCTGCAAGCCAAGATAGCTGCGCAGCTCTCCCAGGTCTGTGCACGTGTGTCTCTTCTGCAGCTCCGATTTCACTAGGGCAAGTCCCTCAGCGTCAGCAGTGGCAAAGACTAAGTCGTCGACGTACACGTGGATGTAGAACGGCGGCAGCAAAGTGTCAGTGCGCAGAAACAGCGACGGGTCAGCAGTCGAAGGAGCAAACCCAAGGGCCGCAAGTGTCGTCCTCAGTATGTTGTGCCACTCGCGAGGCGCCTGACGGAGACCGTAGACTGGCCGCCAGAGGCTCCACTGGGTACCTGCAGGAAACGACCCAGTGAAGCCAGGTGGGTGGCGCAGCCAGATCTCCTCGTGCAGGCTGCCCTGCAAGAAAGCTGTGCTGAAGTCAAGAGAGTGAAGCTCGTAGTCACGCTGAGCGGCGACGTGCAGCAGAACCCGAAAAGTGGTCATCTTCAGGGTAGGGGAGAAGGTCTGGAAGAAGTCAACTCCCTGTCTCTGACTGAAGCCTCGTGCAACGTAACGCGCCTTGAAGACAGGCGGAGAACCCCGCGGCCACTTCATCCTGAAAATCCACATGCCACTGACGATGTCGCCTCAGGTGGGGGAACAGCGTCGACGTAAGTGCCTGTGGACTTCCAGGATGCCATCTCCGCATCCATGGCTGACTGCCACTGAGAGGAGAAGGGACCCTCAATTGCCTCTGCGTAAGAGCGCGGGGTCGGAATGTCTGGTGCATCCGAGTCTCCCTCAAGTGCAATCAGCATGGACACGAGATGAGGTACAGCAGCTGCAAAGCGCTCAAAGTCCTCCTGCCTGTCCTCAAGGACGTCCGTGCCAAGAGCACACTCACCCCCGATGGACGGAGGACAGACAGACTCAGACTCTGCAACAAGACTAGTGGCGTAGTCTAGACGAAAGCGAGCAGCAAAGTCGACAAGCTCAGCAACTAGGGCAGACGCAGCAGCAAACTCAAACGAAGGGTCAGTAACAGCAGTGGCCAGGAGACCGGTGACAGTAGGGCTGGCAGCACGAGCTAAGTCAGACTCAGGGTCTGGAACGTGCGGAAGAGAGGACGGAGGAGGAGACGGCAGGGGAACACGCTGTGGAACAGAGGAAGGACGAAGTGCCATAGTATGCGTGCCGGGGACAGGAGGGGGACGCTCACAAGGAACACGACGACCAGTTCGACCAGCGCGAGCAGGCGAGGCAGGACGAGACGCAGGCTCACGACGCTCTATAAGCAAGTCTGTCTGCTCAGTGTAAGGAGAAGGAGCAGGCAGTGGAGAGCCTGGCTGTAACGGGAGGCCAGTAGAAGACGGGAGGCTAAGAACCTGGCGAAGCACGGAGTCAGGCGGTGGCGGAGACGACGGTGACGGCGGAGCGAAGAACAGTCGCGGCTATGTAGTACCACCAGCACTAGTACCACCAGCACCAGCACCTCCAGCAGCAGCAGAACCTCCAACTCCAGCGCCTCTAGCTCTAGTGCCTCTTGCTCCAGTACCTCCAACTCCAGGGTCTCCAGCTCCAGCGCCTCCAGCTCCAAAGCCCACAGCACCACCAGCTCCGGCAGCTCCAGCACCTCCAGGACGAGCACCAGCAGCACCAGCTCCTCCAGCAGCTCCAGAACCTCCAGCCCCAGGGCTTCCAGCAGCAGCACCCCGAGAACCGGCACCTCCAGCTCCAGGGTCTCCTACTCCAGGGTCGACAGGACCAGCTCCAGAGCCTCCAGCTCCAGGGCCTCCAGCAGCAGCACCCCCAGAACCAGCACCTCCAGCTCCAGGGTCTCCAACTCCAGGGTCGACAGCACCAGCTCCAGGGCCTCCAGCTCCAGTTCCCCCAGCAGCAGCACCCCGAGAATTGGCACCTCCAGCTCCAGGGTCTCCAACTCCAGGGTCGACAGCACCAGCTCCAGGTCCCCCAGCTCCAGTGCCTTCAGCAGCAGTACCCCCAGAACCGGCACCTCCAGCCCAAGGGTCTCCATCTCCAGCGCCTCCAGCTCCAGTGCCTCCAGCTCCGGCCGCGCGACTCCGAAGGCGGGTGCGCGAAGTAAGCCACTCGCGCAGCTGCCGCGGCGAGAGAGGTGACCGCTGCAACGTGGCACCAAGAGGACCTCCAACAGATTCAGCACCCCTAGGCTCAGCACCAACAGACTCAGTACCCCCTGGGCTAGCACCTCGAGGGCCAGCACCTCCAGTTCCAAGGTCTCAAACTCCAACGCGCGGGTCTCCAGCTCCAGTGCCTCCAGCACCACGGACCCCGGCAGCTCGAGTACCTCCGGTACGAGCACCTCCAGGACCCTCAGCGCCAGCACCCCCAACGCCTCTACGACGAGCAGCTCCAGCAGCTCCAACCGCAGCACCTCGAGCAGCAGTACCTGAGTCGCTAGTGACCTCTACAGGCTCAGCCAAGGGGAGTGGGTCTACCTCAGACACACCAGAAGGGGCAGGACCCTGAGGGGGGAGGGGGTCTACCTGAGGGGGACCTGGAGCGAGGAAATGCGGTAAGGGAAGAGATGGTAGAAAGGAACCGACTCATCAAAGGTGACGTCCTGAGAGGGGAAGACACGGCGCGAGGTGGGGTGGTAAAACTACCAGCCAGGCGCGTCAGGGACAAAGCCAAGGAAGACACAGGGAATGGTGCGGGAGGAGAGCTTGTCCGTGGACGTATCGCGGACAAGGGCACGAGCACCCCAGACCCGGAACACCGACGCATCACCAACCTCTCCCGTCCAACGCAGTGTCGGCGAGGTCTCCGGCAAGGAGACACGGGCCAAAGGTTGAGTTGCTGCGCGGCGTACCGGACCGCAAATGGCCACAGAAAATGGGGAACCGCCGCATGGATCAAGGAGGTACGAGCGATCTCCATGACCAAGCCAATAAGGCGCTCAGCAGCCCCATTTTGCTGCGGTGAGCCCGGAAGCGTGAACGACTGGAGGATGCCCTCCCCCTGACAGAAGGCCCGCAAGAGATCGGAGGAGAACCCACCACCTCTGTCAGAGTGCAGACGCAGGACAGGGAGGTCCTGGCGGAACCTGCGGCGGAGCTGGAGACGAACTGCTCAGATCCAAGGGATCAGGACAGCAGGGACCTCACCCTTGGTGCGCAAGGGGAAGACCGTAGTGTAACGCGAGTAGTTGTCGACAATCAGCAGAAAGTACTGCTCGCCGCCCAGTCCACGAACGCGGGCTGGGCCCCACACGTCCAGGTGGAGGGTCTGCAGGAGAGCCTCTGTCGGGGGAAACGAGGAGGAGTGAGGAGCGGCGCGCTGCCGCCCCTCGACACAAGGAGGCGACGGTGCATGCCACGTAGACGTGGCAAGGAGGGGTGACCCAGACGGTGGTGCCAGAGAAGATTCTGGTGTGACAGGGAGCGACACTCACAAGGGGAGGCTACCTGACCTGACGCAGACACCTGACCAATAGCAGCTACCTGAGTAGACGCAGTCGTCAGTGTGTAAAGACTCGACCCTGGCCGACGGGTAAACGTGGCCAGGTGGCGGTCGGTCCGGGAGCACGTACAGATCACCACACGCTGTCCTCCAGGGGTAAATGTGTCAACCCACTGGTCCTGGAGAACTGCGTTGCTCACCAAGTTCGTAGAGAACGAGGGGAGGTGGAGGCCTGTCAGTGAGCCCGGCGGAACCGCCGAGCACGGGAGCACAATGGTGGACCGTGCAAGAACTGGGCCCCCTGAGGGGTCAGCCAGAGACACTGCAACAGGTGCAGGAAGTGGCATGAGTGCGGTACTGTCGCGAAAGAAACAGCGAGAAGCACCTGAGTCAAGCGTGAAGGTGTGCAAGGCCTCAGTAGGCGCAGTAACTGAGAGAGCAGACTCTCTAGCACCTAAGCCAGCAGCATCACTAGCACTTATAGCAGTAACCTCTATACCGGGGTCGTGCTGCACACACAGGTAACAGTCACCTTCAGCACCACCAGGAAACGCATACATGGCAGTAAGGATGGCGTCATAGTCTAAAGCAAAGACATCAACGCCCGACCTAAGCAGCTCAAGCCAGTGGGGGATCTCAGCCTCGTCTCCAAACTCTGCGTGCCAGGCGTCACTCAAATAGGAGAAGCAACGGGACTATGCGTGACCAGCTGTCCCACAGGTCTGACCAGCTCGACGACCTGTGCGAATGACGTACGGGCAGCGACCAGGACTCGGAGACGTCCCACGCTGGTAAAGCCACTCACGAAGCTGTTGGGGCATAAGGGTCGGACGCCGCTGTAGCTGCATCTGGCCACCGCCAGAAACTCCGCACCGAACAGCGCCACAGGGACTGCTACTATGGTCGCCACCACTCCCACTGCTTCCACCACCGCCGGCACCACTCCCAGTGCTGCTGCGAAGTGAAGTCATGGCGGGCAAGCTAGGAGGAGCGTGACATCTAGGGTAGGACGGAGTGAAGGCAGTAGCATGAGTAGCAGCAGCAGTAGTAAGAGCAGCAGAGCGGCTCGGCGAGGCTAGGCTGTAGCACCTCCAGTACTTGTAGCAGTACCTCCAGCAGCAGCAGCAGCAGGGTGGATCGGGTTGGGCAGGGCGGCGCGTGCTGGGCGGCGCGGGCAGCAGGGCGCGCGCTGTGCAGGGTAGCAGGGCGCGACGAGCGGGCTGCAGCAGGGCGCGATGCGCGGGCAGCAGGGCGCGGCGCGTGGGCTGCAGCAGGGCGCGACGCGCGGGCTGCAGCAGGGCGCGACGCACGGGGCAGCAGGGCGCGACGCGCGGGGCAGTAGGGCGCGATGCGCGGGCTGCAGCAGGGCGCGACGTGCGGTGCAGCAGGGCGCGACGTGCTGGCTGCAGCAGGTCGCGACGCGCGGGGCAGACGTAGGGCGCGACGCGCAAGGCAGCAGGGCGCGACGCGCAAGGCAGCAAGGCGCGACGTGCGGGCAGCAGCAGGGCGCGATGCGCAGGGCAGCAGGGCGCGAGCTGCAGCAGGGCAGGGCAGGGTACGCGCGGGGCAGCGCGACGCAGGGCAGGGCAGGGCGTGCGCGGGGCAGCGCGACGTAAGGCAGGGCAGGGCGTGCGCGGGGCAGCGCGACGCAAGGCAGGGCAGGGCGTGCGCGGGGCAGCGCGACGCAAGGCAGGGCAGGGCAGGGCGCGCGCTATAGGCGCAGCGCAGGGCAAGGCGTAGGGTAACGCGGTAACCGCAGTCGGTCACTAGGTAATGGTGGGCTCGAAAAAAAAAACGGTCATACGGACCTACTGCTCTGAAACCATGTCAGAAACTAACGAGTAGGAATTTCTGCATTGAATGAGTTGTGGTTACAAGTACTAACCCTAACATTGGGTTGTATCCCATATGGGCTACCCCACTATAGCCTACATAGAACTAGCACAGATCATATGGCTTTACCGTAGTGTCATGCACACGATCATTCATTGTATAGCAACGCTCTTTCATCCTAGCACTCGCTTGTCTCTTTTGCCCTGCAATTGTCATGGCAAATATCTGCAATCATCAGTTATAGCTCAGCTCATCCTTTCAGTTCTTAGGTAGGATACCGTAGCGCAAGTACGGTATGTGGTCGAGCAAGAATTTTCCGTAACAAGTGGTAACAGTTCGTGGTGTGTCAAATACGGTATGAGAATCTGACCGTCAACGGTTTTGATCTACGCAATCACGATGACCTTGATTAGGCGACCATGTGAGCACCACGCCATGCCGGGCCCAATAATGTGCTTGCCAACTCAACAACGACCTTGTAAATCACACGCAAATGGGAGATTTTGGGCAATGCGCTTCCACGTCCACCACATGCTGCGTGCATCCAACATACGTACTGTCTTTTCATTCCTCCCCCCCCCACCCCCCCCCCCCTTCCCCCCTTTTTTTTCTTTTCTTTTTGACTACTACTACTATTTCAATTGATCAAAACATCTGAATGGATGATTACTCTTCTCAGCAACCAAACTCTTATAATTATCTCCATCATAAGGCCACAATACATGTCGTACTAGCCTCCCTTCCTTAGGGAACAACCCTCTGGCCATCAGGAACCTTCTACCTTCCCCCATTGAGAACGGCCCTCTGGCCAGCAATGGGACCCTCGGTCCCTTTCCACCCTTGAGAACGGCCTTTTGGCTAGCAACGGGACCCTCGGTCCCTTTTCCCCCCTGGGAAACGGCAATCTGGCCACAAACAGAACCCTCGGTCCAGGCCTCTGGTTAGGTTTTAAGCTACTCTTTCACGTAAGGCCAACACCCCGCTTTCACTTTTTCTGTAAGGGTGCACACAAAACCTATTATTTCTAGTAAGGGTGCAAGCATTATAGAACGATTTTCTAGTTGTTTCACTTTTCTGAATGGTCAAGTTGTTGGTGTTGCAGTGAGTTTTGCAGAGGAATTAGCGCGGTTAACTCAAGATCGATTATGATGTGGGCATTTGTGAATGAGGTAGCATTTTTCGCGAGTAATCTTACCATACTCTGTTAGATCTAACTCAATATCATCAGAGTTACTACACCACATAACTCTGAAATATTAGTGTACTATAACCAAGCACTTTTCCTTAGGGTTAAAATAATGACCACTCTGATAAAAAAGGGTGCATAGTCAAACCCAACCTTATAGTAAGGGTCATAAGGGTGAATCACCCTATCAACCAGAGGCCTGCCTCGGTCCCTTTCCCCCCTGGGGAGCGGCCCTCTGGCCACAAAAGGGACCCTCGGTCCCTTTCCCCCTTTGGGAACGGCCCTCTGGCCACAAAAGGGACCCTCGGTCCCTTTCCCCCTTTGGGAACGGCCCTCGGTTCCTTTTCCTCCCTAGGGAACGACTCTTTTGCCATGAACGGGACCCTCAATCCCTTTCTCCTTCGGAAACGTTGTGGGTGTCGAGACGGTCACCCTTGCGAGGGTGTAAATAGTGGTGACCTTTTTTGCCAAACAATTGGCTCGCACCCCATTTGTTGCATTAAGATCAAAAACCCAAAAATAAGAAATAACATAAATGAGATGCATATGAGAAAATATATTAAAGCGCATACTTGTTTAGCAATAGAGTAGTTGTCACAGCAGGGGTGCCCTTGTAGTTTCATCTCTAAAACGCCACAGGCAATTTTGTTGGTGGTGTTCTGCAGGCACTGGCGGAGGGGGAGCGAGGGGAAATAGGAATCTTCCCCCCTCTGCGTTTTTTGGGTTGACACATCGGTCAGCTCGTAAAACCGTGCCGAGCCTTCTATTTGCCCTCCGAACCAAACCGAAGGTAAATGCCAATAGAACGCTCGTTTACCCTCAGGGATGTGCACCCTTTGGAAGCTGCACATTTACCCTCCCCACCTTCCTCCTCAGGCAAATTTTGCCTCCCTCGCCCCCCATTCCGGCAACCACTCCTTACGGGGATGTGGGACAGCCATGAGAGAGAGGTGCTGGGGAGGGGAAACCGACACTCCACCCGTGAATTTGAAGACTGCTTTGCTGATTCGCCCTTCCTCACGCACAGGACCTTGACAAAAAAAAACCACGCTCCCTTCTTAGAGCAAACCCTAGTGAGCTACTCACTCCTCCCTCGCCAACTGCCACAGTGTAACAAGACGAAGGCGATCTCGTCATCCTCGATTTCGCCAACTCAGCTCCTTGTGATCCGAACCAGAATTCGGAACACACCCTAAGTACATTTCGGGAATTCAATGTTGGAATCCAACATTGAATTGTGCGGCTCGTAATTCTGAGTTTCCAACCGTGGGAACAACTCCAGAGAGCATACTACTAGTGCTGGACACAACGGGGCAGAGAACTCCAACAGCGCAGCAAAGTATTTGACAGCACAAGCAAGCATATTTTCCTACAGCCATGGCTACTTCCAACAGAGCTCGTGGTCATCATTATCAACGACACCATGGACGACAACAAGACAAATAATCTCTGCCCATTACCTTTTTGAATTCCTAGGCTATGCTTATTGGTTCTAGGATATGACAACAAGGCTAGTATGTCTTGTACATAATCATAATGACTATGCCTTGCTGTCCTTAGCTCTAGAAAGATGATAGGCGACCTGAGCGACCTGCTCGAGGCGCCCTTGCTAGGATCCTAGTATATTAGGATATATCTCTGAAATGTAAGCCATCATATGATCTCTTGTAAAGCTATCTTGCTACTATCTTTCTGAAATTCCCCTAAGAGCACTTCCTACTACTACTACTCTGCCAAAACAGCTTAGTGGCTGTTTCATTTGGTATCCGAGCTATCTTCGATCCTCTTTTTTGAGAACAGCGTCATGACGACTAATAAGGTACCTTCTCGTGATGAATGGGCCAGCTACTTGGAAACGTACCGAGCCCAACTTGTTGCTGAAGTTAGAGAGAGCTTGCAAGCAGAGATGCAAGCTAGTGTAGCTGCAGCTGGAGTGGCGGCAGCAACCTCGAGCCCTGCTGCACCGCCAGACGGAAATCAGCGCGCTAGACCCGCCCTTCCTGATTTTTTCTTTCCCGGGAGAAACCAACCAGTCGTGAGCCGTTGGCTCTTTCTTGTTGAGCAATTCCTGCTCTTAAGTCACATACTACCTGCCGAGTGGACTGCTTTCACCGGCACCCTTCTTCGTGGATCTGCTATCACCTGGTGGCAATCCGTGCACGCGACCATCCAATCATGGGATCAATTCAAGCTGATCTTCACTGCAACCTTCCAACCGGTGAACCCGAACATCAGAGCACGAAGAAGAGTCAGGACAATCAGGCTCCTACCGCGGCGACTGATGAGTTCTTGGAGGATGATGAGGATGAAGAGCTGGAAATCGACATCGCCAAGGAAGATGCTTTCCGTCTTCGTTATATAGCAATTTTACTCATTCCGATGGTGCTCTCACAGGAGATTAAGGCCATCATTGCCGCAGTCCGTCTCCTGATGACGAAGGTCTGGAGCTCATCCTTGACGGAGAATGCTGGGGCTACGGCTAACATACAAGAGATGACACCTGGTTATGTGGCGAAGACGCGTTTCTGCCGGCTTCAGATCTCCTTTCTGGATGAGCGGGACGCTCATCACGTCAAGTTCCACGTTTTCGAGTACCAGAAGGCGAATGCTCCCGTGATCAAGTGCATCTGGCAGCATACGGAGGACGCTACGTACCTTAAAACCCGTGGGCCAAGAAGGCCAATTTTGGCTCATCCTTCCTAATGTTGGTTGGGTGTCCCAAAAACGCCTGTCCTGATTCCCGATTTCTGAGACCTAGGCCAACATTTTCGACACTCCTATTGGCTCGCGGCCGAATATTGTCCTCACTCCCAACCAACCTTCCTAAGCTTGAATAGTTTGACCAGAGAAGCTTCTGGTCCACTACCCTGCAGTGTCCTGCCTGCTCTGCAATGGACAGCATTATGACATTTATCATGATCTGTTTATCACAGAGCGGCAGAACAATATAGGGAAGTGGAACCTTACCTTGGGAAAGGCTCATAGTATCAATGGTAACTGCATCGGTCATTTTCTTAGCGTCACAGCTTTACCTCTTTCGGCCCTTACTGACGATCTCTGTTGCGCTCGCAGCTGCCTCTCTGCGCACCTCTGCTCTTGTCACCCCCATACTGAAAAACCCTTCCATCGCTCTTGTCTCGACCGGCAGCAACCGCGAAGAGTGGATCTGCACGCAAGTGTGCTGTGGGAAAGCGAAGGGGAAAACATTCTTAACCGCTGCGGATCACATCATATCTGCAACTCACCTGCTGAACCAGGAGAAGCTGGGTACTACCACAAAAGCCTCAATGGACAAGACCAACCTTGCCGGAGTGAAGAAAGACTACAACTTATGAGGCTGCAGAATGAGAACCGCGTGCTATTGGGTGGAGTGCAGTAGTCAGTGTAGTCATCATCTTCAGCCTGTTGATGAATAAGGGCTGCCAAGTAGTTATCAAATGAGTAACAATTTTTTTTTCTCCTTAGCAGGCCTTAACGACAGTGGTAATTTCCAATCCTGGTCCTCATCGTCGTTGTAGTCGTGACCGGGGGTAAACAGATTGTCCGTACATGCCCCAATCGGACGTGGTGCTGGTTCTAGCAGCGGTGTGCGCATGTGGCGACGACGTGTTCCCCGTGTATGGCGCATCGCCATGCTGCTAATGATGTTGCGCATGGGTCCAGGCTGCGACGGCTGCTGTTGCTGGTGCTGAACCGTTGAGTTAGAGTTGCGCAATGCGGGCTGGGAGCCCTGGGCGTGACGCACATCCCGTCTTGCGTCTTGTCGGGTGGCCCAAGTGCTCAGATTGGACTTGCAAGAGCTAGAGCGGAATTTACATCGCTACATCGATTTGACAAGTGCCGAAACTTTGTGATGATTTTGCAGTAAAGGCGTCGTGGTCGTCGCTCTTCCTTCTTGTCGGCGTAGAAGGCGATATGTTCTCGTTCTCGTCGCGGCGCGGCGCGGGGCACTGCTGATCCATATCGTGCTGTTCGACGAGAAGGGCGGCATAGAGGGCGACTTCTAAGATAGCCCTCTGTTGCCTAAGAGCGCCTTGCAGGGTCGCCATTCGTGGCCGAGTCCTGCGAGCACGATGATAACGGATATTTTCTCTGAAATCAAGCTCCCTTGCTTCGGCGACAGAACAAAGCAAGACAGAGTTTCAACCTGGATCAGAACAGCAGCAGATATCATTATTCTCACAAACACAAGACTACCTGATAACCATACTTACTGGAAATCCCCATCTTTCACCACAGTCCTGACAACACCACCTACTGACAAAGCCGGAGGAGTTGCCGTTCTTACCAGAGACCCCACTGTCCTCTTCACACACACTAGTACTCACCCGTCAGGAAGACTGATTGTCGCCACCGCCAGCCGTTTCGGTTTCACTCTCACCCTTGTTGCCGCTTATTCTCCCGCAGACGCAACGGATAGATGCTCTTTCCTGACGAACGTAGTCGGTCCAGCCTTTGACCGGATCCCCACCACTGACCACGTAGTTCTCCTAGGCGACCTGAACACGGTAGAGGACCCAATATTAAACCGGACATCCCAATCAGGCACTTCTCTAGAAAACGACAGACTCATTTCACGTTGCAGCCGCTTTCGCACGCTCCATCCTAAGCTCAAAGAATATACCTTTTATGCAGCCTCTAAGCAATCCAGCTCTCGCATTGACCGCGCACTCGTTTCTTGCTCGCTTCTACCGCACCTTGACATAGCTGTGTCAGAATATTATGCTCTAGCCTGTAGTGGGGTGCTCTATAGCGAGTACAACCCTTCTAGGATTTGCTATTTGTATCCTCATTCTTGCTAGTGCAACTCCTCCTTCTTTGCCTAAACTGTTTCTTGCCTAGCTAGGGCTTTCCTAGCTATGGCGCCTTCTTCTACTGCTCATCTTCACATGGTATCAGAGCGATATGCTCCTGGCCTGTGGGCCCCACCTCACTGCTTCCGCTGCTACTGCTACTCCCTGTCCGCCGCGCGCCCCGTGGTGCGCGGCGTCGAAATTAGGGTTTTTCAGCCCGCCGTGCGCCCCGAGGCGCGCGGCGGTTTTCTGCCCGCCGTGCGCCCCGAGGCGCGCGGCGGTTTTCTGCCCGCCGTGCGCCCCGAGGCGCGCGGCGGTTTTCTGCCCGCCGTGCGCCCCGAGGCGCGCGGCGGTTTTCTGCCCCGCCGTGCGCCCCGAGGCGCGCGACGGGTTTCTGCCCCGTCACTCGGCGCGTCGCCCCCAGGAGGCGCTACGACGGGCGACGGGGACCCGCGCGTCGCCCCCCGTCGCCCGTCGTGGCCTGCGCGCGGCCCGTACAGCCGGCGCGCGGCCCGTACGGGCTGCGCCAGGCCTGCGCGCGGCCCGTACGGGCTGCGCCAGGCCCGCGCGCGGCCCGTACGGGCTGCGCCAGGCCCGCGCGCGGCCCGTACGGGCTGCGCCAGGCCCGCGCGCGGCCCGTACGGACTGCGCCAGGCCCGCGCGCGGCTCGGGCCGCCTGCGCGCGGTTCGGGAGGCTGTGCCAGGCCCGTGGGCGGCCCGTTCTTCGCTGCCCCTGTCCTCCCCGCTGTCCCCCGTGCTTCTGAAGGCGCCCCACCCCCCCTTCTGCCCGTTCTCTTGGATTAGGGTTTGGGGGTGGGGGGTATGGGGGTGCAGCTTCTGTGTGCCGTTCCCTGCTCCTCCTCCTCCTCCGTCTCCCTGTGCTGCAGCTGCCGCTGAAGGGGGGTGGACCTGTTGGAGCCGTCGGAGTGGTACTAAGGGGGGGTGAAGGGGGAGTGGAGCTAGGGGTGAAGCAGGGAGTGTGTGTCAGGGGGGGTGGTACTGTTTGGGGGAGGTTGAATGGAGGTTGCCGTCGTGTCGCCAGCAGCACCTGTAGTCCGGGGAGTTGCTCCGGTAGCCCAGTCGTAGCCACCTGTGCCAGTCGCCCGTGGGTCCGTTGCTCGTCTGCCGCTACTTTTAGCCGCGGGGCCAGTTACTCCAGTAGTCCGGAGCGCTGTTCCGGTAGCCGCTGTGCCAGTGTGCCTCCTGTTGCCCGTGTGTCTGCAGCTTCAGCCGTCGCCTCCTATCTCCTCTCCTCTCACTGTCCCTCCTCCTCCTCACTTGCCCGTTGTGACTACCACTAGCTTTGCTCATAATTGTGAACTTTAAACTATTGCTTCCTGAACTTGTGCTCAGAATGTGTGGTGACATTGTGATCCACCCTGAGCTTGTTCTGCTTTGCTTGCTCTGCTGATTACACCCCACTTTGGCTATGGGGGTGTGTCAGAATATTATGCTCTAGCCTGTAGTGGGGTGCTCTATAGCGAGTACAACCCTTCTAGGGTTTGCTATTTGTATCCTCATTCTTGCTAGTGCAACTCCTCCTTCTTTGCCTAAACTGTTTCTTGCCTAGCTAGGGCTTTCCTAGCTATGGCGCCTTCTTCTACTGCTCATCTTCACAAGCTGCACACATACGGCCGGAGGAATACATTTCAGATCACGGTTTTGGGATTAAAATCGCCTTAAAAATCAACTTAAAATCACCTCTTCTCACCTGGGTCCAGGCATCTGGAGGTTGCATGCAGCGGCGATAGGCAAGCCCGGAGTGCGGAGAGCGGTGGAAGCTGCCCTGACAAAGGCGGCTGAAGAAGGGGAAGGGAATTTCGAGTTACTCCTGGGAAGACTCATTGCGGGGTTACGCTCATACATGAAGGAGGAGAACAAGAGGGTGAAAAAAAACAACGGCTCACCTGGCAGACGTGGTGGCGGAGCTTCACCAGGAGCAGATGAGAAACCCGGGGTGTCAGAAGACGCGAGACTTGCTGCACGTCAGAGACGCGCAACTGAAAGAGTATCATGCGTCAAGAAGGGACAGGCTTCACGTGATGACGGGGACAAACGTGGAGTTAGCTGGGGAGGTCCCTTCACCTTTCCTATCGGCGAGGGTCAAGGTCAGGAAGCAGAAAACACAAATTTCGGAGCTGATGGTTGGCGGCTCCAAGATCTCTGACTCACCTGGGATCCTGAAGGCCGCGACGCAGTACTTTACCGACCTGTTTGGTACTGACGGTCGGACGTCGGCAGAAAAGTGGAAACCACTTGCTGGGAGGAAGTTGGATGCAGAGTCCGCGGCTGGGCTTGAGGCAGACTGGACGGAGGCAGAGGTGAAGCAGGCTTTCAAAGCGCTGGCGGACGGAAAATCCCCTGGGAAAGATGGGCTCCCTAAAGAGCTCTTTGAAAGACACTGGGACGCCCTTGGCAAGGAATTTCTCCGCATGGCACAGTCCTTAACTGACTCAGCATCCATTCCTGCAAGCATCAAAGAAGCGGTTACAATTCTGCTCCATAAAAAAGGAGAGAAGGAAAACTTGGATAACTACCGACCAATCACATTACTGAACTTTACGTACAAAGTGCTGGCGCGGGTGGTGGCGAATCGGATGAAACCGCATCTGCACAAGGTGATTTCGGCGGAGCAGTACGGTTTCATTCCCGGCAGGAGAATCTCAGACGCCATCGGCGTTGTCGCTGATGTTATTGAGGCGGCGAAAAAAGGAAACGAAGACTGGTATATGTTGCTGGTGGATTTTCGCAAGGCGCTTGGCTCGTTGTCAAGAAGCTTCCTTTTCAGTGTCCTCAAGGAAATGGGCTTTCCAGCAAGATTCGTCGGCTGGGTGGAAGGTCTGCACAAAGACACCAAAACGAGGCTGCTGACTAATGGCTGGCTAGGGGAAGCAGGGCTGCCCACTCGCTCCTTACCTGTTCCTTTGCGCGGTGGAGCCTCTGGCGCAGGAAGCGGTGCGGCAGAAGCTTGGTCTCTGCAATAAGGCAAATCAGCGGTTAGCCTACGTTGGCTATGCAGACGACACGACACTTTTCCTGGACGGGAAACGACAAATCGCCAGAGCTGAGAAGTTGCTGACTTATTTTGCCGGGCTGTCGGGGCTGCAGACGAACAAGAACAAGTCGGTGATCCTCCCGATCGGCCACAACATCGGTAGGAGGCCGGGCACGCTGGGAGGTTTTAAGTGGGCTAAGGCAGACGAAGCAGAGAGGGTTCTGGGTGTCTGGGTCACCCCATCCGGAAGCAGTGAGCCGACCTGGAAGCGGGCTTTCGAAAAAATAATCGTGGAACTGATAAAATGGAAGGCGCTATTCCTCACGATCGCAGCGAGGGTTGTGATCATCAACTGTTACATCACACCGAGGATAGCGTATCAAGCACAGGTGTACCCCCCAACAGAGGAGATTTGGAAGAGGCTCATGAAGCTGATTCACAACTTCCTAACGGGCAACAATGCATCGGCAGAGAAAGGTTTTGTGCTGTGGAACTGGGGGCTGCTTACCACGCCGAAGGCTGACGGAGGCCTCGGAGTTTTAGACCCGGAGATTTTACTCGCCTGTCTTGCTGCGAGGAGAATCGGCTGTCTGCTGCTGGAGGAGAATGGGAAAAAGAAAGAGATTATGCTCAAGGCGGCGGGGCTACCGCTTGGGGAGGACACATTTCTGGCTCACGAACGGCTGTTGAAGCACTGGCCGGGGGATGATGAGCGCTGGATGCGGACGTGCGAGACCTTCATGAACTCTCCGATTGCAGACACCGGAAAGTCCTGTAGCACAGAGGAGGTGGCACAGGAGAGGATAGTTTTCAACCGGAAGCTGCTGCTGAACGGCACGAACCCAGTGGGGGGGCAGAAGGAAGCTAAGGGTCTCTGGGCGACGCGGCTGGGGGACCTGGTAACCGCGCAGCAGGATGGTGTCGTGGAGATTAAATACATCGACACGCTAGAGCGGGAGCTGCGCAGTAGGGACTCAGCTCGGCTGGCTCTCAAAGCACTTGGTGCAGCGCCGCAGGAGTGGAAAGCTGTGCTTACTCCAGATGCCAGAGGCGAGGGGGCAAAGTCTGTGGGGCAAAACTCGCCAGGCACTGGCGGAGATGGGATTCATGCAGCGGCAACCATTTTCCGATTGGCGGTTTTCACGAACGGGCAGTTGTCGTCCCTGAAGCAGCTGAGGGAATCGTGGGCCAAGCCGGATGCAGTTCTTACGAAGCAGGGGAAGTGGTCCGGCAAAAGGAGCGGCAAGATAGACTGGGAGCGAGTCATCCATACCAGGAACTCGCTTGTCATCCCGAACCGTCCGCGTGATGTCCTCACACGCATCCACAACCACAACCTTCAGGTTGGGGAGCGGGTGGATTTTCTCAGCAGCAAACCGAAGTGCCCATACTGCGGGGAGATTGAGACACAGGACCACTGCCTTTTTAGCTGCCCGATGATTCAGCCTGTGGTCTCTGGTCTCCAGCGCGCTCTGTGCATGCTTAACCCCGCAAGGACACCTGCCTCGTTCGGCGATCTACTGTTCCAGGAAACTGGAACCACGTCGGACTTTCCTGAGGCCACATTGACAGCCATCACTTTCCACCAGCTGTGGGTGGAACGCTGCGATGCGAGCTTCCGTGGGCAGAAGTTCAGAGCTCGGCGGGTACTCAGAAAAATCGGGACGGCTTTTCGGCTGCATGCAAGGGTGTACACGAGGGTGACGGGGGCAAAATGTGAGAGGCTGGTCAAGTCGGGGAAACTCAAGAGGGTCAGAGGGGTTTTTGAAGCAGAACAAAAGATGCTGATGAGGATCAGGGAGGCTGGCGACAAGAAGTGGAATTGGTCGGCCAGTTTCGCGGCAATTTGGAACAGGCCAAAGAGGGCTTTCCTACCGCCCTAGTCGTCGCGCTGGGCAGCGCAAGGTGTCTGCCCTCACGCTCAGTTACGACTGCTATTGCTGTATGCATTGTCCTTTAATGTATACTTCAATTCAAAAAAAAAACAAACAAACAAACAAACAAACAAACAATCAATCGAGGGGGGATGGGAGGCGAAATTTGTGTGCCTCACAGATGACGCCAACTCAGCATCACCTGGGAGGCAAAAAGCTTTCGCGCCACCTGTCATGCACACCGAATTGTCACCTGCCAGCTGACCAAAAAAACGCACACGTCATCACATGCAACAGATATAGGGTGCACACCACACAATCACAACTTGTCAACCACCTGTCACAGCACCTTCCTCATCTCTGCCACAACCAGATTACCGATGTGAAACCTCCCTAAACCCAACCTAACCACATCAAAACCCATCTTGCTTCAAAACTTCAAAACTTGAGTCCACTCTTATTGCCCACTCTCATTCTCCATTCAGTTAGACGTGTTCTATTCTTGTGTCTGCCAGGTTTGTTCCGTAGGTTCCTTCACCACTTGTAGTTGTGTTCGCCCTCGATTTTCGCTATCCCGTATATGTTAAGCATCTGACGAGCCTTTAATGATTTCGATAATGATTCTCCGTTCTTCTGCTAGAAATATTTTTCCCCAAAACAGAAACACGGTTATATCTCTTAGTTACCACCGTTGAAACTCCGCTATAATTATGTTGTAGGTTCTGTTGTACGATCCTTGGTGCATCTCACTATTTTTGTTGCTCCTATTCATGGCTACATGGTGCTATGTGTGTCTCCTCCCATTGGTCATATTATGATGTTCTAATCATGCACCATAATTCATATTTTTTTGTATGTACATCTTTGTTGCAGTGGATGATGATTTCACCGTGGACCAGGTTTTCTTTTTCAGTCAGGCATCATTGAAGGTACGTATGCAAAAGTTCAGCATATGATGAGTCATTCCAGTGCTTTTTATGTCTCCTACATATCGTTTGCCACTTGATCTTGATAACCGTCATTGGATGATGCGATGTGATTAACCTGGTTACTTTTCTTGTTTATTTTATTCATCCAGAATCCACTACAGCTTTCGTTTTTTTGTATGTGGGCAGTTAAACGTAAGCCTTCTAATGTGGTGCGGATTATTTCGTGATGCAGGGTTACAGTGTCGTAACCAGCTCGCTGTTTTTACATCCTCTCTCGTTTTCTCCAATATAAGTCATTTTTCAAGTTAAACTTCCACTTATCTGGCTATTTGTTTATTGTGTCAAATGCAGAAACGCTGGATTTATTACAGTTGTAGATGCATTGTCGAAACCTTCTACTGCTGGCTTTTTATCCAGGATCTTGTATTTTTTTTTAACAAACTGTATGCATTGTTATGGAATATGATTTAGAACAAAAAAGTTGTACTCCCAAATTGCACATAGGAACTTAAAGCCATCCTGTATGTGCACCAGAACCAGAACCAATAGAAGTCGAACCTCACACGTGTGTGATTGGTCTGTCATTGGACACAAATGTGTTCTACAAATGTCCCAAAACTGTCCAAATCTGTCCCCCAAAACACTTTCGCGACACTGTCAAGGAGTCTTGCGGGATAGATTTGGGACTCTTGGAACTGTACCCTAGTTGTTCCCGAAAGACACTTCCGGGACAGTGGTGAAATGTGTCCCAAAAGTCTCTCGCGGGCTGGTTTTGGGACGGTTTTGGGAGCTGGGATTTTGGAGATGGCATTGCGCGGCAACACGACGGAATCGACTTGTACGAGGATCGCCGCATCGCGAAACCCCCAACCTCGTCTGCTTCAGAGTCGTAGTAGCGACATGTGCTACTACTACTGGCGCTGCGCTGCTGATGCCGCTTGCGATGGGGCCATGGTTTCTGCCGGTGAAATGGGTGATAGCTGTTACGAATAGTAATGTGTAAGAACATTACTGTGCACTCCCGACCGCAACTAAGGAAACATGCAGTATCGAGAACGAATGCGAAGAGTCAGAATTGACTCAAAGCGTCAGACAGTTGGGATGCATCTGGACCGTCGCAGCAGACGGCATCGGGCAGCTGCAGGCAGAAGGATTCTGGCGGGAACAGTTTCGTAACTGTACGCACCGCACGGTTGGGAATGAATTTGAATAAGGGAATGTACCCCTTAGAGTACATGGCTAGCTAGGTCGATTCAAATTCCTCTGTACTCTTATTTATATCGTTGTATTTGCATGTTTTCATTATCTCAAGCATTTTACATTCACTCTGCTATTGAGGTCAAGGGCCCACCACCACTAGACTAGAAGTGTGCGAACCTTCCTGAGGTGATCCTGGTTACGATCTATTTCTGATCGCAGCATGGTATGAGAGCGACTCAGGAATCCTTCGCACTGCCATCTCCGAAATCCGCGACATTCGAAAAGTGGCGTCCGGCACACGCTTGCGTGTGAGAATGGCCGGAGGATCTGGTGGTCAGACTAATCTGACGGCTGAAGCGCAACCCAACCCGGCCGCGACAAGCGAGGAAACGACGACGATCGGCACCGAAGTCCTCGCACAACTTCTTCAGCGTCTCACCAGCTTGGAGCAAGGGCTCCAAACATTGCAGAACGGCGACACGGGAACATCCTCGCAACCTTCTCAACCGGCTCCAACTGGCCAGAACGTCGCCCCGCACACATTCTCCCTCGACACAAATAGTTCAACCCCCAAGACTCCCCGTCCCAGTGAAGAGGCAATTCTCTCTGCGCAATCAAGGTTTCTCAGCATATAAAAAATATAGACAAGTGTGTGTTTTTACGGCAGAGATTTCTATACCTGGAGCTTCGAGCTGGAGCTCCACTTGCAGAACGCTCAGATTTTTCACTATTTCGACGGGAGTTAAGCGGAGCCCGCTGAGGACACCGACGACGCCAAGGCGAGATATTACAATGAATCTCTGATGGCGTACGGGGTGCTCCTGCGGAACATGTCGTCGGAAGAGCAATTGAGCATCCGATCATACAAAACATTGGCCGCTCCAGCCCTCAACGCCTGGCGCCACCTGAACGGTGTGTATCAGCCAAAGGACTCTGTCTCTTCGAGCCGATTGCTCCAGCAGCTGCTGGAAACTAAAATGGCCCCAGGGAAGAAGGCCAACAGCTACATCAATCGCTGTCGGAGCCTTCGCGACCAAATCGCGAAGCTGGGAAGCTCGATCTCGGAGGATTTTTTTCGTTAATATCGTGCTTCAAGGGCTCGGCCCAGAGTGGCGGCCCTGCAAGGCGCTTCTCCGACAGCAGGGGGTCATCTCGGAGGCCGCCCTTTGCGCCGCCCTTCTCGTCGAACAACGAGATATGGATCAGCAGCAACCAGCGCCACGACGAGAACGAGAACGGCTCGCCTTCTACGCCGACAACAACGAAGAGCGAAGGCCGCGGCGCCTCTACTGCAAAGTTTGCAGAAATTTTGGGCACCTGGCGGATCGATGTAAATTCCGATCTCGCCCTCGCCAGACCAATCCGAGCAACTGGTCTGGCCGACAAGACGCACGAGGTGACGTGCGTCCAGCCCAGGGGTATCAACCCCCACCCGCACGCAACATGAACCCAGCGGTTCAGCATCAGCAGCAGCAGCCGTCAACGTGTGCCCAAGTACGCAACGTCATGAGCAACATGGCCATGACGAGCGAGTCACGTCGTCGCCGCGTGCGCTCACCTTCACCTGAGCCAGCACCGCACCCCGTTGGCGCGTTCTCCAACAATAATCCGTTCAGTCCGCGCCACGACTACACCGACGACAACGAACAGGACTGGAACCTTCCAGTCCCGCTGCTTGAAAGTCCCCCGCACGTACTTGATATGCGGGTGGCGCCACTCGACTGGCTCTCGCGCGAGCAATTTTTGAAGTTCGACACCCCGCACATCGTCACGCCGCGACTAGCGCTGCTCGCACGTGACGACAACAAGCGTTACAACACCTGGTACCTGGACAGCTGCTGCGGTCAGCATATGGTGGGCTCCGAGCATTACATATCCAACGTCGTCGCCACCCCCACAGTCACCTACGACACCGTGGCCAACAACACCCGCCTGCGTGCAAGCGCGCAAGGCATCGTCGTGCTCAAGGCACGCGGAAGCCGCACGCACATCACGCTCAACGATGTGCTGATCGTCCAGAACCTACGCTTCAACTTGCTTTCCGCCGCACAGCTCATGGATTGCGGCGTTGATCTCAGCACGGATCGCACAACACGCGACATCCTGCTGCACTACGAATCAAGGACTTTTCCCCGCAGGCAGATCGGACGAGCGCACTCCGAAAATGGAGTGTACGTCCTGGATTTTGACATCCCCGACTGCAGCGGCGATTCGCACAAGCTAATCGACCTCGTGCCACTGCGCTTCGAGCATATTCACCGCAGGGACAGGAAGCACCCTGACGGCAGACCGTGGGTGCCCCATCATCCCCACCCACGCGAAACAGCGCTACACAACCCTGACGCAGACGGCATCTGCAGGGATTGTCACACGCCAACGGCGTCAACTAGCGCCATCGCCGGCCGCGGACTCGCCGCCATCGCCGAAGCCAAGCGGCATGCGCCGCCAGAGGAAGGAATGTCACAGCTAGAGCTTGAAGTCACCACGCGGGGCATGTTCGGCACGCCAGAACACCCTCTCATCGGACCCCCCTCCCAACACCTGCAAGGAATGCTGCGCGGTACTGGCATTGGATCCTTTGATGCGCATGGCGTGCCGCGACCCTACACCCACGAGAAATTTTTGGAAATTTACCCTCATCAACGCGACCCATCGAAGAAACTTACCGTGAAGCTGAGGAGCTTCGCCAACAAAGCCTCGCCGAAGCGCACGGGACATTCGCTTGCGGCGCATGGGGAGCCGAAGCGGAACAAAGCGCCTCCAATGAAGGGGGGTGGGGAAGCGCTTGTGGATGGGGAACGAGTGACACCGGCAGATGGGGAACCAGCGGCTGAACCTGGGCCAACGCAAGCGGGGGATGGGGCGCCGCAACTGGCGCCGACAACAGCGGCTGGGGGACTTTCCGCGAAGAACAAAAGGGGGGAGAGGATGAAGCAGAGGAAAATGAGGCAACACCTGCAGTTGTTCCTCTTGGTCGTCCCCCGCGCCACGCTCCCCTCGCATTACCTCCTCCTGACAACCCACCGCAGCGCGTTCCCTGGGACACCATCGACTGGGGCAACGAACCGTCAACTCCACGCCGCACCGTCTACGGACCTGCTCCCGAGCCGCGCGAACCCGCCTTTCTCCCTGGAACTATCCCTGGGACTAACATCCCCCTCTCTGAGATTCGCGACAGAGAGTTTCTGGCGCTAATGCTGACTACCGCCAACAACGAAGATGAAGCAGTAGAAGAAGCACCAGCAGCACCTGCCCCTGTACCTGATGAGGATCCCGAAGAAGCTCGCGCACGCTACATGTGCACTTCCGGCTTTCGCGCTGACGATGCGCTCTGGCATCAGCGTCTCGGACATCCTTCGCGTGCGACACTGAAGAACTGCATCGACGCAGGAGTCTTCGCTCCTGGGGCGCTGCTACGCCCAGACGGCACCGAAGTGAGAGGCACGACACATCCGCGCAATTGCACCGTCTGCCCCAAAGCTGCGCTACGCCACCAGCCGTTCCCGCTGCTCGAGCCAGGGACGAACCGCTACCCCAAGCTGCACAAGGTGTACAGCGATTTCCTGAACGTGGGGCACTGCGGAGTCGACGACGAAATGGACACACTTACCTTCATCGACGCCGGGACGCGCTACGTGTGGATCGTGATCGTTGAAACGCGCGACAGGGCCTATGAGGTGTTCCGCCTCTGGCTTGCGCACGCGCAGCGGCAGTCCGGGGAGAAGCTGAAAATCTGGCAATCTAATGGCGCAAAAGAGTTCAGGAGCAACCAGATGCAGAGTTACCTCGCGCAAAAGGGGATCGAGCACCATATTTCTCTCCCTTACGCACACCAGCAGCAGGGCGTAGCTAAGCGAACGAACCGCACGCTGATGACGAAGGTGCGGGCATTGATGAAGCAGTCAAAACTGCCGCCGATCTACTGGAATTACGCGATGCACCACGCCATGCGGGTGCACAACTTACTGTCAACTACCGCCATCACCGGCAACCTGTCCCCGCATGTGAATTGGACCAAGACAAAGGGGGACACGTTCATGCTCCGCGTGTGGGGGTGCATGGTCCAATCCCGCCCGCCAACGTCAACCATCGGCAAACTCGCCAGTCGCGCGCGTTGGGGCATTCATCTCGGGATCAGCCACGAGCACAAGGCCTGGATCGTGCTGGACCTGCTCAGTCAGAAGACCACCCACGCTCGCGACGTGATTTTCTACGAACGCCTCTTCCTCGACCAGTTCCGTCACGACGAGCAGACAAATGCAAACCGTGTTTATGCAAACGATGGGCCCAGCTACGCAACGCCCGAGGTCGAAGCTGCGGCAGAAATCCTGGAGCAGGACACCAGGGGCGAGTTCACACGGGGAGATCGCAGCAGCGACGACGACGACGACAACGATTCTTCCGGAGGAGGAATGGGCGGAACAGGCGGAAGCGGCAGTGGCGCAGCACCACCTGCACCACCTGAACCAGAGAGCGATGACGACGATGTGCAGGAAGTCATCCCGCAACGTCGCCACAACAGCACTGTTTCAGGATTACAGCTGCTTGGGCTTCACACCGCAACCTCGAAGGCGCCACGTGTCATCGAGCCGCGAAACCCGCGCCAAGCTCTCACTGGACCACACAGCAAAGAATGGCGCGAGGCAATGGACGCAGAAATCAAGGCGCTCGAATCCCGAGACACCTGGGTGTTAGTCGACCGAGCAGCGATTAAAGGGGCAAGAGTTCTCTCGGGAAAGTGGGTCTTCCGCGTGAAGACCGCAGCAGACGGAACGATCAAGTGCTTTAAAGCGCGCTGGGTGGTGCGTGGCTATGACCAAAGGCATGGGATCGACTTCGACTAAACGTTTGCTCCAGACAGTCGCCACACCTCCGTCTGATTCCTGCTCGCCATCGCAGCCGCAAGGCACCTACCTCTTCGCCAGATTGACGTCAAGAATGCGTTCCTATACGCATTAGTAGACGCCGTAATCTACGTGGAGCAGCCGCATACATACGGCGAAGGGGACTCGCGCGTGTGTCAACTGCGCAAATCCCTTTACGGAATCAAGCAGGCAGCGAGGCTGTGGCAGCAGTATCTGCACAACATTTTGCTTGAAATCGGGTTCAAGCAGATGCCGCACGATCCTGGGATGTATCGCCGCGATTTCCGCGGCGAATACATTCTGCTCACGGTCTACGTTGACAACCTGCTTTACACGGGATCAAGCAACGAGTTACTCGAGCGGTTCGAGAAAAGCCTGGCGGGGCACGTCGACATCACATGCAACTATGAGGTGAAGCAGTTCTTAGGCCTCAACATCTCCTACACGCCTGAGGCCATTCACCTCTCAGCGGCTAAGTACGCAGAGGAGTTAGGGAAGCGGTTCAACATTTCACCTGCACCGCTCTCCACTCCCTACCGAACTCCTGGACCAAACCACAAACCCGACAGCAAAGCCCCATCCCCCGCAGGAATTCAGACCTACCAGCAGCAGCTGGGATGCCGGCTTTTCGCCTCTGTCACCTGCAGGCCAGACCTCTCCTACATCGCAAGTCAGCTGGCCCAGTACTCAAGCAAACCAACGGCTGAGAATCTTCTAGACCGGCAGCGCGCCCTACAGTTCTTCGTTTCAACACCCAAGATTGGGCTGTGCTACTCAATTGCACCAACCCCATCCTTCAACCTCATCGGCTACGTGGACGTCGATCACGCAACAGATCCCGACAATCGACGGTCGAGGACTGGCTTCCTGTTCCGACTCGAACCAATGGGACCAATCTCCTAGAACTCGCAGAAGCAGGAGCTGGTTGCCCTGTCGTCAGCCAAAGCGGAATTCATCGCAGCAACCGCAGCAGCTCGCGAAGGCCTCTACTTGCAGGAACTCCTGCAGGAGGCGAAAATTCCAGCTTCGCCCACCTTTCGTCTTCACTGCGACAACCAGAGCGCGATTCGCATCGCGAACAAACCTGGTTACGTCAACCGCACCAAGCACATTGCGCTGCGGTATTTCTTCGTGAAGGACGAAGTGGACAAAGGCAAGGTTAACTTGACCTACTGCCCGACTGGTGACATGGCAGCAGACTTTCTCACGAAGCGACTGCCACGCCAGCAGTATCAGCATTGCTCCGAACTCAGCGGAGTGGTCAAGCAAGTCAAGTCGAGCTGCGGCCAGGAGTGAAGGGGGGTGTTACGAATAGTAATGTGTAAGAACATTACTGTGCACTCTCGACCGCAACTAAGGAAACATGCAGTATCGAGAACGAATGCGAAGTGTCAGAATTGACTCAAAGCGTCAGACAGTTGGGATGCATCTGGACCGTTGCAGCAGACGGCATCGGGCAGCTGCAGGCAGAGGGATTCTGGCGGGAACAGTTTCGTAACTGTACGCACCGCACGGTTGGGAATGAATTTGAATAAGGGAATGTACCCCTTAGAGTACATGGCTAGCTAGGTCGACTCGAATTCGTCTGTACTCTTATTTATATCGTTGTATTTGCATGTTTTCATTATCTCAAGCATTTTACATTCACTCTGCTATTGAGGTCAAGGGCCCACCACCACTAGACTAGAAGTGTGCGAACCTTCCTGAGGTGATCCTGGTTACGATCTATTTCTGATCGCAGCAATAGCGAAGGAGCTAGGCCGCTAGGATTATTGGGTCTGAAGGAGCTAGCGCGACCAAACTGGAACCCTAGACTCGTAGGTCCTGTGCAGAAGGTGCGACAAACTGCATCACGGCGGAACAGGCTCGTGAGGTCACATTCGTACACCTCCAACACAAAAAAATTGCGTGGGTTGCAACTTGCAGCCATGAACTGTACTGTAATTGAAACAGCAGTTGCCGCAAACTGCAAAAGATCGAACCTTATGCTAGACAAAACTGCACATCTACACTCGCTTCGCAGCTTCGGGGATTTATCCCCCAAAACTATAACATTTTAAAAGTCGACCGCTCTCACTCTGCAGTGGCTGTGAAAGAGTTACTAAGCAAGTTTACTTCTAAAAACCGTTGTGTACCGTTCACCCGGAATGCATTTGCCCGCCATCTACCTGGGCTTCGGTTGCAAGCACCAGACCGCTAGGATCCAAGCATACATGCGCACTGTAGCCAGTGCTTCCGATTTCCAGTGTGGCGCGAAAGAGGGTGTAACTGCTGTTTACACATCTAAGCCGTCAAAGTTCGAAGACAGTGTTCCCTAAACAGCACATCGCGAGTGCAAGGCGCACTGCTGTGCTCTGAGAACATACGGTTGCTTGCGACGCTAAACAAACGGTTGCTTTCAACCCATGACCGCTCGTCACTGCTCGCCACCACTCACGGGCGCTCAGCACTACCAACAACCGAACTTGATGGTTCTGAACACCTCCGCAGCACTCGGATGTGCCCATAGCCACTCATAATCGCTCGTTCACAGCTCGTCACCACTTACGGGCTTCCTTCACCACCAACGAGGCTCAGCACCACTCACTACCACTCTCAACCTCAACCTCTCAACCATTTCGTACATGCTTTTAGGCAAACAAGAAGACAGTGAATGGACACACCATGAACGAGAAAGTACACGAATTGGGAATCTACGAGCACATACAGAGTTGTAGGCACCAAGGTTGAACTATAATTACAAAGTTGCAAATTACATCGCAAACTGCAAAACACATAAGTGACACTGTCACGGTTGACACATAAGCTACGATCAATATGCATCGAATTTCGGCACTGATGATAATATCTTTTGTGCATTTACTTTCCTTCACAGAACAATACATAACCGTGCAATTGCATGGCTTCCACACATCATGAGCAACCGAAGAAATTTGTTTACGACACAAAAGACCTCTATACATGAATCGAAGTAGTCTAACTGATCAGATTTCAGTCCATTCCTGAAAGGCCATCCTTTGAGTGCCTGAAGACAACAACAAAAGGGAAGAAATATGAAAAGAAAAAACGTATAAGGAAATATCGAATTCAGCACAGTAGGTGTCATTAGCCTATGACGAAACACATATAGCCAGAGAGGGCGAGCGCAGAGCCAGATGCAAATCTGCAGAGTCAGGTTAGTGCGCACCTGCAGACGCGCGCCCCTTCCGATCTGAGCTCGCCGGCTGAGACGCTCTCTCTTTCACGGTCAAGCGCCACGAGGGATGATCCCGTTATTCCACCGCGAGAACAATCAGGCTCGTTGGATGATTTTGCCGCATGTCATGACAACGCCCCCTGGTATGTAAAATTGCGAATGCAACCAAACGAACGGTGATTGAGATCTTAAAAAAAAAAAAAAAAAAAAAAAAAAAAAAAAAAAAAAAAAAAAAAAAAAAAAACCGTGAACAATGAAGCGAAAAAAATCGTGTGCAATTAACCAAGCTAACCAAGGGAAGCCCTCGAAACATATGAAGGCGTGTGATGAAGGAAGGACGAGCAGTTAAACACGTCCGCCAGAGACGAAAACGACCAAGCTGAAGCAGGTTGTGAGCATGATTAAAAAACGGAACCGAGAAGCTAAACCAGCAGAGCCAAGCGTAGTTGTGACTGAAGATTGAAAGGCGGGAACGCTGAAGCTGGGGATGGGATGTAGAATGAGCAGCTGAAGTACTAGCGCGAATTGCACGACAGAAAATGGCAGTTGGGTGAGGGGGAAGAAGGGGAGTGGTGGGATTGGGTGGGGGGGATGGAGGGATGGGGGATTGGGGTGGGGGAAGCGTTTCGTGCACTTTTGTAGCAGCAGTGGAATCTTTCATTGATGTACCGCCTGCTCAGCACTTTTTGTTTCTGTTTCACCAAAGTGGCAAACCGCACCGAAGTACTGTAGTGGTTTCGCATTGCAAGAGAACACCCAATCACCATACTTTGTATGCGTGGCGCTTGGTTTACAGTCACCACGGCATTTTGGGGGACGGGTTGACTCTGTATCGCTTTCACCAATCAAAAGGCTGGAGATGCTCTTGTGACGGTTGTCGGAATCCTGTGCCTCACCGTCTCCCTTCCTCCCACTCTGCTGGTGCCCGTCATTCACTTCCTCTTCCTGTTTCTGCTCTTCCGTCTCAGCCACTACCTATGAGAGATTCGGGCTCCCACAGATGGCTGCTCACAGTGGCCTTGTCACCTAGGCTGGAGTTAGCCGTAAATCAGTAACATATATCCACTATCGAGAGCAAACAAACGAGAGAATGAGTTTGTGTAGCATGTTCCTAGGCTATTTGAATTACCTACCCGAGTCGCCAAGTTTCCTAAGAGCAACATCGAGCTCCTAGTCGCAAGGCTTCAGGATTGGTTCCCCAAATTGCCCAAGGCCCAATGTCCCTTGAGATTTCCCTCCTCGCGCCCCGCAGCTCCCTTTTGCCAACACCCTCGCCTCACCATCCTAGGACCCAACCCATCTTCTACAGTATTCTAATATTCCTACACCTCACTAGCTCATAACAGAAGTGTCTTACACTGTAATACATTCTGTGACACGGTGCGCCGTTGATGGTTAGAACATCAACGGCAGACGGTGGGAATCGCAAGTGATAAAAGATGTGCTGTCGATTTTAGGACGGATGGTAAGGTACACCTTGGCCCAGTTCGGTAGGCATTATGGCCATTATCGCCATTACGGACATTTTTAGCGGGCCCCCAAAAAATGGCCCCAAGTGTGAGGATCTAGGATCGAGCTCAGGAAAGAGAGTTTGAATTGAATGAATCATCTGGGTACAACACGAGGCTATATATAGGCTCGACACAAGGCCCAGTAACCAGGTGTTACGCGAAGGTTCTGAGGGTCGCGAAGCGTCCCGAACAGAGCCTTCCCGAATTCGGTAGAAGGCAATTCGGTGGCAACTGAAAAGCCCAGAATTCGGTGCACGCAACCTAACTCGGTGCTATAACTATAATAAAATATAGGAAAGCACCTAGCCTAGGAAATCAAGCAATTCATGCATGCATATAATTATCCTATGCTAGAAATAGCATAATAAAGTAAAGGCAAGAAAGCATAGCTGGCACAAGCTGTCGTACTCTCACACGTCCCCCCCTCAAAGCTGGGTGGCGTGAGATACACCCTGCTTGACAAGATAGCCCTTGAGAGCACGGCGTGCGTTGCCCATATCAGCTTCTGCAACCCAACTGTCCTCAGTGGGGTCGTATCCCTTCCAGCGGATCAGGAACTCGAGGGTCTTGCCGCCGCGGCGCCGATGAGTGAGAACGCGCTCCACTTCGTACTCGGGTTCATCCTGTATGAGAACAGGTGGTGGTGGCGGTAGCTGGCGTCCCTGGATCTGTTGGTTGGGGTCCTTGTAGGGCTTCAGTAGCTGAACATGGAAAGCGTTGTGAAGCTTCCACGTATCTGGTAAGCGCAAGCGGAATGTAACTGGCGTCACCTGTGCCTCAACGAGAAAAGGACCACAGAAGCGAGGCCGGAATTTGGATGGGAGGTGAGACAGGTTCAAGTTGCGCGTGTCAAGAAGCACCTGATCTCCGACTGCTACTGTGTGATCACGTCGCTGGCGATCGGCATACTGCTTCTGGGAGTTCTGCATCGTGGTGAGACGTCGCTGAGTCTTCTCCCATAGCTGCTGCATGGTGGTGACGAAGTCATGTGCGGCTTGGACGTGTGCCAGTGTTGTCAGTAGAGCTGCACTGTGAGATCCCCGATCGATCCTAGGGGGGGTTACAGGCGCGTTTGCCTGGGGGGTTATGGGCGCACTGACCCGCTACTGAAAAAAGCCCTTTTATCCCAGTGGTCTAGTGGTTGGGATTCTGACATGGTATCAGAGCGGTCTCGGGTTCGAATCCCGGTGTATGCACATGTAGGCCGTTGCCACTGTGCTCAGTCCTGGGCCTCCCAGTGTGGGGGGGTGTCAGTAGAGCTGCACTGTGAGATCCCCGATCGATCCTAGGGGGGGTTACAGGCGCGTTTGCCTGGGGGGTTATGGGCGCACTGACCCGCTACTGAAACAAGCCCTTTTATCCCAGTGGTCTAGTGGTTGGGATTCTGACAAGTGTGGTTGGCTGCTGTGGTGTAAGTGGTTCCCGTCCGTAACACAGGAAGAAAGGAGTTTTCCCTGTGGCCGCATGTGACGCGTTGTTGTAGGCGAACTCTAGGGTCGGTAACTGTGTGTCCCAGTGGCTGACGTCGTCTTTGCAAGCTGTGCGCAGTAACTGTTCAACCACTTGATTGAGTCGCTCTGTCTGTCCATCAGTCTGTGGGTGGTATGCTGAGGACATTGCAAGTTTGGTCCCCAATAATCCCATGAGCTCCTTCCAGAACTTACTCGTGAATTTGGGGTCTCTGTCTGAGATGAGTGTAGCGGGGATGCCATGGATGGTGATGATGCGGTTGAAGAAGAGGCGAGCAGTTGCTTCAGCTGTAGCTGTGGCGTTGGTCGGGATGAAGTGACCCATTTTGGAGAACTTATCGATTACTACGAGGATGGAATCATGTCCCCGTGAGGTCGAAGGAAGTCCTGTGATGAAGTCGAGACTAACGACCTGCCATGGCTGCTCCGGTACGGGTAGAGGCTGAAGAAACCCTGCTTTTTTCTGCTTGCTGCTCTTCATCCGCTGGCACGTGTCGCATGAGGTGACGAACTGCTGCACGTCTGCTGCCATCCCGGGCCAGTAATAATACTTTGCTATTCCCGCTAACGTCTTGTTGCTCCCGAAATGTCCCGCGTAAGGTACGTCGTGAAACTCCTCCAAGAGGATCTGCCGTAGCGGGGCGTAATTCGGTACCCAAATCTTTCCTGAACCCTTCCTTACAGCTAAGTCTTTCTCCCACTGTAACAGCTTCTTAGTCTGTGCTGTAGCGATCTCTGCGTCCACGGAGTACCCATGTTGGAATAGACCCTTGAGCAGAGGGTTCATCCCGTCGAGCTGGATGCCTGCTACATGTCCGGGGCGGCTCAATGCGTCTGCCTTGTTGTGTAGCCCGGGCTTGTAGACGATGTCGTAGTGGAAGTGCGTTTCCAAGAAGTCCATCCACCGCACCTGTCGTCGCGAGAGTGTCGGCTGTGACTTCAGGTATTTGAGACTGCAGTGGTCAGTATAGACTGTGGTCTTGGCTCCCTCTAGGTAACACCTCCACGCCTTGAAGGCTATGACTATCGCTAAGGCTTCCTTGTCATGGATGGGGTAGTTCAGTTCTGCTCCGTGTAGCTTCTTACTGAGGTAGGCGATGGGCTGCAAACCGCGTCCGTGATCCTGCATCAGTACTGCTCCGACTGCTTGGTGACTAGCGTCTGCTTCCACCACGTAGTCCTTGTCTGGGTCCGGTAGGATGAGTACTGGCGCTGTAGTCAGTGCTGTCTGTAGCTGCTCCATGGCTTGCTGGTGAGGAGTATCCCACTTGTAGGGCGTATCTTTTTTCAGTAGGTCGGTCAGTGGTGCTGCTATCTTAGCGTACTGCGGCACGAACCTGTTGTAGTAGTTGGCGAAGCCTAGGAACTACTGCAACTCCTTTACGTTCTCCGGAACTTTCCATTTCTTGACGGCTTCGATCTTCTGCGGGTCCACGTGTACGCCCTCGGCACTCACCATGTGCCCGAGAAACTTCACCTTCTTCAGTGCAAAGTCGCTCTTCGACAGCTTCACGTAGAACTTGTTTTTCCGCAGGATCTCGAATACCTTCCGCAAATGCTCCACGTGCTCCTTCATGTTCTTGGAATAGATGAGGATATTGTCTAGGTACACTACTACGCACTCGTCCAGCAGGGGTCGTAAGATGTGATTCATCTCCGCCTGAAACGTTGCTGGTGCGTTGCAGAGTCCGAACGGCATCACCAAGTATTCGTAGGAGCCGTATCTGGTACGGAACGCCGTCTTGTGGATCGAGTTGTCCGCCATCTTGATCTGCTAGTAACCCGACCGTAGGTCCAGCTTCGAAAAGACTGTTGCACCACGCAGTTGGTCCAGTAGGTCGTCTATGTGCGGTATGGGGTATTTGTTTTTAACTGTCTGTTTGTTCAGTGCGCGGTAGTCGATGCACATCCGTAAACTGTCGTCTAGCTTTGGAGTGAAGAGGACTGGTGCACCGTAGGGAGAGGTGGATGGGCGGATCAGTTGTCTGTCCAGTAAATATTCTATCTGCTTCTTCATGTCTGTCAGTTCGGTTGGACTCAGTCGGTATGGTGCACGTGAGACGGGTTTCGCACCTGGTTCCTCCACGATCTCGTGCTCGTGGATTCGCGCTGGAGGTACTCCTACAGGTAGGTCGTCTGGCATGATGTCTTTGTACTGCTCCAACACCTCCTTCACTGCTGCAGGTAGCTCTGCGTTCGGCTTCTCCTCCTCTGCTGCTGCCATGACCAGTGCTAAGTAACCCGTGTTGCTCTCGTTCACCGTCCGTTCGAAACGTGCCAGTGTCGTTTCAGGAACGTTCCCTGTATCCGTCCAGCTTCGCAGCTCCACTCGTTTCCCGTTGTTGTAGATGCACGCCTTCATGTTGACCCAGTCGATCTCGGGGTTGAACCGCTTCAGGAAATCTTGCCCCAAGATGAAATCTAAACCTTTGATGTTCGTAATCGGCAACGTCGGCTTCCACCTCAGCGCCCCTATGTGCAGCTGCAGTGATGCTTCGCCGTGGATGGGAAGTTTCGTACCGTCCACCATCGTTGCCGTGAACTTGGTCTCCTCTGAAGATTCTCCAATTTTCTCCAACGTCCCGCGATCGCACACCGAGTGAGATGCACCGCTGTCCACCAGTGCCTGGAGGCGTCACCCGTTGCAGATCACCTCAAGTAGTAGTGGTTGTTGCTGTTCCGAGTAACCGTAGATGGTCTCGCTTATAGGATCGTAGGGTACGTCGAATAGATCATCCCTCGGTCCTGCGCTCGAAGCTGCTGACTCCATATCAGTTTCCAACTGAGTAGGGTTAGAAGGATTTATCCGAGGCCGATTCAGCTTCGTCTTGGCCTGGAACCTTCCCCTAAGCCTTTGCAGCTGTGTAGGCTTCACCTGTGGGCAATGGGGAGCCTTAACACCGTGCTGCGGGGAGAGAATATTAACTCCTTGGAACGCACGACCCTTTTCAACGCTCCGGAGTGGTTTGCCCAACTTCTTAGGTACCTGAATAATGTCTAAAGGCTTCTTCTTGGCCTTGAAATCTCCCCTAATTTTTTTAAAGGCTTGAAAACCTCGAGAGGGAATATTCTTACTCTCGGGGGTGTTCGGCTAGAGTTTCCCGGTCGGTGCAGAGTCTTGTTTCGCGGAGCCTCCATTTGTCTCGGCGATTTCCCCTGTTGCCGGCCGGTCGTGACGTTTTAAATTCGCGCCATCATGCTCTCCTTTTTTCGCCATTGTGGATGTCGCACTGTTGTTGCCCTGCAGCTCCGCTCGAGCCTTCTTCATTTTCCAACACGCCAAGAATCGATGTCCTGCTGCGCCGCAAAATTCGCAGTTCTCATATTTTGTCGGCCGCTGCTTTGCGTCGATCTTGTCGATATCCATCGGGTCGGCGGTCGTGGGTGGTGCCGATCGCTTCGTGTCGAATGATCTGTTCAGCACGTGGCGTCGTGTCTCGGGTTTTCTCGCGTCAGCGCATCGAATCTCTCTACTGCACACACGATGTCGCGGTAGTTGTTGTAGTTCGCCGCAATCACCTGTCGGCGCACTTCCATCTTTAGCCCCTCAGTATACGCTTGGATTTTTTCCCCTTCGGTCAGGTCGGTAATTCGGTTGAAGAGGCTCTCCATCTGCTGCGTGTACTGTGTTACACTGCCGTACTGTTTATGCCGATGAATCTACTGCCGCGCCATGTAGCTGGAGTTGATTGGTTCGAAATGTTGAATTAAAGCTTCCCGAAACTGCGTCCATGACCCCTCGCCTCGGACTTCATTGCTATTGTAAATCCACTCGAGCGCCGGGCCTCGTAACAGTGTCGCTGCGAGCCGAATCCGCATTGCATCATGTGTTAGGGTCGTACAGCCAACGACCTCGAAGTAAATTTCGAGGGTCGCAATGAATCGACGGACGTTGGTGTCTCTCGCATTCGGATTGAACTTTTCCGGTAGCCTCGGACGTGCCGCCTCAAGATTCACTGTAGCCGCTGCTGCTGCTGCTGGGTGAAGTGTCGGTGTCGCCGCTGCTGCTGCTGATGTCGCTGCTGCATTCGCCGCTGCGTTCACTGCTGCCGTGGCGGCTGCCGATTGGTTCGCGAGAAGCGCCTCTATTCGCTGGAGTGCCGCTCGCGTCTGGTCCAAGCCGGTGTGTAGCTCCGTAATTTTTCGTACGGGATTATCACCATTTTCCTCCATTTGACGATTTACAGGAAGATTTGCGACGAAAATAATTGAATTCTAGGTGCTGGTCATCTTACTGTGAGTCGAATCGACTATAGAAATGACGAGCGCTGATTCTGTAGGTCGCGTAATTCTCCCTTAGTCGAAATTCGCGTCCGATCTCGGCCGTTGAGAATAAATTCGATCCGACGCTCCAAATTCCAACGTTTTGGGCGAAATTCTCGGGGCCGTTGAGATTCGAATCGATCCGACGGTTGAAATTCCAACTTTTTCGCCACTAGACCTGTGGAGTGTTCGAAAACCGGTTCGAGGGGTACGTTAAAAAATAGCGCGGAACTGGTTTACGTACCCGTAATCGGCGCTTTTCGTCGTCGCCCCCGCGGTTTTAAAGGCTAGGTTTTAGCGGTCGAAAAACTTCGCGTCTAAACAGGCTCTGATTACCAAGTGTGAGGATCTAGGATCGAGCTCAGGAAAGAGAGTATGAATTGAATGAATCACCTGGGTACAACACAAGGCTATATATAAGCTCGACACAAGGCCCAGTAACCAGGTGTTACGCGAAGGTTCTGAGGGTCGCGAAGCGTCCCGAACAGAGCCTTCCCGAATTCGGTAGAAGGCAATTCGGTGGCAACCGAAAAGCCCAGAATTCGGTGCACGCAACCTAACTCGGTGCTATAACTATAATAAAATATAGGAAAGCACCTAGCCTAGGAAATCAAGCAATTCATGCATGCATATAATTATCCTATGCTAGAAATAGCATAATAAAATAAAGGCAAGTAAGCATAGCTGGCACAAGCCGTCGTACTCTCACACCAAGAAACAGATGCGAAAAGAGACCATAGCTGCAGTGAAACTTCGGAAAAATGGGCTCTGGGGAACAACACTTTAGGGTTTCCTACTTGTCGTTCTGTAGTTCATATGGGGTACAACATTGAGGTGGTGGGGTACCCCATCATACACCACTTTAGTTCCTACTTGTCATATGGGGTACCCCATCATACATCATTGAGCAGCATGGAGAGTACAAGTAGGAAACCCTAAAGTGTTGCACCCCATATGAACTACCCCACTACAGCCTATACAGACTATAGCATATATGTTTGACACACCCCCATAGGCAAAGTGGGGGAGAACAAGAGGTCACAATACCAGTTCACATACAGAGTTATATAAAGGCGATCAAACAATACAGTGATCACAACCTAGTAAGTGTAAGCATGCAGGTATATGTATAAAGATCACAGTACAAGCAAAGTCAAGAAGTAAGCAAGTGAGGCCCAGTGGGAACAAGGCCTAGAACAGTACAGAAACGCTGATGATCACAAGGCTGAAGTGCCTTGGTGAAGACATCAGCAGTGTTGGCCCGAGTGGCCACGTAAGCAAGACAAAGCTGACCACGCTGCTGCAACTCTCGAGCAAGAAAGTAACGCAGAGCGATGTGCTTCGTTCTGTGCTCCAGTCTGTGCTCCTGACACAAGGCAATCATGGCCTTGTTGTCGACGTACAACGCTGGAGGAGAACGAGGCGGCTCTCCCAGGTCGGTCAGCAGGTAGGTGAGCCAGCGTAACTCCTGTGCAGCCATGGCCCCTGCGTAGATCTCAGCCTCACAGCTGGAGCTGAGAACAGAAGACGGGCGGGTAGACCACCACGAAATAGAGCCGGAGCCAAGGCTGAAAGTGTAACCATGTGACGACCGCTGTGTAGCCAAGTCGTCAGCCCAGGAAGCGTCTGCGTGACCAGTGAGGATACCTCGAGCCCGTCCTCCAAGCACGAGCCCCATTCCCGACGTACTGCACAAGTAGCACAACACCCTCTTAGCGGCATCCATGTGCTCCTTCCGGTGTCTCCCAGGAGCAACATAGCGTGCCAGGATGCTAAGAGTGTATGCCAGGTCAGGTCGAGTGCATGTCATCAAGTACATGAGGCAGCCCACAAATTCTGGATACGGGCCACTCGGCTCTACGGACTCATCCGAAGGCAGAGCTGAGAGCGAGTGGCGAGTAGGTAGAGGAGTGGGCTGCGGCGAGGAGTTTGTGAAGCCGAAGCGCTTAAGGACCTGCTGTACCATGTGTGACTGAGTCAAAGTAATGGTGCGCTGTGCTCTGTCCCGAGTGATCCGCAAGCCAAGATAGCTGTGCAGCTCTCCCAGGTCTGTGCACGTGTGTCTCTTCTGCAGCTCCGACTTCACGTGGGCGAGTCCCTCAGTGTCAGAAGTAGCAAAGACCAAGTCGTCGACGTACACGAGGACGTAGAACGGCGGAAGAGAGGTGTCGGTGCGTAGAAACAACGACGAGTCAGCAGTGGAAGGAGCAAAGCCAAGAGCCGCAAGGGTCGTCCTCAGTGTGTCGTGCCACTCACGGGGCACCTGGCGGAGACCGTAGACTGGCCGCCAGAGGCTCCACTGGATACCAGCAGGAAACGACCCAGTGAAGCCAGGTGGGCGGCGCAGCCAGATCTCCTCGTGCAGGCTGCCCTGTAGGAAAGCAGTGCTAAAGTCAAGAGAGTGAAGCTCGTAGTCACGCTGAGCGGCGACGTGCAGCAGAACCCGAAGAGTTGTCATCTTCGTGGTGGGGGAGAAGGTCTGGAAGAAGTCAACTCCCTCTCGCTGACTGAAGCCTCGTGCAACGTAACGCGCCTTGAAGACAGGCGGAGAACCCGGCGGCCGCTTCACCCTGAAAATCCACATGCCACTGACGATGTTCGCCCCAGGCAGGGGATCCTCGTCGACGTAAGTGCATGTGGACTTCCAGGAAGCCATCTCTGCGTCCATGGCTGTCTGCCACTAAGAGGAGTAGGGACCCTCTATCGCCTCTGCGTAAGAGTGCGGGGTGTTGGTGCAACCCTACGGTTTGCACTCGGCTTGTTGTCCGTGTGCGTGAATGTGTGTGTGTATGGAATGGTATGAGGGCATGGGATAATATATATTTCATGCTTATAATTGTGTGTGAATGTTGAGTCATGATGTCGAGTGTGTGTGTCGAGTCAATAGCGAGTTATCGCTAGACGCGTGTTACGTGGTCGTTTGTGTCTCGCGCGCGGTTTCTATTTTGTCGTGCGCGGTTTCTATTTTGTCCTGTGTCGAACGTTCGGCGTGTCGCAGGTGTGTGCAGCAGACCCATCAAGAACTCAAGGATGAGTTTGTGATGAAGAGCCCGAGCCTTGGTGTCAAGCCTCAAGTGATTTCGAAGCTTGCCAAAAGGGTACACCTCAAGATATTGAAGATAGTTACATTACTTTGTGTAGTGTAACATTTCACTTGGTGTAGGCCCTAGTGAAGGGTAGTTTCGAGACCCTTCGTGATTGGGGACAGTGTGGCACTGTTCCACATCACTGTACCTCGGCTCTTGGGGTTTGTAGGAGCTGGGAGTCATTCCCAACTCGTAACTCTTCCTATCTTGTGTTAACTATAGTGGCTGCCATAGTACCGTTCGTTCAAACCGACGTTGTGTCGTCAATTCTTTATCAAATCGTGCAATCTAAATTGCTAATTGTAGACGACGTGAAGACGCTCCAGATCCAATTTGAATCAAGTCATTTGCAGCTGTGAGCAGAACGCTATCAACGTTTGAAGCCGCTGTGCAGAAACCCGTCTGTGCTCTCTATCTTTCGTTTTAGGCACATTCACGCCTATTGTGTCTATAACAAGTGGTATCAGAGCCCCTTGGAGCAGTTTCGACAATGTCTGGACCTGAGGAAAGGGGTGGCAGAGGTGCTGGTGGCAGTGGAGAAGCTCAAGCTCAAGGCCAACCCCGTGATTCAGCCATGGCGCCCATGCAACCAAGTCTTGGCCCACCTAGGGATGAGCCTAGGGTGTTTGGGCTTGACAAGTTCAACGGTGACAACTTTGCTGAATGGTCCTTCAAGATGGAGAACATCTTTGACCGCTATGACCTGCTGGAGGTGATGGAAGGAACGGAGAAGCGCCCCGAGAACGACCCAGAGAAGAGCCCGTGGGTGCGGAAGAGCGCACAAGGCTATCTCTTACTTGGGCAAGCGTTGGGGAGCAGTCAGATCCGTCACATCAAGCCATTCCAGCGTGAACCAGAGAAAGGACCAAAGGCATGGGCTGCTCTCAAGGGTGTACATGCTCCTGCAACAGCGGCGGTAGCGGTGGTGTTGGAACGGCAAATGGCGGCACTACGAATTGAAGAAGACGAAGCGGTTGAAGAAGGGGTGCAGAAATTCTTCGACTTGTTGACGCGGCTTGAGGGAGCTGATTTGAACTACAGTGAGCTCCAAAAGAAGACCAAGTTGCTGGCCTTACTCCCAGAGTCATGGTCCTCGCTCATCATCAACCTTAATCGCGACTTGCCCCGCCTCTCGCTTGAAGACGTGAAGCGAGCTATCCTTCAAGAGGATTTCCGCCGCCGTGAGTTGGCGAGTGCGGATGGCGCTGGGGCAGCAAGCATCGGCCGTGGATATGGTCGAGGAAGAGGCAGAGGACGAGGGGGAGGAAGGTTTGGTGGCAGCAACTTCGGCGGAGGCCGCAGGAGTGGCGGTTACGGCAGCGACGACAAGAGCTACGGACGCGGTCGCGGCCGATTCGACGGCGAGTGTCACTATTGCCACAAGAGCGGACACATGTGGCGCGACTGCTACAAACTCCCTGATGGTTGGACCCCTGCTCAAGGCCAAGAGGGTAGAGGAGCAGGAGGAGGGAGAGGACGAGGCCGTGGAGGCCGTGGCGGTCGCGGTGGCGGAGCTGCAAACATGAAGAGCGGAGACAACGACAAGGACCCGAGCGACGATCGATACCCGGGTCTATTCTACTTCGTGTCGACGCAAGTACCGGCTGGTCCAGAGAAGGATGAAGGCTTTGAGGAGCCAGCAGCTGTGGGGAAGGTGACCCTACACCCCCTGGACTATTGGGTGATTGATAGTGGCGCTACCTATAGCATGACACCTCGCCCGGACTTGCTCACCGAACTCGAGCCGTCACCGGTGAAGCATGTCACATCGGCTTTGGGGCAGCGAGCAGAGGTGAAAGGCATGGGCAAGGCCATGTTCAAGGGTGCTGATGGGAAGATGGTGGGCCTCAAGAACGTGCTTTGGGTGCCCAGCCTTGCTGCAAACCTGATTTCCGTGCGGCGGTTGGCAAAGGCCGGCATGGACACGAACTCGAAGGGAGCCAAGACCTACACCGCAAGGCTTGGCGATCGAATTCTTTGGGACCTTCATGAGGACAGGGATGTCTACAACGAGATGTGGCAGATCCCAGTGGTCCCTATGCCTAAGGAGAGGCAAGTGGCAGCAAGCATCAGCACCAAGGATGGAGCGGTCGGTAGCGACGATGGCGCGAACGGTCGCGCTGAGGAGAATGAGCTCAAGAAGAGCAAACCTGGAGGGACCAGCAAGTTCAGTGAACCTAAGGAGAGTGGTGCAGCAACCAAGGAGCAGCAAAAGGGTGAGGAGAACCCAGAGGCAGCAGCGGAGGAGGACTACGGAGAGAGTATGTGGGGCGCTATTGCGAGCGCGGCATTCTCCAATCCAACTTCGGCTACGGGGGAGTGTGATTGGCTCACCTTGCATCGGCGCATGGGGCATGTGGCCCTGCCCATCTTGCAGCAGCTAGTGAAGAATGAGATGGTTGCTGGCATACGTGTGAAGGGGGAGCCCGATGAGATGCTTGGCTGCCCGACGTGCATTCAAGCCAAGTTCACCCGGTTTCCGTTCCCTAGTTCGGAGGCAACGGCAAAGGCACCGCTTGATGAGGTGGTGATGGACGTGGTGGGCCCCCTGAAGCTTGGAGCTGCTGGAGCTGAGTATTTTCTCACCATTGTCGACGTCTACACCCGCATGACTTGGGTGTACGTGCTGGCCAAGAAGAGCGACGTGGCTGAAACGTTGAAGACGGATTGGTTCCCGATGGTGGAGCGGCAACAAGACCGTCTAGTCAAGTCAATCCGCACCGATCGAGGGGGAGAGTTCCTGAGCAAGGAGTTTGGGTTGTGGCTGAAGAAGAATGGTATTCGGCACTCCCTCACCATGCCATACTCCCCTGCAATGAACGGCATCGCCGAGCGAGCAAACCGCACAATCACGGAGGCGGCACGCGGGTTGCTCATTGAAGCCGGGCTACCCGACTATTTCTGGCCTGATGCGGTGCGGAGCGCGTGTGTGGCCAAGAACAGAGCCTTGACTCATGTGGGAGCAGACAAATGGGTGCCCTATGTGGAGTGGCTAGGAAGGAAGCCAAAGGTGGATATGCTTCGGGTGTTCGGGTGCATGTGCATGGCGCTCGTGCCTAAGCATCTTCGGCACAACAAGCTTGGTGCCAAGGCGGTGTGGGCCGTGCACTTGGGCATGGCTCAAAACAGCAAGGGATGGCTTCTTTGGGACCCATTCACCAAGAAGTTCTTGGTGAGCAGGGACTGCAAGTTCATGGAGAACTTCATGTACAAGGATTGGAAGGCGGAGAATGAGGCGAAGATAGGCGTGCGGTTTGGGGAGGTGAAGAGTTCCGGTTTGGAGCATGTGGAGCTGCCTTTGGAGCTGAGCAGCGGCAGCACAACCACAAGGCAATCCTCCCTTGTGAATGGGGGAGAGGAGGCCAATGATGCAGAGGAAGAAGAGGAGGAGGTGCAGCAAGTGAGCGAGCGTGCACCGTCACTCCCTTCCCGTACTACGAGTGCTCCACGGATTCGAGCCACACCGCAGCAACGCCAAGGCCTTCAAGTCCCTGCAGCTGAGGAGGAAGGAAGGGGGAAGAGGAGAGTTCAACCCCCTAATAGGCTGACCTATGATGCGCCGGGAAAGCAGGGCAAGACAGCCCTGGCCGGAGCGGCAATGATGGTCGGAGACGACGAGGAGAGTGACTACGAGGAGTGTGCCTTCGCGTTCTTCTCTCCGGTGGAGATGCCGGGAGAACTAGCAACTCTCAAGGAGGCTTTGGAGAGTAGTGATGCTGAGGAGTGGAAGAAGGCCATGGAGAGTGAGCTGAAAAGCATCGAGGAGACTGACACGTTTGAATTGGTGGAGCTACCGGAGGGGCGTACGGCGATAACGTCCAAGTGGCTCTTCAAAATCAAGTCGGATGCCGACGGCAAGATCGAGCGCTACAAGTCTAGGCTTGTAGCCAAGGGGTACCAGCAGAAGGAGAAGGTGGACTTCAAGGAGCTGTTTGCCCCTGTGGTGAAGCCGACGACGCTGCGAACCCTATTCGCGGGAGCCGCCATCAAAGGATGGGTAGTAAAGCAAATGGACATCGTAACGGCATTCCTTAACGGCATCCTTGAGGAGGAGATTTTTATGGCGCAGCCAGAGGGGTTTGATGATGGTAGTGGCAGAGTGTGGAAGCTGAAGAAGGCCCTCTATGGGCTGAAGCAGGCCCCTAGGCAATGGTACATGAAGCTGCGCGAAGTGTTGGAGGGGATCGGCTTCACTCCCTCAACGGCCGATCACTCCTTGTTCATGCTTGGCGAGGGGGAGCAGAGGAGTTTCATGGTGGTTTATGTGGATGACATCCTCATTTTCTCACCCTCTTCTGACCTTGTGAAGGAGTGGATGCTGAAGCTTCAAGACAAGTTCAAGTGCAAGGCCCTTGGTGACGTGAGCTTCTACCTTGGGCTCCACATCGAACGAGATGTGGAGAAGCGGTGCATGCGGGTGCATCAACGAAAGTACCTGGAGGCATTGGCTGCCAACTTTGGGCAGAGTGAAGGCCATGTGGCTACACCCTTTCCCTCTGGGTTCAAGTGTGTGAAGGGACCAGAGGAGGAGAGCGTTGGTGAAGAGGAGAGGCGCCGATTTCACTCGTTGGTGGGCAGCCTCATGTATGCGGCGGTAAACACCCGACCGGACGTCGCGTTTGCTACCGGGCAGCTGGCTAGGGTTGTGCAATGCCCTAATGAGGAGCAGGTAGCAGCTGGAATGAGGGTGGCCAAGTATCTTGGCCAAACACCGACCGTTGGGCTGCAATACTCGGCGGCGGCACAAAGGCGCCAAAAGGGCGCGGATGGTGTTGAATCCGGGCGTTTGTTCCTCACCGCCTACTCGGATGCTTCATATGCATCAGAACCAGAGGACATGACAAGTGTGGGAGGCTTCATATGCTGTGTTGGTGGAGGCCCAACTGCTTGGGAGAGCAAGAAGCAGGTTGACCAAGCTTTGAGCTCGGTGGAGTCCGAGTACATGGCACTCTTCCGTGCCGTACGGGAGATTGTGTGGCAGCGGCGTTTGTTGGCTGAATTGGGGGAGGAGCAGCAAGGACCTACCCCACTGTACTGTGACAGCCAGGGTGCCATTGCTCTTGCTAAGAACCCTGTGTTGCATGGACTCACGAAGCACATGAGGGTGAAGTGGCATTGGACGAGGAGCATGGTAACCGCGGGTGAAGTTGAGTTGCGCTACGTGAAGACCACGGGGCAGCCGGCTGACATGATGACCAAGAGGCTGGTGGAGCAGCAGCATTGGAAGTGTTGCAAGCTGGCTGGGATGGCTCTGAACTGAGAGAGCAACATATCCTAAGGCCAACAATCCGAGGGGGAGTTTGTTGGTGCAACCCTACGGTTTGCACTCGGCTTGTTGTCCGTGTGCGTGAATGTGTGTGTGTATGGAATGGTATGAGGGCATGGGATAATATATATTTCATGCTTATAATTGTGTGTGAATGTTGAGTCATGATGTCGAGTGTGTGTGTCGAGTCAATAGCGAGTTATCGCTAGACGCGTGTTACGCGGTCGTTTGTGTCTCGCGCGCGGTTTCTATTTTGTCGTGCGCGGTTTCTATTTTGTCCTGTGTCGAACGTTCGGCGTGTCGCAGGTGTGTGCAGCAGACCCATCAAGAACTCAAGGATGAGTTTGTGATGAAGAGCCCGAGCCTTGGTGTCAAGCCTCAAGTGATTTCGAAGCTTGCCAAAAGGGTACACCTCAAGATATTGAAGATAGTTACATTACTTTGTGTAGTGTAACATTTCACTTGGTGTAGGCCCTAGTGAAGGGTAGTTTCGAGACCCTTCGTGGTTGGGGACAGTGTGGCACTGTTCCACATCACTGTACCTCGGCTCTTGGGGTTTGTAGGAGCTGGGAGTCATTCCCAACTCGTAACTCTTCCTATCTTGTGTTCTAAGACTATAGTGGCTGCCATAGTACCGTTCGTTCAAACCGACGCTGTGTCGTCAATTCTTTATCAAATCGTGCAATCTAAATTGCTAATTGTAGACGACGTGAATACGCTCCAGATCCAATTTGAATCAAGTCATTTGCAGCTGTGAGCAGAACGCTATCAACGTTTGAAGCCGCTGTGCAGAAATCCGTCTGTGCTCTCTATCTTTCGTTTTAGGCACATTCAAGCCTATTGTGACTATAACACGGGGTCGGGATGTCTGGTGCATCCGGGTCTCCCTAAGGTGCAAGCAGCATGGACACGAGATGAGGTTAAGCAGCGGCAAAGCACTCAAACTCCTCCTGCCTGTCCTCAAGAACGTCCGTGCCAAGAGCACAGTCACCCCCGACAGACGGAGGACAGACAGACTCAGACTCAGCAACAAGACTAGCGGCTTAGTCTAGACGACAAGCGGCGGCAAAGTCAACAAGCTCAGCAACTAGGGCAGACGCAGCAATGGACTCAAACGACGGGTCAGTGACAGCAGTGGCCAGGAGACGCGTGACAGTAGGACTAGCAGCACGAAGGGAGTCAGAGTCTGGGTCTGGACCGTCAGCAAGGGAGGACGCAGGAGGAGACGGCAGAGGGACACGCAGTGGAGCAGTGGAAGGACGAAGTGCCATCTGGTGGACGCGGACGCGGGACACGACTACCAGTGCGAACAGCGCGAACGGGCGACGTAGGACGAGACTCAGGCGACGCAGGACGAGACTCAGGCTCACGACGCTCCGTAAGACCTCTAGTCGGCCCAGAGTAAGGAGAAGGATCAGGCAGTGGAGAGGCTGGTTGTAGCTGCGACTTCGACAAAGCAGGCTGTGGATACAGTAAGGGAAGAGTGGGACCAGTAGAAGGTGGGAGGCCAAGAACCTGCTGAAGAAGTGGAACGAATTACGGCTGCGGCCGCGCAGCGCCTCCAGAACCAGCAGAGACAGTACCAGTACCCCCAGCTCCAAGGTCTGCAGCTCCAACTGCCGCAGCACCACCATCTCCAGCACCTCCAGCAGCTCGAGCTCCAGTAGCACCTCCAGCAGCAACAACACTAGCGCCTCCAGCTTCAACTCCGGTAGTACCACCAGCCCGAGCAGCTCCAGTACCTCCAGTACGAGCACCTCCGGGACCAGCGGCTCCAGCACATCCAGCTGCACCAGCACCAGCAGTACCTCCAGCAGCGTTAGCTCCGGCAGCACCTCCTGCTCCAGCAGCTCCAGCTCCTCCAGCAGCTCCAGCACCAGCAGTACCTCCAGCAGCTCCAGCTCCAGCAGCACCTGCACCAGCAGGACCTCCAGCAGCTCCAGCTCCAGCAGCACCTCGCTGGAGTCTCCAGCGGCGATCAAACCACTCAGGTAGCTGTGGTGGAGAGAGAGGCTCCTGCCGAGACGAGGCACCTGCAGGAACTCCAGCAGACTCAGCACCCCCAGTCTCAGCAACCGCAGGCTCAGCACCCTCAGGCTCAGCACCTCTAGGCTCTGCACCCCCAGGCTCAGCACCCTCAGACTCGGCACCCTCAGACTCAGCACCCTCAGACTCAGCACCTCCAGGCTCCGCACCCTCAGACTTAGCAACCCCAGGCTCATCACCCCCAGACTCCACACGCTCAGGCTCAGCACCCCCAGCAGCACCACCCCCAGTAGCCGCACCAAAGTCAACCTCTACCTCAACAGGCTCAACAGCGTCTACCTGGGACACACCAGACGGAGCAGGACCCTGAGGGGGGAGGGGGTCTACCGGAGGAGGACCTGGGGCAAGGAAGAGCGGCGGGGGGGGGGGAGAGAGGCAGTGCGGTAGGGAAAGAGACGGTAAAAGGGAACCGGCTCGTCGAACGTAACGTCCTGAGAGGGCAGGACACGGCGCGAGGTGGGGTGGTAGAACTGCCAGCCAGGCGCGTCAGGGACAAAGCCAAGGAAGACGCAGGGAAAAGCACGGGCGGAGAGCTTGTCCGCGGTAGTATCGCGGACAAAGGCACGAGAACCCCAGACCCGAAACACTGACGCATCGCCAACCTTCCCCGTCCAACGCAGTGTGGGCGAGGTCTCCGGCAAGGAGACACGGGGCCAGAGGTTGAGCCGATGCGCAGCGTAACGGACCGCAAACGGCCACAGAAAATGGGGGGCAGCCGCATGGACCATGGAGGTACGAGCGTCCTCCATGACTAAGCCAATGCGGCGCTCAGCAACCCCATTCTGCTGCGGTGAGGCCGGGAGCGTGAACGTCTGACGAATGCCCTTCCCACGACAAAAGTCCCGCAGAAAGTCAGAGGCAAACTCACCACCTCTGTCAGAGTGCAGATGCAGGACAGGAAAGTCCGTCCCGAACTGCTCGCGGATCTAGAGACGGGCAGCGCGGATCCAAGGGATCAAAACATCAGGGACCTCACCCTTGGTGCGCAAGGGGAAGACCATGGTGTAATGCGTGTAGTCGTCAACGACCAGCAAAATGTACCGCTCGCGGTCCTGTCCACGAACGCGGGCTGGGCCCCACACGTCCATGTGGAGGGTCTGCAGGGGAGCAGTCGTCGGGGGAAACGAGGAGGAGTGAGGACCGGTGCGCTGCCGCCCTTCGACACAGGGAAGACAGGGAGGAGCAGGCGAGGGTGGGAGGGGAGGGAGAACCCTGGGAAGACCAGAGACAAGGACACGGCGGTGCATGCCACGAAGGCGTTGCACCGAGGGGTGACCAAGACGGTGGTGCCAAAGGACGGTTTGGTGCGACAAAGCGCGACACGAGCAGGGGGCCGCTAGCTGACCTGACGCAGACGCAGACGCAGCTACCTGAGGGGACACAGTAGTCAGTGTGTACAGACTCGAACCAAGCGCACGGGTAAACGTGGCTAGGTGCCGGCCCGTCTGGGAGCACGTACAGTGGGTCACCCGCTGACCTCCAGGAGTGAAGTGGTCAACCCACCTATCCTGGAGGTCAGCTCCACTCACCAAGTTCGTAGAGAACGAGGGGAGGTGAAGACCCGACAGTGAGCCATACGGGACCGCCGGACACGGCAGGACCGTGGAGGAGTGCGCAAGGACTGGGTTCCCAGAGGGGTCCTCCAGGGAGACTGCAACCGGCCGACTGAGCGGCGTGAGTGTGGTGCTGTCGCGAAAGAAGGAGCGGGAAGCACCTGAGTCAAGTGTGAAGGTGTGTAAGGCCTCAGAAGGCGCAGTACCAGAGAGAGCAGACTCACCAGCACCTGGAGTAGTAGGCTCACTAGCACCTAGAGCAGCAGCCTCACCAGCACCTAGAGCAGCAGACTCTATACTTGGGTCAGGCGGCACACACAGGTAACCGTCACCCTCAGCACTAATAGTCACAGCATACATGGCAGCAAGGATAGCATCATAGTCAAGAGCAAAGATATCAACATTCTGCCTAAGCAGATCAGCCCAGCTAGGGAGCTCAGTGGCGTCAGGAAACTGTGCGCGCCAGGCGTCAGACAGGCGACCGAAACAGCGCTGCGGCGAGTGTGGCAGGCCGCACGTCTCCCCACGGCGCCCGCCGGTGCGGAGAACGTAAGTGCAGGGACCAGCACCCCCAGACCTCCCACGCCCAGCGTACCACTCACGAAGCTGCTGGGGCAACGGGGTCTCGCGGGAACGCGGCTGCTGCTGGCACTGGCTACCGCCAAAGCCTCCACGCCGCGCAGCTCCACCCCGACCAGCACCACCGCCGCCGCCACCTCCACCGCCGCCGCTGCTTCCTCCACCGCCGCTGCCGCTGCCTCCACCACCGCTGCCGCTGCCTCCACCACCTCCACCGCCGCCACCGACGCCCCCACTCCCGCCACCACCTTTGCCTCCACCCCCACCCCCTCCGCCTCCTCCACCGCCACCACCGCCGCCCCCGCCGTCCCCTCCACCACCCTTGCCCCCCTTGCCCTTGCTGCTGCGGCGCCTCTCATTAGGAGCAAACGCAGCCCCGACCTCCTCGGTGCCAAGGAGGTCAACAGCAGCAGCAGAAGCAGAAGCAACAGAGGGCAGAAGGGGAACGGGGGAACACCCCTCAAAGAACGGGGCGCGAGGGTCGCCGTGAGAAGCACCTACAGCAACTATACTCTTCTCAGCTGCAGTGAGGCGCTCCTCTAGCAGGTTGACGGTGAGCTCGGTGGGGCAAAGGGAGAGAAAGTGGTCTCTGACTGAGGAAAGGGAGTCAGTGAGACAGGTGACTAGGTAGAAGAGGGTGATGTACATGGGGGGGGGGGGGGGGGGTTCTTGGCACAGAACACGGAGGGAAGCGCAGCGCGGTAGCGGGCGTCACTAGTGCGGAGGTGAGTAATGAGGTCAGCGACTGTGGCAAAGGCGGCCAGGTCAGGGAACAGGTACGGTAGCATGAGGCGGCTGAGGGTAGCAGTGGCAGGGGAGGAGTAGCGTACTACGACAGCGTCATACAAAGACTTAGCAGTCTTGTACTAGCCAAAGTGCGCGCGCTCAGCAGATGGCAGGTGACTACGAACAGCAAGGCAAGCAACAGCGTCACGATTAGTCCACTGCGAGCAAACCGTACTGTCAGCATCGGCAGCAGGTGCAGCAGCGGCGCCGGACGTGAGATCGAAAAGCGAGACTCCGTCCTTAGAATCGCACTGAAGAAAGAGCTGCAGATCATCTACCCAAACATTGAAGTCAACTGCACGACCCTCAGCATCGAAGGTAAGAACTGTAGGGCTAGCCATGGTGGCAGTAACAGTAGTGGCAGCAGTAGCAGCAGTAGCAGCAGAAGCAGCAGTAGGCAGGGCAGCGCGGCTCAGTAGGGCAGAGCGGCGCGGCTCGGCAGAGCGGCGCGGCTCGGCTGGGCGGCGCGGCTCGGTAGGGCGGCGCGGCTCGGCTGAGCGGCGCGGCTAGGCAGGCAGGCAGGCGCGGCTGGCGCAGGTAGGGCAGGTGCTCACCAGGGGCGGGTAGTCAGGTGCCACCGGCGGCGGGTAGGGCAGGCGCGCGACAGGCGCGGGTAGGGCAGGCGCTCGACGGGCGACGGCAGGGCAGGCGCTTGACGGGCGGCTGCAGGCGCTCGACGGGCGGGTAGGGCCGGCGCTCGATGGGTGGCGGCAGGGTAGGCGCACGACGGCGGCGACTGTGGGGCCGCGATAGCGGCTGCAGGCGCGACGGCGGCAGGGCAGGGCCGCAACGGTGGCTGCAAGCGCGACGGCGGCTGCAGGGCAGAGCAGCGGCGGCGGCTGCAGGCGCTCGACGGCAGGGCCGCGGCGGCAAGGCCGCGACGGTAGGGCCGCGACGGCAGGGCAGGCGCTCAACGGGCGGCAGGTAGGGCAGGCGCTCGACGGCGGGTAGGGCAGGCGCGCGATGGCGCGGGTAGGGCAGGCGCTCGACGGCGCACAGCAGGGCAGGCGCAAGGGCGCAGGTGAGGCAGGCGCGAGGCGCGCGACGGGGCAGGCAGGCACGGCAGCGCGCTTCGGGCAGGGCAGGAAACAAAAGTTCGTGGTGGGCCCTAAAAAAACGTTCCCACTAGGGAACCTGCTCTGAAACCATGTGAAAACAGAACGAGGAATGATTGCATCGAGCAGGATGAGGAGTACAAGTAGGAAACCCTAAAGTGTTGTACCCCATATGAACTACCCCCACTACAGCCTATACAGACTATAGCATATATGTTTGACAGCACCATCGTTTTCGCTCCACGCGCCCCTCACTTCCTAGAAGCGGAAATCACACGACATCTTTCTAAGTAGTTGGAACAATGAGATGAAAACAATTATTTTTCAGGATCAAGTTATTATTCATGTTGCAACTACTGCCATCGCTTTGATGGTCTTATGGTACCCTCGAATGACAATCCAATCCAAACCACAATCAACTGAATATTGCTGACAAACAACCCAACCCATACATCCCATACTTGGCGCTGTTGCAAATGCTAAGCTTATGAGACCGAAACAGACACGGTTGGTACAGATCTGTGTTTGTCATACCACAGAGTTTCTGCTCAGAAGGTTTCACTAGGAAACTATCCGACCCTCTAATTGGTTTGAAAGAGCACCGTATGACGATGAGTAGTGCCACTTCACTACGTGGTGTCAAGACTGTTGACGATTTCTTGCACATTTTTCAGATGTCGGCAAATCTGTCCACTATGCGGTGTGTTTTACGTACACTGGCCTTTTCTTCTTCGTTAGGCGTAGTTTGCTAGGCTGGTTTGTACATAATTCAGAGTTGGTACACAAAAACGCACTGCCTTTGATGCTGCATCTGCTGCTGCTACAAATTCTGCTGCTCCCGCTGCTGTAGAGGCCGCGCTGATGCTTGTGCCAGGTAGCAGATCTTTCTAATCTCTGGTTTCCCCATGCTGCTGTTGCTGCGGTGGCTGGTGCTGTCTCCTGCTGCTGATGGATGTTTGCTGCCTCCCCTGCTTCTGCTGGTGTGTTCTCTGCTGCTGCTGCTGCTACTAAGGGGGGGAGGGGGAGGGGAGGGAGGGGGGAATGGGGGGTAAGAAACGGCAGGGATGAAGAGGGGAGGGAGGGCATATAGAACTTTCCTCGTCTTTTCCTGTCAATTGCCGAAGGTGCCAACAACCCCCACCTGCCCATCCCCCCTCGCCTTGCACCTCCCAGCCCCAGACCCCCCATCGACAGGCCTCGTGCCATCCATACCGCCATCCCTCCTCTCTCCTCACCTGCTCTCGTCCTCTCCTCTCTTGCTCTCCTCCTCTCCTCACCTGCTCCCCTCCTCGCCTCACCTGCTCCCCTCCTCGCCTCACCTTCTCCCCTCCTCTCCTCACCTGCTCCCCTCCTCACCTCACCTGCTCCCCACCTCGCCTCACCTGCTCCCCTCCCTGCCTCACCTGCTCCCCTCCTCGCCTCACCTGCTCCCCTCCTCGCCTCACCTGCTCCCCTCCTCTCCTCACCTGCTCCCCTCCTCTCCTCACCTGCTCCCCTCCTCTCCTCACCTGCTCCCCTCCTCTCCTCACCTGCTCCCCTCCTCTCCTCACCTGCTCCCCCCCTCTCCTCACCTGCTCCCCTCCTCTCCTCACCTGCTCCCCTCCTCTCCTCACCTGCTCCCCTCCTCTCCTCACCTGCTCCCCTCCTCGCCTCACCTGCTCCCCTCCTCGCCTCACCTGCTCCCCTCCTCTCCTCACCTGCTCCCCTCCTCTCCTCACCTGCTCTCCCTCTCTCCTCACCTTCTCCCCCCCTCTCCTCATCTGCTCCCCTCCTCTCCTCATCTGCTCCCCTCCTCGCCTCACCTGCTTCCCTCCTCTCTCCCCACCTGCTCGCTACTCTCTCCTCACCTGCTCACCTCACTGTTGTTTCCTCCGCTGCTCCTTCACCACATTCTGATGCGTCTGCTCTCTTCTCCTGCTGTGCCTCCTGTTTTCGCTTGCTGCTGATCTGCTCATGGCAGGGCGGACGGCAGCACGTGACAAGGAGAGCATAGATTTTTAGTGCACATGCCATGTGCGAGGAGGGCGATGGGAGCAGGGTGGCGGTGGGAGCGGGGCGATCAGAATTCAGACCACTCGCCTCACTCACGTCAGCCGCCGCCTCACCTGCCACGCGGCGCGTCCTCCCTCACCGGTCGTCACGCCACGTGGCACGGCCGGCGTCGAACACACGCCCGCGAAAATGCCTCTGGCTGGTGATGCGTTAGTGCCGACGCCGCCCGGCGCCTCGCCATCATCGCGCCGTGCCCTGCTGCTGCCGCCGCAGCCTGGCTTTGATGCTAATTCTATGAGTCGGCACTTTCTCCCGCTCTGCTGCCATGCGCCTGCCGCGTCACATCATGGCATGCGCAACGTTAACGCTGAGGCTAGGCGATCGATGTAACAAAAGAGGGAGAAAAAAAAACAAGTCGTGTAGATTCCACAGAGAATAGCTTACTAGGGAAGTTGTCACAGTATATTTTCTAGGGTTTGTCACAGGATTGATCGGGCAATTCGCTCACAGCGCGGCTAGTATTGATGGTGCCTGCGCAGGCAAAAAATGGAGGAGCGGCGCGGCGGTAGTAATAGTGTTCGGTCAGACCGGCGCGGGCGAGCGGAGGAGCAGCGATGCATGGCGGAAGGATGGTGTAGCGGGGTTCTACAGGGCACCGCATCACCGTGCAACGCGGCAGTGATTAGCTACTGCTGCTTCTATTTGGGATGTCCTTACTACTGTCTCTAGATAGAATAATAACTTCTACTCGCCGCAGGATGTAGCACGATCCGGAATCGCCATAGTATGCCGTGTGCCTCTTTGGTTTTCGTGACTGAGTGATCGGGGAAGGGAAGCACTAGATAACCGGCCTGGTGCAGCGCTGGTCGCGGTTAGCATGCACTAGTAGTAGGAAACAAACTCAACTCAACCCGCGATGTGGGCGAGTTAGGGTGAGGTGAGATGGGGGGCACTGAAAAGGTTCAATCGACTGCCAGCTGACGCTGGCAGTCGAACCACACAAGCATTCGTCGGATTAGGATTTGGCTGGGGGGTACGCTTCGTTAGGGGGCTGTGAGGGGCTATGAGGAGGTTTGGGGGGTAGGGGGGGCTTAGGGGGGCCGTAGGGGGGCCGTAGGGGGGTTTCCCTCTGCACTCGTTATTGTCATTCCTCTTTTTGCTTAATAATACCACTTTCTCCTCTGTGGTTCCGTTGTACCTTACACTATTATTCCTGTTTTTCTTTTGTGATTAATGAAACATACTACAATACACATGCTGGATAAAGAAAAACCTTGTTCAATACTGGCATTTGAGCCTAAGTCATTGTCCAACACTGCATGATGCTTTTGGAAGATACCGTACTACTGATTTTAACATTTCCACTTGTCAGAATGTTATATTTCTCTAGTCTGCAGTGTGGTACTCTATAGTGAATACAGCCCTGTTAGAGTTTCATATATGTATTCAACTGCCTGCTAGTGAAAGCCCTCCTTTGCCTATTCTCTCTTGCCTAGCTAGCTAAACCCTAGCTATGGCTCTTGCATTCTAGACACTGTTCTAACATGGTAACAGAGTGGTTACGCTCCTGGCCTGTGGGCCCGCCTGCTTCCGCTGCCATACTGTCTGTCGCGCGCCCCGTGGCGCGCGACCTTTTTTTTTTTCCTTCCCGCCACGCGCCCCGAGCGCGTGGCGGTTTTCTGCCCGCCACGCGCTCGGGGCGCATGGTGGTTTCCTACTTGCCGCGCGCCCCATGAGCGCGCAGCGGTTTCGTCGCCCGTCGTGGCGCCCCGGGGGCCCGCGCGCTGTCCCCTCCTGTCGCCCGTCGTGGCGCCCTGGGAGCCTGCGAGTCGCCCCGCCTCCCGTCGCCCGGTGCGGCTCCCTGGGGGCCCGCGCGTCGCCCCTCTCTCCCGTCGCCCGTCGTGGCGCCCCGGGGGCCTGCGCGTCGCCCCCTCCCGTCGCCCGTCGTGGCGCCCTGGGGGCCCGCGCGTCGCCCCTCTCTCGTCGTCCGTCGCGGCGCCCTGGGGGCCCGCGCGTCGCCCGTCGTGGAGCCCTGGGGGCCCGCGCGCCGCCCTGTTCTTCGCCCGTCGCAGCGCCCCAGGGACCCGCGCCCCGCCCTGCTTTCCGCTCGCACGCCGCACCAGCTGCTACCCGCCCCGCCCCGCCCCGCCTGCATTTGGATCTTGGGGTGGCGGGTATGGGGGTGGCGGTTATGGGGGTGGCGGGTGTGTGAGCCGTTCCCTGCTCCTCCTCCTACTCCGTCTCCCACTACTGCAGCTGCCGCTGAGGAGGGTGGGTGTGTGGGAGCCGAGGGAGTGGCGCTAGGGGGGTGACATGGGAGTGGAGCTAGGGGTGCAGCAAGGGGTGTGTGAACGGGAATTTTGGGACAATGGGGGAGGTCGAAGGGGGGTGGCCGCCGTGAATCTAGCAGCTCCAGTCGCCCGTGAGACCGTTGCGCTAGTCGCCCGTGAGCCCGTTGCTCCAGTCGCCCGTGAGCCCGTTGCTCCAGTCGCCTGTGAGTCAGTTGCTCCTGCCGCTCGTCTAGCCGCGGAGCCAGTTACTCCAGTTGCCCGTGTGCCAGTTGCTCCAGTTGCCAGTGTGCCAGTTGCTCCAGTTGCCCGCGTGCCAGTTGCTCCAGTTGCGCCGTGTGCCAGCAGCTTCAGCTGCCGCCCACCACCTCCTCTCCTCTCACAGTCCCTCCTCCTCCTCACTTGCCCTCTGTGACTGCCTCTAGCTTTGCTTGAACTTGTGAACCAGCTCTGTGACTACTTGCTGTGCTGATTATACCCCACTTTGACTATGGGGGTGTGTCAGAATGTTATATTTCTCTAGTCTGCAGTGGGGTACTCTATAGTGAGTACAGCCCTGTTAGGGTTTCATATATGTACTCAACTGCCTGCTAGTGAAAGCCCTCCTTTGCCTATTCTCTCGTGCCTAGCTAGCTAAACCCTAGCTATGGCTCTTGCATTCTAGCTACTGTTCTAGCACCACTAACACTCATAATCAGCATCAGTGTAAAAAAAAACTTCAACCAAACTGCATTTCTCGAAATGCCACATCACTGTCATCCACGCCCTGCCCCAGCTTGGCACGCTTCTTCTGCCGCACGCCGCCCGCCCCGCCATCCAGAAACTGGACGGCAGTTTTGGCACGTAGCTCGTTAAGCCCCCCGCCCTCCTTGGCCCTTTCAAGCACAAGGTGGCGGCCATACAGGTGGGTGCTCTTGAGCGCATCAAAGGCACTCTCAGCTTCCCTCTTTGTTGCAAACTCCACAAACGCAAACCCCCTGTGCCCCCCGTTGAACTTGCGGAGAAGCCGCATGCTCTTGAGCTGAGGGTTGGGGGAAGAGGGGGAGGAGGGAGGGTGGGGTTTGGTGGTGGTGGGGGATGGAGGGGAGGAAGGTTTTGAAAAATGGCGAGCAGGCTGGGAGAAAAAGGGAATGGAAATTGCAGCAGAAGAGATGACTTTTCGATAAACCCTGTGAAGCTTGCGAGAAAAAGGGAGAGGGCCATGAGCACAGCCAGATATAAAACAACCGTATTTTTCGTTGGAGATTTATTATGAGAATTCCCAAAATCAGATTGTCCGAAGCAGAAAGAGTCATGTATGAGTAATCACCTGCTAAGATATGCTCACCAGTTACTCTGTAGAAGATTGCCTGCCGGTTCTTATTACACCAGCGCACAAAGCTCACAAAGCTCACCTTGCATCGGCGCATGGGGCATGTGGCCCTGCCCATCTTGCAGCAGCTAGTGAAGAATGAGATGGTTGCTGGCATACGTGTGAAGGGGGAGCCCGATGAGGTGCTTGGCTGCCCGACGTGCATTCAAGCCAAGTTCACCCGGTTTCCGTTCCCTAGTTCGGAGGCAACGGCAAAGGCACCGCTTGATGAGGTGGTGATGGACGTGGTGGGCCCCCTGAAGCTTGGAGCTGCTGGAGCTGAGTATTTTCTCACCATTGTCGACGTCTACACCCGCATGACTTGGGTGTACGTGCTGGCCAAGAAGAGCGACGTGGCTGAAACGTTGAAGACGGATTGGTTCCCGATGGTGGAGCGGCAACAAGACCGTCTAGTCAAGTCAATCCTCACCGATCGAGGGGGAGAGTTCCTGAGCAAGGAGTTTGGGTTGTGGCTGAAGAAGAATGGTATTCGGCACTCCCTCACCATGCCATACTCCCCTGCAATGAACGGCATCGCCGAGCGAGCGAACCGCACAATCACGGAGGCGGCACGCGGGTTGCTCATTGAAGCCGGGCTACCCGACTATTTCTGGCCTGATGCGGTGCGGAGCGCGTGTGTGGCCAAGAACAGAGCCTTGACTCATGTGGGAGCAGACAAATGGGTGCCCTATGTGGAGTGGCTAGGAAGGAAGCCAAAGGTGGATATGCTTCGGGTGTTCGGGTGCATGTGCATGGCGCTCGTGCCTAAGCATCTTCGGCACAACAAGCTTGGTGCCAAGGCGGTGTGGGCCGTGCACTTGGGCATGGCTCAAAACAGCAAGGGATGGCTTCTTTGGGACCCATTCACCAAGAAGTTCTTGGTGAGCAGGGACTGCAAGTTCATGGAGAACTTCATGTACAAGGATTGGAAGGCGGAGAATGAGGCGAAGATAGGCGTGCGGTTTGGGGAGGTGAAGAGTTCCGGTTTGGAGCATGTGGAGCTGCCTTTGGAGCTGAGCAGCGGCAGCACAACCACAAGGCAATCCTCCCTTGTGAATGGGGGAGAGGAGGCCAATGATGCAGAGGAAGAAGAGGAGGAGGTGCAGCAAGTGAGCGAGCGTGCACCGTCACTCCCTTCCCGTACTACGAGTGCTCCACGGATTCGAGCCACACCGCAGCAACGCCAAGGCCTTCAAGTCCCTGCAGCTGAGGAGGAAGGAAGGGGGAAGAGGAGAGTTCAACCCCCTAATAGGCTGACCTATGATGCGCCGGGAAAGCAGGGCAAGACAGCCCTGGCCGGAGCGGCAATGATGGTCGGAGACGACGAGGAGAGTGACTACGAGGAGTGTGCCTTCGCGTTCTTCTCTCAGGTGGAGATGCCGGGAGAACCAGCAACTCTCAAGGAGGCTTTGGAGAGTAGTGATGCTGAGGAGTGGAAGAAGGCCATGGAGAGTGAGCTGAAAAGCATCGAGGAGACTGACACGTTTGAATTGGTGGAGCTACCGGAGGGGCGTACGGCGATAACGTCCAAGTGGCTCTTCAAAATCAAGTCGGATGCCGACGGCAAGATCGAGCGCTACAAGTCTAGGCTTGTAGCCAAGGGGTACCAGCAGAAGGAGAAGGTGGACTTCAAGGAGCTGTTTGCCCCTGTGGTGAAGCCGACGACGCTGCGAACCCTATTCGCGGGAGCCGCCATCAAAGGATGGGTAGTAAAGCAAATGGACATCGTAACGGCATTCCTTAACGGCATCCTTGAGGAGGAGATTTTTATGGCGCAGCCAGAGGGGTTTGATGATGGTAGTGGCAGAGTGTGGAAGCTGAAAAAGGCCCTCTATGGGCTGAAGCAGGCCCCTAGGCAATGGTACATGAAGCTGCGCGAAGTGTTGGAGGGGATCGGCTTCACTCCCTCAACGGCCGATCACTCCTTGTTCATGCTTGGCGAGGGGGAGCAGAGGAGTTTCATGGTGGTTTATGTGGATGACATCCTCATTTTCTCACCCTCTTCTGACCTTGTGAAGGAGGTGATTCTGAAGCTTCAAGACAAGTTCAAGTGCAAGGCCCTTGGTGACGTGAGCTTCTACCTTGGGCTCCACATCGAACGAGATGTGGAGAAGCGGTGCATGCGGGTGCATCAACGAAAGTACCTGGAGGCATTGGCTGCCAACTTTGGGCAGAGTGAAGGCCATGTGGCTACACCCTTTCCCTCTGGGTTCAAGTGTGTGAAGGGACCAGAGGAGGAGAGCGTTGGTGAAGAGGAGAGGCACCGATTTCACTCGTTGGTGGGCAGCCTCATGTATGCGGCGGTAAACACCCGACCGGACGTCGCGTTTGCTACCGGGCAGCTGGCTAGGGTTGTGCAATGCCCTAATGAGGAGCAGGTAGCAGCTGGAATGAGGGTGGCCAAGTATCTTGGCCAAACACCGACCGTTGGGCTGCAATACTCGGCGGCGGCACAAAGGCGCCAAAAGGGCGCGGATGGTGTTGAACCCGGGCGTTTGTTCCTCACCGCCTACTCGGATGCTTCATATGCATCGGAACCAGAGGACATGACAAGTGTGGGAGGCTTCATATGCTGTGTTGGTGGAGGCCCAACTGCTTGGGAGAGCAAGAAGCAGGTTGACCAAGCTTTGAGCTCGGTGGAGTCCGAGTACATGGCACTCTTCCGTGCGGTACGGGAGATTGTGTGGCAGCGGCGTTTGTTGGCTGAATTGGGGGAGGAGCAGCAAGGACCTACCCCACTGTACTGTGACAGCCAGGGTGCCATTGCTCTTGCTAAGAACCCTGTGTTGCATGGACTCACGAAGCACATGAGGGTGAAGTGGCATTGGACGAGGAGCATGGTGGCCGCGGGTGAAGTTGAGTTGCGCTACGTGAAGACCACGGGGCAGCCGGCTGACATGATGACCAAGAGGCTGGTGGAGCAGCAGCATTGGAAGTGTTGCAAGCTGGCTGGGATGGCTCTGAACTAAGAGAGCAAGATCCTAAGGCCAACAATCCGAGGGGGAGTTTGTTGGTGCAACCCTACGGTTTGCACTCGGCTTGTTGTCCGTGTGTGTGCAGCAGACCCATCAAGAACTCAAGGATGAGTTTGTGATGAAGAACCCGAGCCCTGGTGTCAACATTCAAGTAATCGCGAAGCCCGCGAAAAAGGGTACACCCCAAGATATTGAAGATAGTTACGTTACTTTGTGTAGTGTAACATTTCACTTGGTGTAGGCCCTAGTGAAGGGTAGTTTCGAGACCCTTCGTGGTTGGGGACAGTGTGGCACTGTTCCACATCACTGTACCTCGGCTCTTGGGGTTTGTAGGAGCTGGGAGTCATTCCCAACTCGTAACTCTTCCTATCTTGTGTTAACTATAGTGGCTGCCATAGTACCGTTCGTTCAAACCGACGTTGTGTCGTCAATTCTTTATCAAATCGTGCAATCTAAATTGCTAATTGTAGACGACGTGAAGACGCTCCAGATCCAATTTGAATCAAGTCATTTGCAGCTGTGAGCAGAACGCTATCAACGTTTGAAGCCGCTGTGCAGAAACCCGTCTGTGCTCTCTATCTTTCGTTTTAGGCACATTCACGCCTATTGTGTCTATAACAAGTGGTATCAGAGCCCCTTGGAGCAGTTTCGACAATGTCTGGACCTGAGGAAAGGGGTGGCAGAGGTGCTGGTGGCAGTGGAGAAGCTCAAGCTCAAGGCCAACCCCGTGATTCAGCCATGGCGCCCATGCAACCAAGTCTTGGCCCACCTAGGGATGAGCCTAGGGTGTTTGGGCTTGACAAGTTCAACGGTGACAACTTTGCTGAATGGTCCTTCAAGATGGAGAACATCTTTGACCGCTATGACCTGCTGGAGGTGATGGAAGGAACGGAGAAGCGCCCCGAGAACGACCCAGAGAAGAGCCCGTGGGTGCGGAAGAGCGCACAAGGCTATCTCTTACTTGGGCAAGCGTTGGGGAGCAGTCAGATCCGTCACATCAAGCCATTCCAGCGTGAACCAGAGAAAGGACCAAAGGCATGGGCTGCTCTCAAGGGTGTACATGCTCCTGCAACAGCGGCGGTAGCGGTGGTGTTGGAACGGCAAATGGCGGCACTACGAATTGAAGAAGACGAAGCGGTTGAAGAAGGGGTGCAGAAATTCTTCGACTTGTTGACGCGGCTTGAGGGAGCTGATTTGAACTACAGTGAGCTCCAAAAGAAGACCAAGTTGCTGGCCTTACTCCCAGAGTCATGGTCCTCGCTCATCATCAACCTTAATCGCGACTTGCCCCGCCTCTCGCTTGAAGACGTGAAGCGAGCTATCCTTCAAGAGGATTTCCGCCGCCGTGAGTTGGCGAGTGCGGATGGCGCTGGGGCAGCAAGCATCGGCCGTGGATATGGTCGAGGAAGAGGCAGAGGACGAGGGGGAGGAAGGTTTGGTGGCAGCAACTTCGGCGGAGGCCGCAGGAGTGGCGGTTACGGCAGCGACGACAAGAGCTACGGACGCGGTCGCGGCCGATTCGACGGCGAGTGTCACTATTGCCACAAGAGCGGACACATGTGGCGCGACTGCTACAAACTCCCTGATGGTTGGACCCCTGCTCAAGGCCAAGAGGGTAGAGGAGCAGGAGGAGGGAGAGGACGAGGCCGTGGAGGCCGTGGCGGTCGCGGTGGCGGAGCTGCAAACATGAAGAGCGGAGACAACGACAAGGACCCGAGCGACGATCGATACCCGGGTCTATTCTACTTCGTGTCGACGCAAGTACCGGCTGGTCCAGAGAAGGATGAAGGCTTTGAGGAGCCAGCAGCTGTGGGGAAGGTGACCCTACACCCCCTGGACTATTGGGTGATTGATAGTGGCGCTACCTATAGCATGACACCTCGCCCGGACTTGCTCACCGAACTCGAGCCGTCACCGGTGAAGCATGTCACATCGGCTTTGGGGCAGCGAGCAGAGGTGAAAGGCATGGGCAAGGCCATGTTCAAGGGTGCTGATGGGAAGATGGTGGGCCTCAAGAACGTGCTTTGGGTGCCCAGCCTTGCTGCAAACCTGATTTCCGTGCGGCGGTTGGCAAAGGCCGGCATGGACACGAACTCGAAGGGAGCCAAGACCTACACCGCAAGGCTTGGCGATCGAATTCTTTGGGACCTTCATGAGGACAGGGATGTCTACAACGAGATGTGGCAGATCCCAGTGGTCCCTATGCCTAAGGAGAGGCAAGTGGCAGCAAGCATCAGCACCAAGGATGGAGCGGTCGGTAGCGACGATGGCGCGAACGGTCGCGCTGAGGAGAATGAGCTCAAGAAGAGCAAACCTGGAGGGACCAGCAAGTTCAGTGAACCTAAGGAGAGTGGTGCAGCAACCAAGGAGCAGCAAAAGGGTGAGGAGAACCCAGAGGCAGCAGCGGAGGAGGACTACGGAGAGAGTATGTGGGGCGCTATTGCGAGCGCGGCATTCTCCAATCCAACTTCGGCTACGGGGGAGTGTGATTGGCTCACCTTGCATCGGCGCATGGGGCATGTGGCCCTGCCCATCTTGCAGCAGCTAGTGAAGAATGAGATGGTTGCTGGCATACGTGTGAAGGGGGAGCCCGATGAGATGCTTGGCTGCCCGACGTGCATTCAAGCCAAGTTCACCCGGTTTCCGTTCCCTAGTTCGGAGGCAACGGCAAAGGCACCGCTTGATGAGGTGGTGATGGACGTGGTGGGCCCCCTGAAGCTTGGAGCTGCTGGAGCTGAGTATTTTCTCACCATTGTCGACGTCTACACCCGCATGACTTGGGTGTACGTGCTGGCCAAGAAGAGCGACGTGGCTGAAACGTTGAAGACGGATTGGTTCCCGATGGTGGAGCGGCAACAAGACCGTCTAGTCAAGTCAATCCGCACCGATCGAGGGGGAGAGTTCCTGAGCAAGGAGTTTGGGTTGTGGCTGAAGAAGAATGGTATTCGGCACTCCCTCACCATGCCATACTCCCCTGCAATGAACGGCATCGCCGAGCGAGCAAACCGCACAATCACGGAGGCGGCACGCGGGTTGCTCATTGAAGCCGGGCTACCCGACTATTTCTGGCCTGATGCGGTGCGGAGCGCGTGTGTGGCCAAGAACAGAGCCTTGACTCATGTGGGAGCAGACAAATGGGTGCCCTATGTGGAGTGGCTAGGAAGGAAGCCAAAGGTGGATATGCTTCGGGTGTTCGGGTGCATGTGCATGGCGCTCGTGCCTAAGCATCTTCGGCACAACAAGCTTGGTGCCAAGGCGGTGTGGGCCGTGCACTTGGGCATGGCTCAAAACAGCAAGGGATGGCTTCTTTGGGACCCATTCACCAAGAAGTTCTTGGTGAGCAGGGACTGCAAGTTCATGGAGAACTTCATGTACAAGGATTGGAAGGCGGAGAATGAGGCGAAGATAGGCGTGCGGTTTGGGGAGGTGAAGAGTTCCGGTTTGGAGCATGTGGAGCTGCCTTTGGAGCTGAGCAGCGGCAGCACAACCACAAGGCAATCCTCCCTTGTGAATGGGGGAGAGGAGGCCAATGATGCAGAGGAAGAAGAGGAGGAGGTGCAGCAAGTGAGCGAGCGTGCACCGTCACTCCCTTCCCGTACTACGAGTGCTCCACGGATTCGAGCCACACCGCAGCAACGCCAAGGCCTTCAAGTCCCTGCAGCTGAGGAGGAAGGAAGGGGGAAGAGGAGAGTTCAACCCCCTAATAGGCTGACCTATGATGCGCCGGGAAAGCAGGGCAAGACAGCCCTGGCCGGAGCGGCAATGATGGTCGGAGACGACGAGGAGAGTGACTACGAGGAGTGTGCCTTCGCGTTCTTCTCTCCGGTGGAGATGCCGGGAGAACTAGCAACTCTCAAGGAGGCTTTGGAGAGTAGTGATGCTGAGGAGTGGAAGAAGGCCATGGAGAGTGAGCTGAAAAGCATCGAGGAGACTGACACGTTTGAATTGGTGGAGCTACCGGAGGGGCGTACGGCGATAACGTCCAAGTGGCTCTTCAAAATCAAGTCGGATGCCGACGGCAAGATCGAGCGCTACAAGTCTAGGCTTGTAGCCAAGGGGTACCAGCAGAAGGAGAAGGTGGACTTCAAGGAGCTGTTTGCCCCTGTGGTGAAGCCGACGACGCTGCGAACCCTATTCGCGGGAGCCGCCATCAAAGGATGGGTAGTAAAGCAAATGGACATCGTAACGGCATTCCTTAACGGCATCCTTGAGGAGGAGATTTTTATGGCGCAGCCAGAGGGGTTTGATGATGGTAGTGGCAGAGTGTGGAAGCTGAAGAAGGCCCTCTATGGGCTGAAGCAGGCCCCTAGGCAATGGTACATGAAGCTGCGCGAAGTGTTGGAGGGGATCGGCTTCACTCCCTCAACGGCCGATCACTCCTTGTTCATGCTTGGCGAGGGGGAGCAGAGGAGTTTCATGGTGGTTTATGTGGATGACATCCTCATTTTCTCACCCTCTTCTGACCTTGTGAAGGAGTGGATGCTGAAGCTTCAAGACAAGTTCAAGTGCAAGGCCCTTGGTGACGTGAGCTTCTACCTTGGGCTCCACATCGAACGAGATGTGGAGAAGCGGTGCATGCGGGTGCATCAACGAAAGTACCTGGAGGCATTGGCTGCCAACTTTGGGCAGAGTGAAGGCCATGTGGCTACACCCTTTCCCTCTGGGTTCAAGTGTGTGAAGGGACCAGAGGAGGAGAGCGTTGGTGAAGAGGAGAGGCGCCGATTTCACTCGTTGGTGGGCAGCCTCATGTATGCGGCGGTAAACACCCGACCGGACGTCGCGTTTGCTACCGGGCAGCTGGCTAGGGTTGTGCAATGCCCTAATGAGGAGCAGGTAGCAGCTGGAATGAGGGTGGCCAAGTATCTTGGCCAAACACCGACCGTTGGGCTGCAATACTCGGCGGCGGCACAAAGGCGCCAAAAGGGCGCGGATGGTGTTGAACCCGGGCGTTTGTTCCTCACCGCCTACTCGGATGCTTCATATGCATCGGAACCAGAGGACATGACAAGTGTGGGAGGCTTCATATGCTGTGTTGGTGGAGGCCCAACTGCTTGGGAGAGCAAGAAGCAGGTTGACCAAGCTTTGAGCTCGGTGGAGTCCGAGTACATGGCACTCTTCCGTGCGGTACGGGAGATTGTGTGGCAGCGGCGTTTGTTGGCTGAATTGGGGGAGGAGCAGCAAGGACCTACCCCACTGTACTGTGACAGCCAGGGTGCCATTGCTCTTGCTAAGAACCCTGTGTTGCATGGACTCACGAAGCACATGAGGGTGAAGTGGCATTGGACGAGGAGCATGGTAACCGCGGGTGAAGTTGAGTTGCGCTACGTGAAGACCACGGGGCAGCCGGCTGACATGATGACCAAGAGGCTGGTGGAGCAGCAGCATTGGAAGTGTTGCAAGCTGGCTGGGATGGCTCTGAACTGAGAGAGCAACATATCCTAAGGCCAACAATCCGAGGGGGAGTTTGTTGGTGCAACCCTACGGTTTGCACTCGGCTTGTTGTCCGTGTGCGTGAATGTGTGTGTGTATGGAATGGTATGAGGGCATGGGATAATATATATTTCATGCTTATAATTGTGTGTGAATGTTGAGTCATGATGTCGAGTGTGTGTGTCGAGTCAATAGCGAGTTATCGCTAGACGCGTGTTACGCGGTCGTTTGTGTCTCGCGCGCGGTTTCTATTTTGTCGTGCGCGGTTTCTATTTTGTCCTGTGTCGAACGTTCGGCGTGTCGCAGGTGTGTGCAGCAGACCCATCAAGAACTCAAGGATGAGTTTGTGATGAAGAGCCCGAGCCTTGGTGTCAAGCCTCAAGTGATTTCGAAGCTTGCCAAAAGGGTACACCTCAAGATATTGAAGATAGTTACATTACTTTGTGTAGTGTAACATTTCACTTGGTGTAGGCCCTAGTGAAGGGTAGTTTCGAGACCCTTCGTGGTTGGGGACAGTGTGGCACTGTTCCACATCACTGTACCTCGGCTCTTGGGGTTTGTAGGAGCTGGGAGTCATTCCCAACTCGTAACTCTTCCTATCTTGTGTTCTAAGACTATAGTGGCTGCCATAGTACCGTTCGTTCAAACCGACGCTGTGTCGTCAATTCTTTATCAAATCGTGCAATCTAAATTGCTAATGGTAGACGACGTGAAGACGCTCCAGATCCAATTTGAATCAAGTCATTTGCAACTGTGAGCAGAACGCTATCAACGTTTGAAGCCGCTGTGCAGAAATCCGTCTGTGCTCTCTATCTTTCGTTTTAGGCACATTCAAGCCTATTGTGACTATAACACGGGGTCGGGATGTCTGGTGCATCCGGGTCTCCCTAAGGTGCAAGCAGCATGGACACAAGATGAGGTAAAGCAGCGGCAAAGCACTCAAACTCCTCCTGCCTGTCCTCAAGAACGTCCGTGCCAAGAGCACAGTCACCCCCGACAGACGGAGGACAGACAGACTCAGACTCAGCAACAAGACTAGCGGCTTAGTCTAGACGACAGGCGGCGGCAAAGTCAACAAGCTCAGCAACTAGGGCAGACGCAGCAATGGACTCAAACGACGGGTCAGTGACAGCAGTGGCCAGGAGACGCGTGACAGTAGGACTAGCAGCACGAAGGGAGTCAGAGTCTGGGTCTGGACCGTCAGCAAGGGAGGACGCAGGAGGAGACGGCAGAGGGACACGCAGTGGAGCAGTGGAAGGACGAAGTGCCATCTGGTGGACGCGGACGCGGGACACGACTACCAGTGCGAACAGCGCGAACGGGCGACGTAGGACGAGACTCAGGCGACGCAGGACGAGACTCAGGCTCACGACGCTCCGTAAGACCTCTAGTCGGCCCAGAGTAAGGAGAAGGATCAGGCAGTGGAGAGGCTGGTTGTAGCTGCGACTTCGACAAAGCAGGCTGTGGATACAGTAAGGGAAGAGTGGGACCAGTAGAAGGTGGGAGGCCAAGAACCTGCTGAAGAAGTGGAACGAATTACGGCTGCGGCCGCGCAGCGCCTCCAGAACCAGCAGAGACAGTACCAGTACCCCCAGCTCCAAGGTCTGCAGCTCCAACTGCCGCAGCACCACCATCTCCAGCACCTCCAGCAGCTCGAGCTCCAGTAGCACCTCCAGCAGCAACAACACTAGCGCCTCCAGCTTCAACTCCGGTAGTACCACCAGCCCGAGCAGCTCCAGTACCTCCAGTACGAGCACCTCCGGGACCAGCGGCTCCAGCACATCCAGCTGCACCAGCACCAGCAGTACCTCCAGCAGCGTTAGCTCCGGCAGCACCTCCTGCTCCAGCAGCTCCAGCTCCTCCAGCAGCTCCAGCACCAGCAGTACCTCCAGCAGCTCCAGCTCCAGCAGCACCTGCACCAGCAGGACCTCCAGCAGCTCCAGCTCCAGCAGCACCTCGCTGGAGTCTCCAGCGGCGATCAAACCACTCAGGTAGCTGTGGTGGAGAGAGAGGCTCCTGCCGAGACGAGGCACCTGCAGGAACTCCAGCAGACTCAGCACCCCCAGTCTCAGCAACCGCAGGCTCAGCACCCTCAGGCTCAGCACCTCTAGGCTCTGCACCCCCAGGCTCAGCACCCTCAGACTCAGCACCCTCAGACTCAGCACCCTCAGACTCAGCACCTCCAGGCTCCGCACCCTCAGACTTAGCAACCCCAGGCTCATCACCCCCAGACTCCACACGCTCAGGCTCAGCACCCCCAGCAGCACCACCCCCAGTAGCCGCACCAAAGTCAACCTCTACCTCAACAGGCTCAACAGCGTCTACCTGGGACACACCAGACGGAGCAGGACCCTGAGGGGGGAGGGGGTCTACCGGAGGAGGACCTGGGGCAAGGAAGAGCGGCGGGGGGGGGGGAGAGAGGCAGTGCGGTAGGGAAAGAGACGGTAAAAGGGAACCGGCTCGTCGAACGTAACGTCCTGAGAGGGCAGGACACGGCGCGAGGTGGGGTGGTAGAACTGCCAGCCAGGCGCGTCAGGGACAAAGCCAAGGAAGACGCAGGGAAAAGCACGGGCGGAGAGCTTGTCCGCGGTAGTATCGCGGACAAAGGCACGAGAACCCCAGACCCGAAACATTGACGCATCGCCAACCTTCCCCGTCCAACGCAGTGTGGGCGAGGTCTCCGGCAAGGAGACACGGGGCCAGAGGTTGAGCCGATGCGCAGCGTAACGGACCGCAAACGGCCACAGAAAATGGGGGGCAGCCGCATGGACCATGGAGGTACGAGCGTCCTCCATGACTAAGCCAATGCGGCGCTCAGCAACCCCATTCTGCTGCGGTGAGGCCGGGAGCGTGAACGTCTGACGAATGCCCTTCCCACGACAAAAGTCCCGCAGAAAGTCAGAGGCAAACTCACCACCTCTGTCAGAGTGCAGATGCAGGACAGGAAAGTCCGTCCCGAACTGCTCGCGGATCTAGAGACGGGCAGTGCGGATCCAAGGGATCAAAACATCAGGGACCTCACCCTTGGTGCGCAAGGGGAAGACCATGGTGTAATGCGTGTAGTCGTCAACGACCAGCAAAATGTACCGCTCGCGGTCCTGTCCACGAACGCGGGCTGGGCCCCACACGTCCATGTGGAGGGTCTGCAGGGGAGCAGTCGTCGGGGGAAACGAGGAGGAGTGAGGACCGGTGCGCTGCCGCCCTTCGACACAGGGAAGACAGGGAGGAGCAGGCGAGGGTGGGAGGGGAGGGAGAACCCTGGGAAGACCAGAGACAAGGACACGGCGGTGCATGCCACGAAGGCGTTGCACCGAGGGGTGACCAAGACGGTGGTGCCAAAGGACGGTTTGGTGCGACAAAGCGCGACACGAGCAGGGGGCCGCTAGCTGACCTGACGCAGACGCAGACGCAGCTACCTGAGGGGACACAGTAGTCAGTGTGTACAGACTCGAACCAAGCGCACGGGTAAACGTGGCTAGGTGCTGGCCCGTCTGGGAGCACGTACAGTGGGTCACCCGCTGACCTCCAGGAGTGAACTGGTCAACCCACCTATCCTGGAGGTCAGCTCCACTCACCAAGTTCGTAGAGAACGAGGGGAGGTGAAGACCCGACAGTGAGCCATACGGGACCGCCGGACACGGCAGGACCGTGGAGGAGTGCGCAAGGACTGGGTTCCCAGAGGGGTCCTCCAGGGAGACTGCAACCGGCCGACTGAGCGGCGTGAGTGTGGTGCTGTCGCGAAAGAAGGAGCGGGAAGCACCTGAGTCAAGTGTGAAGGTGTGTAAGGCCTCAGAAGGCGCAGTACCAGAGAGAGCAGACTCACCAGCACCTGGAGTAGTAGGCTCACTAGCACCTAGAGCAGCAGCCTCACCAGCACCTAGAGCAGCAGACTCTATACTTGGGTCAGGCGGCACACACAGGTAACCGTCACCCTCAGCACTAATAGTCACAGCATACATGGCAGCAAGGATAGCATCATAGTCAAGAGCAAAGATATCAACATTCTGCCTAAGCAGATCAGCCCAGCTAGGGAGCTCAGTGGCGTCAGGAAACTGTGCGCGCCAGGCGTCAGACAGGCGACCGAAACAGCGCTGCGGCGAGTGTGGCAGGCCGCACGTCTCCCCACGGCGCCCGCCGGTGCGGAGAACGTAAGTGCAGGGACCAGCACCCCCAGACCTCCCACGCCCAGCGTACCACTCACGAAGCTGCTGGGGCAACGGGGTCTCGCGGGAACGCGGCTGCTGCTGGCACTGGCTACCGCCAAAGCCTCCACGCCGCGCAGCTCCACCCCGACCAGCACCACCGCCGCCGCCACCTCCACCGCCGCCGCTGCTGCCTCCACCGCCGCTGCCGCTGCCTCCACCACCGCTGCCGCTGCCTCCACCACCTCCACCGCCGCCACCGACGCCCCCACTCCCGCCACCACCTTTGCCTCCACCCCCACCCCCTCCGCCTCCTCCACCGCCACCACCGCCGCCCCCGCCGTCCCCTCCACCACCCTTGCCCCCCTTGCCCTTGCTGCTGCGGCGCCTCTCATTAGGAGCAAACGCAGCCCCGACCTCCTCGGTGCCAAGGAGGTCAACAGCAGCAGCAGAAGCAGAAGCAACAGAGGGCAGAAGGGGAACGGGGGAACACCCCTCAAAGAACGGGGCGCGAGGGTCGCCGTGAGAAGCACCTACAGCAACTATACTCTTCTCAGCTGCAGTGAGGCGCTCCTCTAGCAGGTTGACGGTGAGCTCGGTGGGGCAAAGGGAGAGAAAGTGGTCTCTGACTGAGGAAAGGGAGTCAGTGAGACAGGTGACTAGGTAGAAGAGGGTGATGTACATGGGGGGGGGGGGGGGGGTTCTTGGCACAGAACACGGAGGGAAGCGCAGCGCGGTAGCGGGCGTCACTAGTGCGGAGGTGAGTAATGAGGTCAGCGACTGTGGCAAAGGCGGCCAGGTCAGGGAACAGGTACGGTAGCATGAGGCGGCTGAGGGTAGCAGTGGCAGGGGAGGAGTAGCGTACTACGACAGCGTCATACAAAGACTTAGCAGTCTTGTACTAGCCAAAGTGCGCGCGCTCAGCAGATGGCAGGTGACTACGAACAGCAAGGCAAGCAACAGCATCACGATTAGTCCACTGCGAGCAAACCGTACTGTCAGCATCGGCAGCAGGTGCAGCAGCGGCGCCGGACGTGAGATCGAAAAGCGAGACTCCGTCCTTAGAATCGCACTGAAGAAAGAGCTGCAGATCATCTACCCAAACATTGAAGTCAACTGCACGACCCTCAGCATCGAAGGTAAGAACTGTAGGGCTAGCCATGGTGGCAGTAACAGTAGTGGCAGCAGTAGCAGCAGTAGCAGCAGAAGCAGCAGTAGGCAGGGCAGCGCGGCTCAGTAGGGCAGAGCGGCGCGGCTCGGCAGAGCGGCGCGGCTCGGCTGGGCGGCGCGGCTCGGTAGGGCGGCGCGGCTCGGCTGAGCGGCGCGGCTAGGCAGGCAGGCAGGCGCGGCTGGCGCAGGTAGGGCAGGTGCTCACCAGGGGCGGGTAGTCAGGTGCCACCGGCGGCGGGTAGGGCAGGCGCGCGACAGGCGCGGGTAGGGCAGGCGCTCGACGGGCGACGGCAGGGCAGGCGCTTGACGGGCGGCTGCAGGCGCTCGACGGGCGGGTAGGGCCGGCGCTCGATGGGTGGCGGCAGGGTAGGCGCACGACGGCGGCGACTGTGGGGCCGCGATAGCGGCTGCAGGCGCGACGGCGGCAGGGCAGGGCCGCAACGGTGGCTGCAAGCGCGACGGCGGCTGCAGGGCAGAGCAGCAGCGGCGGCTGCAGGCGCTCGACGGCAGGGCCGCGGCGGCAAGGCCGCGACGGTAGGGCCGCGACGGCAGGGCAGGCGCTCAACGGGCGGCAGGTAGGGCAGGCGCTCGACGGCGGGTAGGGCAGGCGCGCGATGGCGCGGGTAGGGCAGGCGCTCGACGGCGCACAGCAGGGCAGGCGCAAGGGCGCAGGTGAGGCAGGCGCGAGGCGCGCGACGGGGCAGGCAGGCACGGCAGCGCGCTTCGGGCAGGGCAGGAAACAAAAGTTCGTGGTGGGCCCTAAAAAAACGTTCCCACTAGGGAACCTGCTCTGAAACCATGTGAAAACAGAACGAGGAATGATTGCATCGAGCAGGATGAGGAGTACAAGTAGGAAACCCTAAAGTGTTGTACCCCATATGAACTACCCCCACTACAGCCTATACAGACTATAGCATATATGTTTGACAGCACCATCGTTTTCGCTCCACGCGCCCCTCACTTCCTAGAAGCGGAAATCACACGACATCTTTCTAAGTAGTTGGAACAATGAGATGAAAACAATTATTTTTCAGGATCAAGTTATTATTCATGTTGCAACTACTGCCATCGCTTTGATGGTCTTATGGTACCCTCGAATGACAATCCAATCCAAACCACAATCAACTGAATATTGCTAACAAACAACCCAACCCATACATCCCATACTTGGCGCTGTTGCAAATGCTAAGCTTATGAGACCGAAACAGACACGGTTGGTACAGATCTGTGTTTGTCATACCACAGAGTTTCTGCTCAGAAGGTTTCACTAGGAAACTATCCGACCCTCTAATTGGTTTGAAAGAGCACCGTATGACGATGAGTAGTGCCACTTCACTACGTGGTGTCAAGACTGTTGACGATTTCTTGCACATTTTTCAGATGTCGGCAAATCTGTCCACTATGCGGTGTGTTTTACGTACACTGGCCTTTTCTTCTTCGTTAGGCGTAGTTTGCTAGGCTGGTTTGTACATAATTCAGAGTTGGTACACAAAAACGCACTGCCTTTGATGCTGCATCTGCTGCTGCTACAAATTCTGCCGCTCCCGCTGCTGTAGAGGCCGCGCTGATGCTTGTGCCAGGTAGCAGATCTTTCTAATCTCTGGTTTCCCCATGCTGCTGTTGCTGCGGTGGCTGGTGCTGTCTCCTGCTGCTGATGGATGTTTGCTGCCTCCCCTGCTTCTGCTGGTGTGTTCTCTGCTGCTGCTGCTGCTACTAAGGGGGGGAGGGGGAGGGGAGGGAGGGGGGAATGGGGGGTAAGAAACGGCAGGGATGAAGAGGGGAGGGAGGGCATATAGAACTTTCCTCGTCTTTTCCTGTCAATTGCCGAAGGTGCCAACAACCCCCACCTGCCCATCCCCCCTCGCCTTGCACCTCCCAGCCCCAGACCCCCCATCGACAGGCCTCGTGCCATCCATACCGCCATCCCTCCTCTCTCCTCACCTGCTCTCGTCCTCTCCTCTCTTGCTCTCCTCCTCTCCTCACCTGCTCCCCTCCTCGCCTCACCTGCTCCCCTCCTCGCCTCACCTTCTCCCCTCCTCTCCTCACCTGCTCCCCTCCTCACCTCACCTGCTCCCCACCTCGCCTCACCTGCTCCCCTCCCTGCCTCACCTGCTCCCCTCCTCGCCTCACCTGCTCCCCTCCTCGCCTCACCTGCTCCCCTCCTCTCCTCACCTGCTCCCCTCCTCTCCTCACCTGCTCCCCTCCTCTCCTCACCTGCTCCCCTCCTCTCCTCACCTGCTCCCCTCCTCTCCTCACCTGCTCCCCCCCTCTCCTCACCTGCTCCCCTCCTCTCCTCACCTGCTCCCCTCCTCTCCTCACCTGCTCCCCTCCTCTCCTCACCTGCTCCCCTCCTCGCCTCACCTGCTCCCCTCCTCGCCTCACCTGCTCCCCTCCTCTCCTCACCTGCTCCCCTCCTCTCCTCACCTGCTCTCCCTCTCTCCTCACCTTCTCCCCCCCTCTCCTCATCTGCTCCCCTCCTCTCCTCATCTGCTCCCCTCCTCGCCTCACCTGCTTCCCTCCTCTCTCCCCACCTGCTCGCTACTCTCTCCTCACCTGCTCACCTCACTGTTGTTTCCTCCGCTGCTCCTTCACCACATTCTGATGCGTCTGCTCTCTTCTCCTGCTGTGCCTCCTGTTTTCGCTTGCTGCTGATCTGCTCATGGCAGGGCGGACGGCAGCACGTGACAAGGAGAGCATAGATTTTTAGTGCACATGCCATGTGCGAGGAGGGCGATGGGAGCAGGGTGGCGGTGGGAGCGGGGCGATCAGAATTCAGACCACTCGCCTCACTCACGTCAGCCGCCGCCTCACCTGCCACGCGGCGCGTCCTCCCTCACCGGTCGTCACGCCACGTGGCACGGCCGGCGTCGAACACACGCCCGCGAAAATGCCTCTGGCTGGTGATGCGTTAGTGCCGACGCCGCCCGGCGCCTCGCCATCATCGCGCCGTGCCCTGCTGCTGCCGCCGCAGCCTGGCTTTGATGCTAATTCTATGAGTCGGCACTTTCTCCCGCTCTGCTGCCATGCGCCTGCCGCGTCACATCATGGCATGCGCAACGTTAACGCTGAGGCTAGGCGATCGATGTAACAAAAGAGGGAGAAAAAAAAACAAGTCGTGTAGATTCCACAGAGAATAGCTTACTAGGGAAGTTGTCACAGTATATTTTCTAGGGTTTGTCACAGGATTGATCGGGCAATTCGCTCACAGCGCGGCTAGTATTGATGGTGCCTGCGCAGGCAAAAAATGGAGGAGCGGCGCGGCGGTAGTAATAGTGTTCGGTCAGACCGGCGCGGGCGAGCGGAGGAGCAGCGATGCATGGCGGAAGGATGGTGTAGCGGGGTTCTACAGGGCACCGCATCACCGTGCAACGCGGCAGTGATTAGCTACTGCTGCTTCTATTTGGGATGTCCTTACTACTGTCTCTAGATAGAATAATAACTTCTACTCGCCGCAGGATGTAGCACGATCCGGAATCGCCATAGTATGCCGTGTGCCTCTTTGGTTTTCGTGACGGAGTGATCGGGGAAGGGAAGCACTAGATAACCGGCCTGGTGCAGCGCTGGTCGCGGTTAGCATGCACTAGTAGTAGGAAACAAACTCAACTCAACCCGCGATGTGGGCGAGTTAGGGTGAGGTGAGATGGGGGGCACTGAAAAGGTTCAATCGACTGCCAGCTGACGCTGGCAGTCGAACCACGCAAGCATTCGTCGGATTAGGATTTGGCTGGGGGGTACGCTTCGTTAGGGGGCTGTGAGGGGCTATGAGGAGGTTTGGGGGGTAGGGGGGCCTTGGGGGGCCGTAGGGGGGTTTCCCTCTGCACTCGTTATTGTCATTCCTCTTTTTGCTTAATAATACCACTTTCTCCTCTGTGGTTCCGTTGTACCTTACACTAGTATTCCTGTTTTTCTTTTGTGATTAATGAAACATACTACAATACACATGCTGGATAAAGAAAAACCTTGTTCAATACTGGCATTTGAGCCTAAGTCATTGTCCAACACTGCATGATGCTTTTGGAAGATACCGTACTACTGATTTTAACATTTCCACTTGTCAGAATGTTATATTTCTCTAGTCTGCAGTGTGGTACTCTATAGTGAATACAGCCCTGTTAGAGTTTCATATATGTATTCAACTGCCTGCTAGTGAAAGCCCTCCTTTGCCTATTCTCTCTTGCCTAGCTAGCTAAACCCTAGCTATGGCTCTTGCATTCTAGACACTGTTCTAACATGGTAACAGAGTGGTTACGCTCCTGGCCTGTGGGCCCGCCTGCTTCCGCTGCCATACTGTCTGTCGCGCGCCCCGTGGCGCGCGACCTTTTTTTTTTTCCTTCCCGCCACGCGCCCCGAGCGCGTGGCGGTTTTCTGCCCGCCACGCGCTCGGGGCGCATGGCGGTTTCCTACTTGCCGCGCGCCCCATGAGCGCGCAGCGGTTTCGTCGCCCGTCGTGGCGCCCCGGGGGCCCGCGCGCTGTCCCCTCCTGTCGCCCGTCGTGGCGCCCTGGGAGCCTGCGAGTCGCCCCGCCTCCCGTCGCCCGGCGCGGCTCCCTGGGGGCCCGCGCGTCGCCCCTCTCTCCCGTCGCCCGTCGTGGCGCCCCGGGGGCCTGCGCGTCGCCCCCTCCCGTCGCCCGTCGTGGCGCCCTGGGGGCCCGCGCGTCGCCCCTCTCTCGTCGTCCGTCGCGGCGCCCTGGGGGCCCGCGCGTCGCCCGTCGTGGAGCCCTGGGGGCCCGCACGCCGCCCTGTTCTTCGCCCGTCGCAGCGCCCCAGGGACCCGCGCCCCGCCCTGCTTTCCGCTCGCACGCCGCACCAGCTGCTACCCGCCCCGCCCCGCCCCGCCTGCGTTTGGATCTTGGGGTGGCGGGTATGGGGGTGGCGGGTGTGTGAGCCGTTCCCTGCTCCTCCTCCTACTCCGTCTCCCACTACTGCAGCTGCCGCTGAGGGGGGTGGGTGTGTGGGAGCCGAGGGAGTGGCGCTAGGGGGGTGACATGGGAGTGGAGCTAGGGGTGCAGCAAGGGGTGTGTGAACGGGAATTTTGGGACAATGGGGGAGGTCGAAGGGGGATGGCCGCCGTGAATCTAGCAGCTCCAGTCGCCCGTGAGACCGTTGCGCTAGTCGCCCGTGAGCCCGTTGCTCCAGTCGCCCGTGAGCCCGTTGCTCCAGTCGCCTGTGAGTCAGTTGCTCCTGCCGCTCGTCTAGCCGCGGAGCCAGTTACTCCAGTTGCCCGTGTGCCAGTTGCTCCAGTTGCCAGTGTGCCAGTTGCTCCAGTTGCCCGCGTGCCAGTTGCTCCAGTTGCGCCGTGTGCCAGCAGCTTCAGTTGCCGCCCACCACCTCCTCTCCTCTCACAGTCCCTCCTCCTCCTCACTTGCCCTCTGTGACTGCCTCTAGCTTTGCTTGAACTTGTGAACCAGCTCTATGACTACTTGCTGTGCTGATTATACCCCACTTTGACTATGGGGGTGTGTCAGAATGTTATATTTCTCTAGTCTGCAGTGGGGTACTCTATAGTGAGTACAGCCCTGTTAGGGTTTCATATATGTACTCAACTGCCTACTAGTGAAAGCCCTCCTTTGCCTATTCTCTCGTGCCTAGCTAGCTAAACCCTAGCTATGGCTCTTGCATTCTAGCTACTGTTCTAGCACCACTAACACTCATAATCAGCATCAGTGTAAAAAAAAACTTCAACCAAACTGCATTTCCCGAAATGCCACATCACTGTCATCCACGCCCTGCCCCAGCTTGGCACGCTTCTTCTGCCGCACGCCGCCCGCCCCGCCATCCAGAAACTGGACGGCAGTTTTGGCACGTAGCTCGTTAAGCCCCCCGCCCTCCTTGGCCCTTTCAAGCACAAGGTGGCGGCCATACAGGTGGGTGCTCTTGAGCGCATCAAAGGCACTCTCAGCTTCCCTCTTTGTTGCAAACTCCACAAACGCAAACCCCCTGTGCCCCCCGTTGAACTTGCGGGGAAGCCGCATGCTCTTGAGCTGAGGGTTGGGGGAAGAGGGGGAGGAGGGAGGGTGGGGTTTGGTGGTGGTGGGGGATGGAGGGGAGGAAGGTTTTGAAAAATGGCGAGCAGGCTGGGAGAAAAAGGGAATGGAAATTGCAGCAGAAGAGATGACTTTTCGATAAACCCTGTGAAGCTTGCGAGAAAAAGGGAGAGGGCCATGAGCACAGCCAGATATAAAACAACCGTCTTTTTCGTTGGAGATTTATTATGAGAATTCCCAAAATCAGATTGTCCGAAGCAGAAAGAGTCATGTATGAGTAATCACCTGCTAAGATATGCTCACCAGTTACTCTGTAGAAGATTGCCTGCCGGTTCTTATTACACCAGCGCACAAAGCTCACCTGCCCGAAAGGTGCAAACAGCTCACCTGCGCGAAAGGTGCAAACAGCTCACCTGCGCGAAAGGTGCAAACAGCTGCTGAATGTCTCTCTTGGTGGCCTCAAATGGCTGGTGGGAGGAAGGGAGATTCGAGTGCAGAGAAGGATGGGCAGGGAGAGAGTGAGATGAAAGTGAGAGTAGAAGTAGGACGGTGCTGCTGAGTCTCCCTCTCGGTGGCCTGCTGGGGGGAAAGGCGACGTCTGGCCATTTAATGTTTTGCTTTGTTTTGCCTATTGGACCCCATTGTACAGCATTTAGAACTCCCCATCTCACCATATTACATATTATAACTCTTGCCAATTTCTCCTTCCCTTTGGCCCCTGCTTTTCAAGTCCACAACCCCCTCTCATCCCCCTCCTAATAGAAACTTTAGGTGTCCCCCTTGCACCCTATCCTCCTCTGGCACATTGATAGCTCCGGGAGACCAACCACTATGTGTTGATGTTGAGGGACGCAATGTGTATTTCCCCATTCGTTATTCTCACCCTTACCTCACCACTGTTAACAGGAATGGGGAGTTGGCCCCGCCCTCGCTTGGGCAACGCCGACGACTTGGTCGGATGTACGGGAGTAGCAGCCGACCGTTCACAGTGGGAGAGCTGCTCGACAGGCATTGTCGAGCTGCAGGGGACTGCTGTGGTGCTGCTGTCGACCAGGGAGCTCGACAGCTGCAACTGACTGGTCTGGGCGACGGGTGGGCCGTCGACCAGGAGGGGCAGTTCGACCGGGAGGCCTCCGTCGACCTGCAGCTCGACCGGGAGGTCTCCGTCGACCTCCAGCTCAACCAGGGGGTCCCCGTCGACCTGGAGCTCGACCGGGAGCAGTCCGTCGACCTGCAGCTCGACCGGGAGGTCTCCGGAGCATCCCGTCGACCTGGCAAGTGAAGCAGCGGTCGACGAGGGGAGCTCGGCGACAACCGCTGACGGTTCTGGTCGACGGAAGGGGTCCGTCGACCAGGGGGTAGCTCGACGGGAGTTGTGGTCGACCGGAGGCACCTAGTGGTCGACCAAAGGGACCTGGTGGTCGACCAGGTAACCTGCTCGACGAGTTCTGCGGAGGCACGCGAACGTCGTCGAGGTTGCGATGGCGAAGACGACTGCGGGCTGGTATCCCGAAGTCGATGTGGCTTGTCAGGCGCAGACAACAGCCGACGGATGCCCAACGAAGCAAGTCGGGCCAATCGTCTGCGTGCACCTGCGAGCGTGCGCACTGCTGTGTTCTACGGGGCAACGCTGGACAGCCGCTCTGCTGCAGCGTTGGCACGCCGTCGCCTGCTCTGTTGGCAGGTCGCCCTTCTGCAGTGCTGGCGCGGCTCCTCTACGCAACGCTGGCAGGCGGTCGACCGAGCTGTGCTGGCGGTCGACCAGGCTAGCTGCAGGGTTGCTAGGTGCCTGATGTAGTCATTCTGTCATTGCTTGTTGAATTATTTTCTGTAATTTCGACTTTGCCTAGTGGAAACTCTTGCCGATTTCTCCCGTGAATGTGCAAGCACTAAGGAACCAAGCAAAGCTACGATCACCTCTAGTAGTTCGTGCCAACCCCCGTAGTCTAGCTCACTACCGTTGTAGAGTGACTCTCCGCATGGTGCGGTGAGCGTGGACGGCCCCGCAAATACCTTCAGATCGGAGCCGACTTTTGCACCTACTAAGTCGTTCGTAGGCCAGCAGCAGCGATAGTCGCCATGGTCGACCCCGTAGTTGATGCGGGCGTAGCGGACACCTTGGAGGCACGTTTGGCTGACGCGAGGAGACGCCACGCGGATGGCGAGTACGGGACGATCCCCTTGGTGATCGCCGAGTTGGGCATCCGGTCGCAGTGGGCGACGGAACACTCTTCCCGTCCTGCTTCTCCTCGACCGGTGCGCAACGAAGGTGGCGTCGACGACGAGGTCGACGGTGGTGCACGAGTCAGCGGCAGCGAAGGCATGGGGCAGAGAGGGGTGATCAAGGTCGACGGTGGTGTCGACGGAATCCAGGCGCGAGTGCAGTGGTCGACGGCGGCTGCAGGCAGCTCGCGTGCCGGCGTCGATGTTCGACGTCGCTCTCCTCTACGAAGCGGTGGAGGGCTCTCGGCGACGTCGCATGTGACTGCAGGCGGGATTGCACCGGCGTATGGCTACTTCAAATTCTCGCCGGACCGGATCACCGTCGCACCGCTGCAAGGTCAACGGGACCTCATCACCTGGAGGGAGTCGATAGAACCTCAGCTGGAGGTCGCCGGGCTGAAGGGCTTCGCCGACGGCACCGTGACAATTCCGCCCGAGGAGGATGTCGAGCTGCGTGGAGAGTTTCGTTCTGCTCACCTGCTCACCTTCATGGTCATCTCGAGGTGCTGCTCGCCGGTGGTGCAGCTAGCGCTCAGGAGCTGTCGAGAGCGACTGGATGCTGGTCACCAGGCATGGCGCTTCATCATGTCGACGTACCAGGTCAGGGACGACCTGTACATCGGGCAGCTGGAGGAGAAGATGACTCACATTCGGATGGGCGAGCAGGAGTCGGCGACGGATTACTGCAACCGTGCTCGACGGATCCTGGCTGAGATGCGGATGGCGGGCGCCGAATACTCGACGGCGTCCTACATCACCCACATCGTCAAGGGCTTGCCGCGCAGCTACAATCTCATGAAGAGGATGATGATGGTGCCCGGCACGCGTGAGTCCCTCGACGAGGACTCCATCACCAGCTACATTCTTCAAGATGAGGCGATGCAGGAGGCTGAACAGCCCACAGAGCTCCTTCCGCAGGCAAACTACGCTGCATCGACGAAGCTGAATCAGCAGCAAGGGCACCGCGGTGGGAAGCCGGGCGGAGGTGGTAGCGGAGGTGGGCGGTCGACGAAGGACGTCGACGAGAAGCGGTCGACGCGGGACAAGGGTCGACGAGGTGGTGGTGGTCGACGGCGGGAGTGCTGGATCTGCGGCGACCCCGACCATCTCTCCTTCGAGTGCCCCGACCGCGATGACAGCGACGAGGACGACAACAAGGGAGGCCGTGGTCGATCGGCCAGTCGTCGCCCCCGTCGAGATGAGAAGCCGCGCAAGGAGAAGCAAGCGTCAAAGAAGACGTCGTCGACGAAGGACGTCGACAGCTCCAGCGGCAAGAGCCGAGGCGACAGGGAGGCGTCGTGCTCGATGGTCGGCGTCGTGGAGCCGACGGTCTCGCTGGCGCCGGAGGCTGGCGAGGACTTCCAGGCAGTGGCGACAGCTGTGCAGGCCAACCCGATGGCGGTGCTGCTCGACAGCGGGTGCTCCCACCACCTGATGGGGACGAAGTCGGTCTTCGTCGACATGGGGCCGAGCGACGGTGTGAAGCACGTGCGTGGGTTCAACGGGGCATTGCAGCCTGTCGAGGGTCGCGGAACCGTCGCTCTGCAAGGGGAGGCCGGGAAGCGGGTCCTCATCCCCGACGTACTCTACGTTCCGGGCGTACAGGCGAACCTGCTGTCTGCTGGCCAGCTGAAGGAGAGCGGGGTGCTGCTGCAGGGCGATAGCGACGAGATGTTGCTCGTCGCCGCGATCGGGGAGGTGCTCGGTCGAGCACGCTACACCGGACGAGTCCTGTGCACCGACCTTCGCCCCTGCTCGACGCAGTCGCCGTCGACCGAGGTGGTGGCTCTGCGGACGATCGTCTCGGCGACGAAGACGACCCCCGATAGGATGCATGCGCGGCTCGCCCACGTCGGCGTCGACACGATAAAGAGCTCGGCGAAGCATGGTGTTGCTACTGGGCTCGACATCACGTCGTCGACCGGAGCAGACCCGCCGTGTGTCTCGTGCGTCGGAGGAAAGCTGGCGCGACACACCTTCCCCGCCAAGGGCTCGGACGCAGCGAAGGCGCTAGCTGTCGTGCACATTGACTTGTGCGGGCCATTTCGGGTGGCTGCCAAGGATGGCAGCTTGTACTTCCTGCTGGTGAAGGATCGCCATACTCGATTTGTATGGGCAATGCCGGTCGCTAAGAAGAGCGACGTGCTGCGGGAGTTCCAGCGGTGGCTGGTGCTGGTGGAACGGCAGACGAAGAAGTCGGTGCTGTCGCTTCGCTCCGATCGAGGAGGGGAGTTCCTCGGGAAGGCGTTCACCGACTTCGTCGACGGGAAGGGCATCGTCCACGACCTGACGTGCCCCTACACTCCGCAGCAGAATGGAATGGCTGAGCGGGAGATGCGCACGGTCGTCGAGTCCGTGCGGACGATGCTGCTGCACATGGGCGTGCAGCACCACTGGTGGCACCTTGCTCTACGACAAGCTGTCTGGGTGCGCAACTGCTTGGAGCGGTCGACGACGCCGCCGGGGACGACTCCGTACCAGCTGCTGACCGGGACGAAGCCCGACCTTACGCTTGCGCGGGTGTGGGGCTGCATGGTGCAGTTCATGGTTCCCGAGCAGCAGCGCGGTGGGAAGCTGGCGCCGAAGGCTCGCTGGGGACTTCACCTGGGTGTGTCGTCGGAGAGCAAGGGCTGGGAGGTGCTCGACCTGACCGACAACCGGGTGGTCACGTCGGTCGAGGTGATCTTCTACGAGACGCTGTCGCTGGAGGTGTGGAAGGCGAAGTATGGGCCGGCGTCAGGGCGGACGCAGGCACACCCGCCGACGGACACCTCGACGGCGACGGTTCCGTTGCTCGCCGACGTCGACGAGCCTGCTGATGAGGATGTTGTGGAGGTTCTTTCCCCTCCCCCTGCTCTTGCTCCTCCGTTCCCCGTCGCAGATCGGCCTGTGTCGACCACCGACGATGAGGGGAGCCTTGAGGCGTCGCCTGTGGCGCCGGCCCGTGGCATCGCCGGCGGTCGACAAGGCGCCAAGCTCGTCGACCAGGATGGGAAGCCGTCGACGACAGGGGAGCATCAGACAGGGGAGCCGGTCGTACAGGAGGCAACAGCAGGGGTACATTCGACAGGGGAGCAGCAGCCGGGGCGGTCGACAGGGGAGCTGTCGAAGTCAGCAGCAGACGAGCAACCGGTCGAAGGGTCGAAGCAGCTGGTCGACGACGAGGACGTCGACGAGGAAGGGGAGCAGTCGGCGGGTGAGGAGTCCACCGACAGCGACGTAGTAGAAGTGCCGATCACGAAGCCTGAGCTGCGACGCACAGGTCGAGCTCGACGGCCACCGGAGCGGCTGAGCTTCCACGCCTGCCTACCGCCAGCCGCCTTCACCACGGTGTTCGACGAGGTCGACGACGACCTGTTGTACGACGACGCCGAGGAGGATGAAGACCTGCCGGAGCTCGACCCTGACGTGCATGCCGACCCCGAACACCGCTGGGACATCGCCACGATGACGGTGAAGGAGGCGCTGTCGAGCTGGAAGGGCGAGGCGGTGAAGGCCGCCATGGAAGAAGAGATCCGCAGCCTCATCGGCATAGGGACTTGGGAGCTAGTCGAAGGCCCACGCAGGGTGGACATCATGAAGAACCGGTGGGTGCTGACGACCAAGTACCGCATCGACGACACCGTCGAGCGCGAGAAGGCGAGGCTGGTCGTGAAGGGCTTCACGCAGGTGTACGGTGCCGACTACGACGAGACGTACTCGCCGGTGAGCAGCTACGTCACGCTGAGGATCTTCCTCAGCATCTTCGCCGTTCTCGACCTCCACCTGATGCAGCTCGACATGAAGAACGCTTTCTTGCAGAGCAAGCTCGACAGGGTGCTCTACATGTACCAGCCGGACTACTTCGATGACGGGACCGGCCGGGTGTGCAAGTTGCTGAAGAGCCTCTACGGGCTGAAGCAGTCGCCGCTACTGTGGTACAGGGCTCTCGACAGTGTGCTGCTGGGCATTGGCTGGAAGAAGAGCCAGGTCGACGAGGCGCTCTACTTCAAGGCCGGCGACGACGGAGTGACCTGCTGGGTACTGGTCTACGTCGACGACCTGCTCGCCGCCAGCAGCAGCACCGCGATGCTGAAGGAGCTGCTGGAGGCCGCCTTCAAGCTGCGTGAGATCTCGCCGGTGGTGAAGTACCTTGGGCTGGAGATCGTGCGCGACAGGCCGGCCAGGAAGCTGTGGCTGCACCAGCAGGGCTACGCCGACAAGCCGCGCAGTCGCTTCATCGACGAGGAGCAAGGCGGTCGAGTCCCGAAGACGCCGGTCTCGGTCGACGCCTACGCTCAGCTGACGTTCGACGACGAGGAGGCTCAGGAGCGCGAGGAGGAGGAGTACCGGCAGAAGGTCGGCTCGCTGCAGTTCGCGGCGACGACGACGAGGCCGGACATCGCGTTCGCCTGCAGCAAGCTGGGGAGCGGCCTCACGGTGAGGAGCGACCAGCATTGGCGCGAGGTCGACCGCTGCCTCGCATACCTCGCCGACACCCGCGATACCGCCCTAGAGTTCGGCGGTGGACCAGAATCGTTGGAGCTGATCGGCTACGTCGATGCCGACGACGCGGGCGACAAGCAGAACCGGACGAGCACGGGAGGCTACGTGTTCGTCTACGGAGGGGCCGCCATCTCCTGGTCGAGCTCGCGCATCAAGTGCGCGACATTGTCATCGACCGAGTCGAGGTATGTGGCGGCCACGGATGCAGGCAAGGAGGGACGCCGACTTCGTTTCCTTCTTGCGGAATTCAAGCTGCTCGACGCTGGGAAGCCGACCATCCTCCGCGTCGACAACAAGTCGGCAATCACGGTCGCTGAGGGCTTGGGGTTGACGGGCAACCTCAAGCACATGGAGCGACGCTACGCCTGGCTGCAGCACATGGTGAGGCGCAGGAAATTCGGGCTGAAGTACATCCCGACCACCGAGCAGCCGGCGGACTTCCTGACTAAGGCGCTGCATTTTCCGGCTTTCAACCGGTGCTCTGTCGCCATCGGCCAAGTTCGTCTGTCCGATGTCGGCGACGGCGACGATGAGGTGCAGCAGTAGGTGCCGTGCCCTTCTGCACGGCTGGTGCGGTGACAGCGTGCTGTGTGTGGGGTGCACGCCGAGGACGAGTTTTCTCCGTGGAGTACTGCCGTGTGGGCTGGAGGCCCAAGCGTGAGCGCGGCAGGGGAGTGTTAACAGGAATGGGGAGTTGGCCCCGCCCTCGCTTGGGCAACGCCAACGACTTGGTCGGATGTACGGGAGTAGCAGCCGACCGTTCACAGTGGGAGAGCTGCTCGACAGGCACTGTCGAGCTGCAGGGGACTGCTGTGGTGCTGCTGTCGACCAGGGAGCTCGACAGCTGCAACTGACTGGTCTGGGCGACGGGTGGGCCGTCGACCAGGAGGGGCAGTTCGACCGGGAGGCCTCCGTCGACCTGCAGCTCGACCGGGAGGTCTCCGTCGACCTCCAGCTCAACCAGGGGGTCCCCGTCGACCTGGAGCTCGACCGGGAGCAGTCCGTCGACTTGCAGCTCGACCGGGGGGTCTCCGGAGCATCCCGTCGACCTGGCAAGTGAAGCAGCGGTCGACGAGGGGAGCTCGGCGACAACCGCTGACGGTTCTGGTCGACGGAAGGGGTCCGTCGACCAGGGGGTAGCTCGACGGGAGTTGTGGTCGACCGGAGGCACCTGGTGGTCGACCAAAGGGACCTGGTGGTCGACCGGGTAACCTGCTCGACGAGTTCTGCGGAGGCACGCGAACGTCGTCGAGGTTGCGATGGCGAAGACGACTGCGGGCTGGTATCCCGAAGTCGATGTGGCTTGTCAGGCGCAGACAACAGCCGACGGATGCCCAACGAAGCAAGTCGGGCCAATCGTCTGCGTGCACCTGCGAGCGTGCGCACTGCTGTGTTCTACGGGGCAACGCTGGACAGCCGCTCTGCTGCAGCGTTGGCATGCCCTCGCCTGCTCTGTTGGCAGGTCGCCCTTCTGCAGTGCTGGCGCGGCTCCTCTACGCAACGCTGGCAGGCGGTCGACCGAGCTGTGCTGGCGGTCGACCAGGCTAGCTGCAGGGTTGCTAGGTGCCTGATGTAGTCATTCTGTCATTGCTTGTTGAATTATTTTCTGTAATTTCGACTTTGCCTAGTGGAAACTCTTGCCGATTTCTCCCGTGAATGTGCAAGCACTAAGGAACCAAGCAAAGCTACGATCACCTCTAGTAGTTCGTGCCAACCCCCGTAGTCTAGCTCACTACCGTTGTAGAGTGACTCTCCGCAACCACATTCCGCACGATCACTTTGGTCGAGCTCTCCTTCCCCTTGCCCCCTGCTTTTTCACACCCCCACTCTCCAGCCCCCTCTCCCCTCCCCTCACCCCTACCCACCCTCAACTCACCACATTCCGCACGATCACTTTGGTCGAGCTCTCCTTCCCCTTGCCTCCTGCCCCTGCTGCCTCCCCTTTTCCCTCATCCCCCTTAGCCTCCCCTTTGCTCAGCAGTAGCAGCAACGCGTGCCCGTCCAACACTGTTCCCTGCGGAGATTTGAATACAGTTGGGGGTGGGAGGGAATAGTAGGGTAGTTTAGAGTAGAGTAGAGGGATTCATAATGGAAATTGTGAAAGTTGCTTGCAGCTGTGCTCAGTTGCAGCAGCAATGAAACAGGGTTTATACTACATGTATGGATAAGGGTATGGAGACTACACCACACGACTCACCTGCAGCAGCTTACATGCGCGGTGTGCTGCAAGAACCGATCCAAACTCCACAAATCCAAACCCCATCGACAGCTGCTTGCCATTCCGCACTCGCTTCTTTATCTGCAGTGGTGAGTTCACAACCAAAGCGGGTAAGGGAGGAGCAGAGTTGGACGACTGTTGAGGCGCCTGCTATATTTGCCACAGGGGGCTCATACACGAGGGATGTGTTTATATATAATATAAAAATATTTATAAAAACAAATATATAAAAAAAATATACTAACATATATTCTGACACTTCTCAAAAGCCCGTCATTTTGCACTCAAGGGGGTTGAGGAACAAGCAGAATGCCAGTGAATGCCAGTGAAACAAGCAGAATGCCAGTAAATGCACAAAGGATACGTGCATGTCAGTGAAGCACGCAGCGCAGGTAAAAAGCGCATAACCTTGCACAAGGAATCATGAGCTGCTCGCATCATTCATTCATTCATGAGCACAAGACTCCCACCTCTCCCCTCTCCCCCCCTCTCTCACCCTCTCTCTCCCCCCCTCCCCCCCCCCCCCCTCCCCCCCCCCCCCCCCCGCCTTGCTACAAATCCACTTCTCACCGTGACGCTGCGCATGGATGGACCCTCGCCCCTTGTGTGCTTGCTTCTGAGAAGCTTCTCCAGGTGATCCTTAAGCTGCGCCTCCGTTGTGGCAAAGCTCAGATTCTTCACAAACACACTGTGGCTCGTGGGCTGGCATGGTGGGTACAGAAGGGAAAAGGGGAGGGTGGGAAGCAGGGAACAGGACGACGTCCAAAGAGGGAAGCTGAGAGCTCGATGCAAGAAGCTTCTCCAGGTGATCCTTAAGCTGCGCCTCCGTTGTGGCAAAGCTCGGATTCTTGACAAACACACTGTGGCTCGTGGGATGCCATGGTGGGTACACAAGGGAAAAGGGGAGGGTGGGAAGCAGGGAACAGGACGATGTCCAAAGAGGAAGGTGAGAGCTCGATGCAAGAAGCTTCTCCAGGTGATCCTTAAAGCCCAAGACCTGAATTACTCAACGGAAGTCAAACCAAAGTTTTTAGGTTCGGAGGAAGGCAATCGGAGGTTCGGTTGGGTTGCGGACCCTCTCGCACTCGCGAAACCAGTTTGCGAGAAAACTGTGTCGTTTCAAAGAAAACGAGTGATGCGTCGTGGGGTCATTCCCGCAACAACCAGAATACAAGATGCATACCAAACTGTGCACAGTTTGAGAAACTTAGGATGCAAACCAGAACTATTTAGGCACAAGCTTCAGCACCTGTAAGGCAGGCGTTGACTCGAGAGGGATCAGATGCGCGATACGAGGGTGTGTGGCGCGGAATGAGAGTGTGAAGTGCAGAGATAGTGTACGGCGTGCGATGAGATTAGGTGTCGACATGCAGGTTTAGTAGGAGCTGCTCCATAAAACTCGCGGCGAATATACAATAGCCACCCGTTCGCCCAAGCGTGAGCCTCCCATCGCCCTCGCTTTTCTTTTCCCAAGACCGTGCTTCCCCTTGCCGTCGCCCGCGTCGTCGCATACGCGTCCCCAGCCCGTTGCCTTCGTTCCCCAGCCCGTCGCCTTCGTTCCCCAGCCCGTCGCCTTCGTTCCCCAGCCCGTCGCCTTCGTTCCCCAGCCCGTCGCCTTCGTTCCCCAGCCCGTCGCCTTCGTTCCCCAGCCCGTCGTCTTCCCTCAGCCCGTCGTCTTCGCTCAGCCCGTTGTCTTCGCTCAGCCCGTCGTCTTCGCTCAGCCCGTCGTCTTCGCTCAGCCCGTCGTCTTCGCCCAGCCCGTCGCCTTCTCTCCATCCGCCCGTCGCCTCTGTCAATCAGCCCGTCGCCTTCTGTCCCTCCGCCCGTCGCCTTCTCTCCCTCCGCCCGTCGCCTTCGCTTCCTCCGCGCGTCGCCCTCACTTCCCCCCCCCTGTCGCCCTCGCTTCCCCCACTCATCGCCCTCGCCTTCCTGGCCATCGCATTCTCTACCCCTCTCATCGCCCGTCTGTACCCCCTCCAGTCCCCCACGCTTCGCTTCACTCTCACCCACATCCTCGCACAAAGTAAAACCTCCTTCCTCCTTCTCCCTTCCTCGTTCCCCCTTCCTCTCTTCCTCCCTTCCATCGTACGGGCTTCCCAGGTAACTCCCTTCGCACCCCTCCATTCCTTCCTCCTTCTCCTCCAGTCCTTTCTCATCACTTCCGCCCGTCAGTCCCGCTTCTCGTCCACCCTACTCTCCAGCTTTCTTCCCCCCCACTCACTCTCTTCCCACCGCTCACTCTCTCCTTCCCCCACTCACTTTCTGCCCTGCTGCTGACTCTTCTCTCCCCCACTCACTCTCTTCCCCCCCGCTCACCCTCTTTCCCCCGTCTCACTTGCTTCCCCCCTGGTCATTTTCTCCCCTCCTGCGCTCTCTCTCCCCCCCTGCGCACTTTCTCCCCCCCTGCGCACTCTCTCCCCCCCTGCGCACTCTCTCCCCCCCTGCGCACTCTCTCCCCCCATGCGCACTCTCTCCCCCCCTTGCGCACTCTCTCCCCCCCTGCGCACTCTCTCCCCCCATGCGCACTCTCTCCCCCCCCTGCCGCACTCTCTCCCCCCCTGCCGCACTCTCTCCCCCCCTGCTCACTCTCTCCCCCCCTGGTCACTTTCTCCCCGCCTGGGCTCACCCCTCTTTCCCCTCTGTTTACGCTCTATTCCCCTTCGTTCAACTCCTCCTAGACATGCCCTTCTGTACCTCCTGCTTATTTGCCAAACCCCTTCCTTCCCCATTCCTTCACACAACCATGCTTGTACAGGTGCCCAGCACCAAGGGTTGCAGGTTTATTGCATGCATTGCAGCAGACAGTTGCTGGTTTTGTGCATTGTGCCTATAATACACCCTTGACCACTCTCATAGAAAGATACAGTCTCGCTTTATTGTACTTCTTTGTAGTGGTCATGTGTACTTCAATGCTGAGAGGTTTGTATTATGAGAAGCATCCAACATCAGTACATGGCATGGCTATTTGACATACTAGCATCAAACAGCAAATGCATCACACTGAACTGAATGCATAGCAGACCTATACAAACAGGGAGGGAGGGAACAAACCCTGCACAGAGTAAGGGAAGAAAGGAAGGGAGTATCAGGAGAGGACAGCGTTGGGTGGAAGGGAGGAAGGGAGGATGAGAGGAAGGGAGGATGAGAGGATGAGAGGAAGGGAGGATGAGAAAAGGGAGGATGAGAGAAAGGGAGGATGAGAGGACGGGAGGATGAGAGAAAGGGAGGATGAGAGGAAGGGAGGATGAGAGGACAGGAGGATGAGAGGAAGGGAAGATGAGAGGAAGGGAGGATGAGAGGAAGGGAGGATGAGAGAAAGGGCGGATGAGAGAAAGGGAGGATGAGAGGAAGGGCGGACGAGAGGGAGGGAAGACGATAGGAAGGGAGAATGAGAGGAAGGGGGGATGAGAGGTAGGGAGGATGAGAGGAAGGGCGATGTGAGGAAGGGAGGATGAGAGGAAGGGGGGATGAGAGGTAGGGAGGATGAGAGGAAGGGGGGATGAGAGGTAGGGAGGATGAGAGGAAGGGAGATGTGAGGATGGTAGGATGTGAGGAAGGGAGTATGTGCGGAAGGGAGTAGCACATCACATGCGGGTAGCCCATCCATTCCCGCGTCACGTGCCATGTCACCCCGTCCACCTGCAGCGGTGCCTTTACAACGGAGAAGGGAGGGGAGGACGACTGTGGGGGAACGAACGAACAGAGTAAGGGAGGAGGGCAGGGTATAAGGATGGAACGGGGGATAGGAGGATCCCTGGACCCTCTCTCCCTCCCCTCCGCCTCCCCTGCCCCGCGCAGCCCCGCATCCCCTGCCCCGCCTCCCCCGCTCCCCTGCCGTACCCCCTGCAGCACTGCGCTCCTTGCTGCCCGACTGCACGCGCTGCTGCGGCTGTGCGCCCTGCGCTCTGCTCCAAAGCCGCAGCAGCACCTGCCATGTGTGCGGGGTTGGTGCAAGAGAGAGAAGGGTGGGTGCTGCTGACCACGCACCCTCCCACATCCCACCGCGAACGAGTCACGACCCCATCCCCAACGCTCGAGACCGGCCAGCCATACGTCCGCGGCCAGGTTGGGTGAGAGGCAGGGGGGGAGGGAGAATGAGAGAGAAGGAAAGGAGGGTGCAAGGGTGGGGTGGAAGGAGTAGAGAAGGTGGCAATGGGGAGAGCGAGAGCGACCAAATGCGGCAATGGGAAGGGAAGCAACGAGGAACCTAAAGACGATAGGCACGGATGAGAGGGTGGGCGGCGAGAGTGGAGAAGCGAGGAGAGAGGTGAGAGGGAAGGGAGGTCGGCGGGGAAGGAAATTTCCAGGCGACAGGGAGGACGATGGGAGGGGAAGCGTGGGCGACGGTGGGGGGAAGCGTGGGCGACGGTGGGGGGAAGCGTGGGCGACGGTGAGAGGAACCGTGGGCGACGGTGGGGGGAAGCGTGGGCGACGGTGGGGGGAAGCGTGGGCGACGGTGGGAGGAAGCGTGGGCGACGGTGGGGAGAAGCGTGGGCGACGGTGGGGGAAAGCGTGGGCGACGGTGGGGAGAAGCGTGGGTGACTGTGGGGAGAAGCGTGGGCGACGGTGGGGAGAAGCGTGGGCGACGGTGGGGAGAAGCGTGGGCGACGGTGGGAGGAAGCATGGGCGACAGTGGGGAGAAGCGTGGGCGATGGTGGGGAGAAGCGTGGGCGACGGTGGGGAGAAGCGTGGGCGACGGTAGGGAGAAGCGTGGGCGATGGTGGGGGGAAGCGTAGGCGACGGTGGGGAGAAGCGTGGGCGATGAGCTTCCCACCGTGAGGGAAGGTGGGGGAAGGCGTGAGCGACGATGTGGGGAAGCGTGGGTGAAGGCAGGAGGAAGCGTTCGCAGCGGTGGGGAGGAGCTTGGGCGACGGTGAGGGTGTGCGTGGGGGGGTGTGTGAGAGACGATGGGGGGAAGCGTGGGGAACGCGGAAGGCGATTGGGCCAAATGCGATGTCCGCGGGGTTGCGATGCCAGGGCGAGCGAGTGAGAATACGTGATACGCCACTAACATAGTAGTTGTCATGCCGATAAGCTACGACCACCAATCCCGTCGGGGTTTCTATTTTGGCCGTAGGATAGATACACCTGGAGTTCTAAGGGTCCCATAATGAAGGCGGAAGTGCTCGTGGCCTATGCTATGTTGGCGTTTTATTCTGTCTCTTGGAACAATCTAAGAGTACTATGAATACAAGCACGACCTGAATTACCATGTACGCAAACTGTGCACACTTTGAGCGGTTGTTCCTTGTGGAGTGTGTTGTTGGGACTCTCGCCAACCAACCCTGCTCTGCTGAACGACTCAGTGATTTTTGTATGCGATCCTTTCTGGTAACCAGCCTGGCTCGGGAGGTCAACTGTGGGTTCGGTAGGCAAACTGTGCACAGTTTGCCTTCTTTTTCTTGTAATTCAGGTCTTGGGCTTTAAGCTGCGCCTCGGTTGTGGCAAAGCTCAAGATTCTTCACAAACACACTGTGAAGAAAAGAAGGGCTGTGAAGCTCAGATTCTTCACACACACTCTGTGGCTCGTGGGCGGGTATGGTGGTGGCCAAAGGAAGGGCAGGCGTAAGGAGGGGGGACAAGAAGGCAGTGGGAAAAGAAAGGAAGGGTTGTGAAGCTTAGGTTCTTCACAAACACGCTGTGGCTCATGGGCTGGCATGGTGGTGGCCGAAGGGGGAGAACGAGGGGAAAATGCGAGTGGGGAGGGAGGGAGGAATCCGAAGGCGCGCATGTAGCGCACGCGCACTTCTTCAGGGTCTTATTTTGGTATTGGGGGAGGTTCCACCGGTGCTTCTTCTTCTTCTTATTCTTCTTCTTCTTCTTCTTCGTCTTTATCGCTCGTCGTCATCAGCATCAATGCCAAAAACTCTCGGTCGAGTATCACAGAGAGTGGGATGTTCGTTTCAGGGATGGTACCCGGGACGAAGGCAGGCTCGCGCATTTGGGATCGGGTCCGTAGACTGTGCGACATGGGGTCGAGGGCTCATTCCCCTAGTCGATAGGGTCCCAGAGGTCGCGATGCAGCTGGATGTCAAGCGGGGGTAGTTCCGCGGCGTTGTCCCAGCAGTATCCCTTGAAGTCGCTGTGACGGTGAGCCCAGGGCCGGGTCTTGTTCACCGCTGAAAATACGTTGTGTTGTGACTTCTAGCTCCACAATGACATCCCTTCTTTTGGGGGCTCAGATCGCTCAGCTTCGGTGATAGCGGTGAGACCATTGGTGCAGCAAGGTGTCGCGCGTCTCGGGGTTGGTGCTGAGACCAACTCCGCAATCCATTAGTTGCGCCACCGAGAAAAGGTTGAAACGTAGATTCTGCACGATCAGCACATCATTCAGTGTGATATGCGTCTTGCTCCCTCGTGCCTTAAGAACGACGATGCCTTGCGCGCTTGCACGCAGACATGTGTTGTTTGCCACAGTGACGTAAGTGACTGTGGAGGTGGATACAGCGTTGGATGCCCACAGCAGCTATCCAGGTACCACGTGTTGTAGCACCTGTTGTCGTCACGCGCGAGCAGCGCCAATCACGGCGTGGCGATGTGTGGTGTGTCAAGCTTTAGGAATTGTTCGCGCGAGATACAATCGATCGGTGCCGCTCGCGAATCAGGTACGTGCGGGGGGCATTCAAGCAGTGGGACTGGAAGATTCCAGTCCTGGTCATCATCGTTGCTGAAGTCGTGTCGGGTGGTGAACGGATTGTTGTCCGTGAACGCCCCAATCGGATGTCGTGCTCGCTCGCGAGACGGTGTGCGCACGCGACGATGGCGGGTTCCGCATGTAGTCATCGTCATGTTCCCCATGATGCTTTGCGCAGGTCCGTGTGCTGACGTCTGCTGCTGCTGGTGCTGAACCGCTGGGTTCAGGTGGCGCGATGGGGGTTGATACTCCTGGGCTTGACGCATGTCGTTTCGTGCACCTTGTCGGCCAGTCCAAGTGCTTGGATTGGACTGGCGAGGGGCGGAGCGAAACTTGCATCGCTCGGCCAGGTGCCCAAAGTTTCTGCAAATTTTGCAGTAGAGGCGCCGTGGCTTGCGTTCTTCTTTGTTGTCAGCTTAGAATGCAATTCTCTCCTGTTCTCGTCGCGGCACTGGTCGCTGCTGGTCCATATCCCGTTGTTCGACAAGGAGGGCGCCACATAGGGCGGCTACTAAGATAGCCCACTGCTGACGGAGTAGCGCCTTGTAGGGCCGCCATTCTGGGCCGAGCCCTGCGAGCACGATATTCACAAAGATTTCTTCGAAAATTGTGCTTCCCAATTTCGCAACGGTTGATGTAGCTGTTGGCCTTCTCCCCTGGGGCCATTTTTGTCTCCAGTAGCTGTTGGAGCATGCGGCTTGAAGAAACCGAGTCTTTCGGTTGGTATACGCCGTTGAGATGTCGCCAAGCGTCGAGGGCTGGAGCAGATGTTGTCTTGTAGGAACGAATGCTCAGGTGCTCTGCCGACGACATGTTTCGCAGTAAGACGCCGTACGCCATTAGTGATTCGTTGTAGTTTTGCGTCCTGGCGTTGACGGTTTCTTTAGCAGGTCTTGCACAGCTCCCGTCGAGGTAGTGAAATATCTGCACGTTTTGTAGCAGGAGCTCCAGCTCGAAGCTCCACGTATAGAAGTCTTTGCCGTCAAAGCAGACACTTGTAATTTTTTTTTTTTTTATGCTAAAAAACCTTGATTATGCTGAGAGAATTGCCTCATCGCTGGGACGGGGAGTCTTGAGAGTTAAGTCATTCGTTTCGAAGGAGAAGGTGTGCGAGGCGGTATCTCGGCCATTTGAGACCGGTTGATAGGGTTGGGAAGATATTCCCGCGTCGCCATTCCGCAATGCCTGGACACCTCCAGAGTTGAGAGTCGCTGAAGTGGTTGTGCGAGGGCGGCGATGCCGATATTCGTCGTCTCCTTGTTGGTCGCAGCCGGATTAACTTGCGTTCCAACGGTCAGATTCGTCTAACCTCCAGATTCACCGGCCATTCTTACGCGCGAGCGTATGCCGGATGCCACTTTTAGCTTGCCGAAGATTTCGGTGGTGGCTTGTGAAGGATTCCAGAGTCGCTCTCATACCATGTTGCGATTAGAAGGTAGATTGTTCCTAGGATCACCTCAGGAAGGTTTGCAAAATTGAAGTGTTTGCAGCGGAAGATTGTGACCTTAGATAAGAGTGAATATAAAATGACTGAGATGATGAAATCATGGAGATACACCAGATTATATAAGAGTACAGGGGAATTTGAAAGGTCCTAGTCTAGCCATGTTCTCTACGGAGTACATTCCCTGATTTGAATTCAAACCCAACCGTGCGGCGCTCACAGGTACGAAACCGTTCCCACCCTTTCCTTGCTCCTGTAGTTGCCCGATGTTGTCTGCTCTAACAGTTCGCAACTGCTCATGTCGCCTTTGACCCTTCGCCCTCGTTCTCTTTATGAGTTCTTCGTTCTTGCTACTGGCAGGAATGCCTAGAACCAATTTTCATTCACTATTCGTAACATCAACTACCAACGTCACTGTGATGCATTCTGCAACAATCTACCGTGGAGAGAGAGGGGCGGGGGGGCGGGGGGGCAGAAAGGGTTCTAGAGGAACTAAGAGGTGCGGAGATCTGAATGGACGGAGGTGTCATTTGCTGCAAAGGAGATGAAGCGTAGTCATCTAACCTCATGAACGCGTGATCCAATTCTTTCCTCTTCTTCTTCTTCTTCTTCTTCTTCTTCTTCTTCTTCTTCTTCTTCTTCTTCTTCTTCTTCTTCTTCTTCTTCTTCTTCTTCTTCTTCTTCTTCTTCTTCTTCTTCTTCTTCTTCTTCTTCTCCTTCTTCTTCTTCTTCTACGACGGCTCGTATCTGTTGCGAACTAGAAACGGGAACCTGAAGGTAGCGAACGTGTGTATAGTCGGAAGAGGAGATCATGCTTGAGGCAGGAGGAAAGCATGAGAGGGATCAGGGAGTAGAGTGGGCAAGTGAGAGGAAAGGGCATGGGTCCAGCGGGAATCATGGTCAAGCGGGCACTGTGTATAGAGTAGGTGGCGAATAACAGAAAGGCTTGGGACATGATTGCAAAAAAACTCCAGATGCACATGTAGTGGACCAGCCACCCTGTGTCTTGGGTGTGGACCGCCACGACCTTACTAATATGGAAGACACCGGAGCCGAGGAGGGTGCGCTCACTGAGTCTGTTGGGCAGAGCCTGGTGTAGGGTGGCAGAGAGCTAGAGACTGGGAGTAAACGAGGTCGTGTGTAGGATGAGGGAAGGTGGGAGTGTAAGTTAGGAGACAAACAACCACTTTTTAAAGCAGAATCGGATAGGACAAATATGTCTTATATGCGAGCGCTTCCGGTATATCCATCTACAATGCTGATCGACATTGCTGGGTCTAACTAGGGTGCGGAGCTATTACTCAGTATCAAACAGTAATGTTGAGAGTGCTGCTAGGTATTTGCGGCACCCAACCCAACCGGAAGGCAATAGCAGGTGCACCTGTCTCACATTCGCAAAGTGTTGTAAAACATTATTGCTTTATGACGTAAGGATATTAATGTCAGAATATGTTATGTCTATTAACTGCTTACCTACAGCACATACTAGTGTAGCTATTACCGTTACACCTGTTGGTGGTACAACCCAAATTGCCCGTGCTTTGCTTATACTCAGAATATGTTATGTCTATTAACTGCTTGCCTACAGCACATACTAGTGTAGCTAAGACCGTTACACCTGTTGGTGGTACAACCCAAATTGCACGTGCTTTGCTTATACTTTTCGGGCCCTTGGACCTCTATTGAAACCCTCTTCTTCCTCTTCTCTCTCGATCTCAATCTCGCTACCTTTCTAGCCTCCTACTCCCCCAAGTCCGATATCAATAGATAATCACACATCACAATGCGACTAAGGAAATAGGGGATTGTGACGCCCAAAATACATTTATTGGGAAAAAGCGTACGGAACTCCCAATGTTGGTCGCCGTCAGTCGCCCCACGACAACCTTGTTTCACAAGACTCAGAAGATCCACAAGCAATGACAATGATGTATTTTGCTAGTCAAGAAGCATGATACCCTAACATCAGGGCCTCAAATTACAGCGAAAAAAGGCTGATTTAGTGTATGTAGGCTGTTTTTTTTGACATGTGGATAATGTATGGGCTGATTTGTCAGCCTTTTTATAATGTATGGGCTGATATTTCAGCGATGTGTTTTTTAGTATGGGCTGATATTTCAGTGTTTTTTTACAAGTTTACATTGATCGATCAGCGTACTAACGAGGGTGTAGGCTGAATTCGCGCAATTACAGATTCGTGTAGGAGCCGTGAGTTTCAGGTGTCTAGGTACATCCCCCATCAATCACACCAAAGTTGCCAACTACAGGGCTGATGCAGCGGGAAATCGAATTTTCCCGACGCGTCAAATGCATTGTTGTCGTCGACTGACGGCATCAAGGGATGTGATTGACTGTTTTGGCAATCACATCACTTAGCGGCCAATACAATCAGAGCAGCCACTGTCTCTGCACAAAAGCAACGCATCGCGTGCCCCCACGACAAGGATCCCGACCTCACCCCACCTCACCGACCCCGAACCTACGACCAAGTACGTGCATGTTGGTTGTCATCGCGTTGTGTTGCATTTGGGTGGTGAGAACGAGAGAGAGACCCTTCTTTTACATTGCTCTCCCGGAAACCCCACCGTACCCACCCACCAAGCGAGCTGCACTCACATTCCCCGCCTCTCGCCCTGTTTCTTTCCCAACCCTCGCAACCTCAGAGCTTGGCACGATCTCGCCGTTCAGCCATGGATGGCTGTGAAGAAGCCATGGCTAGCGACGATGATGCAAATTTAGACGGCAACGATGATGCAGATTTAGACGGCGACGAAGTAGACGGCCTCGAGGAGGCCTGGACTGGGCTTGATATGCTCCTGCACTCACGATTACCATCCCGTTTGTTCTAGCCCCGATTCAATCCGGAGTGATCCTGCTGCGCCGGCTGGCATTTCCGACACTGTGGTCGTCAAACAGCCTAGATCCAAGTCTTCTGCCCCGCGTAATCTCAAGCTGAAACAGTCAACGCTATCTTGGGCAAGGCCATCATCCAGCGCCGTAGTACAGCATCCTGTGGTGAACAACACCACCGCTCGCCCGTCCTTGGATCTTAACATTTCATAGCTTATTAAAGCAGTCTATGCAGATGCACTCAAGAAATACAAGTCTAAGTGGTTTGACCGTTTCCCGTGGCTGTTCTAACGAAATCCGCTTCCGGTTTTCCTGCTTTCAAGTGCAGTGTGTGCACCACGCATGCTGGAGTCACGGGACGACATGGGATGACTGGGAGAGGGGCGACCGACGTGCAGACTCAGGTGTTTCGCAAGCACGCCGGTACGACAAAACACAAGCTTGCGATGGAGAAGCAAGAGGCTTTGCTCAACGCGTCATCCAAGCAGCCCCGGATCGACGAACATCGTGCCGCCGTCGACGCAGAGAAGATTCGCATCGTTGCCCTGCTCGACGCACTGCTTTTCATCAGTCGGTGCGATGCACCCATGGGCACATGGGTGAAGTTGGTCTAGTACCTCGCGCAGAAGGTTGTCCATGGCTATCCGAAGAAGGGCTACGGGACGTACTACACTACGTGAGAACCGGTCAAGGGTTTGGGGTTTTATGCACCCTTCTTTAAAGTATGTTAATATTTATGTTGTTATGTGTTCTCCAGACAGATACGGTTACGGTGAGCTCACGCAGTCCATTGCCACTTGGCTACAAACAACGCAGCTTGAGCACATCTTGAGAAGCCCCTTCATCAGCATTAGCATCGACGAGAGCACCGATCGGCTCAGGGGGGAGCACAGGATTCTGTACGTGATATTCATCCGCGACAACGTCCTTGTGACTGAGTTCATGCAGCTGCTGATTGTCGGTAAAGCTGACGCATCTTCTCTTCTCAGCATCCTCCTTTCCCACTTGCAGGCAGTCGGTGTCGACTTGCAAATGATTTGCGGCATTAGTACCGACTGCGGCGATGACTTCGGCGGTGGCATGAGCCAGTGGCTCTCGCCTTTCCTAGAGCGCCATGGTCCGGGGTGTAACCGCAACGTGACTGTGGAGGGAGTCGACAGCGACGGTCGACTAGCGTCTTTCACTTTCACTCTTCACGACGACCCCGTGGATCAGTATAGCGGCCCAGAGCACCACGACGGCTGCACCGACATGTGCACAGCGTTTGTCGAGCGCATCGTGGCGAACCTGCTCTGGAGGCTCGGTGATCTCGACTCGCTCTCTGGAGTCCGCCTCTTCATGCCTGATGCCTGGACACTAAGAAAATCAGAGCAGAATGCATGATGCCAGGAGTGGCTGCAGTCGCTGGTGACGATGTTCAAGGCACAGCACCGCGAAGAGATCTTACCACGTGTGGTTGTTTTTATCAATACTGTGAACCGTGCTCCTCCCCAATCTTTGATTCGCCACACTCCCTGCATGTTCACTTCTTCTCCATCTAATAATCCCTCCTTCCCTCCAGGCATCAACAAGAGGCTGGCAAGCAAGGAGCTTTGACTGTTTTGTTCAGTCCTTGCAGGTGCACCGAATGGAGAGATGGGCTTCCACAGTGGAATCACGGCGATGCTCAAGACTCCTGACTGGCGGGACAGCTACCCCAACCTCGTGCAGCTCTGGGTAGCGGTGGCAGTCATTCCCCTCAACACCGTGGAGTGTGAAAGATGATTCTCTCGGCAAAACATGATCAAGTCATGGCTGCGAGGCGGGATCAAGGACGCAAGGCTAGGGGATCTCATGTGTATGACCCCGATGCAGTATGAGCCCAACTACGATGAGGTAGTTGAGATTTGGCGGAGCTACAAGAAGCGGAAGCCCTTCAGGAATGCCCCTATTTGCACCCCAACCTCAGGCGACACCAGCAAGAAAGGCAAACATCAGGAGATAGACCTAGATGACGAGGAGGAGCCAGTAGGTGATGCGCTTGAGTGTTTTAGTGATGATGATGATGATGATGACATGAGCTGTTGAGTGCCTGTAATGTCCCTCTTGCTAGTTATAAACGTTGAACTTAATGAAAACTAGGCTTTAGGTCAGTTCAGCCTATGGTTTTGAGTGAGGCTTATTAGTCAGCGTTTTTTTTAACCACAACACTGATATTTCAGCTTTTTGTTTAGTACAACACTGATTGATCAGTCTTACAGAGCCTGCTAAGGCTGACGTTTCAGCCTGGGCAAAAACGAATATGCGGCCCTGCCTAACATGTATAATAGAAAAAGCGTTACTTGCAGTTCCATAAGGTCGGATAGCACTTCGACGTTACATGCGTCAATGCTGCTTCAGATGATACCTGATTGCTCCCCAGTAGACTCCTCCTCCATGCTCTTAATAGCTCCCAACATTGCAGCCAAGTTCTTGGGATAAGACGTCCCACTTCGCATTCCCTCTGCTTGCTCATCCACCTTGACCGCTGCACTCAGCACCTCCTTCCCCACCACCTCGTGCCTGATTCCCTGGAGCTCGTTGGCAATGGTGGCCATGTTGGGCCGGCTTGCAGTGCGCTGCACAGTGCAGCGCAGAGCCAGCTGGGCCAGGCGCAGCACAGCATCATCCGGAGAATCCATATCCAGGTCCTTAAGGAGGGCCGGGTTGTTGGAGGAAACGCAATCCTCCACCTGACAGGTTGAACAAGGGGGTCGATTCAGAAACAGGGAATGGCGCGGCACAGCATCATCAGGGGCGTCCATGCTGAGGTCCGGGCAGATAGATTTGGGCAATAAGAGGGCAAACACATGCATAGTTGGTCAGAAGAGGTTGTTGCATGGCAGGAGGGTAGCTGAGGCATGCCTACACCTGACGGATTGATCAAGGTGGGTGGGGATGAGGAAAGTGAGGCGCAGCTGTACCAACGTGTCATTGTGCCACTATGCATTCCTGCCTTAATGCCATCTTACCATCCTGCCATAATGCCATCCTGCCATCATGTTACCATGGCACTAACTTGTTTGCCGATAGCAGTCACTCCTGTGTTCTGTGGGTAGGGATGAGCATCTCGCCCTGGTGGGTCGGGTCAGGAGTTCTGAACCGCTGCCCCAGCCGGGTCGGGTCGGGTCGACTCGTGACCCGATTCCGGGTCGAGTCGGGTCGGGTCGGGTCGGGTTTTGACCCGATTATAGACTCGACTCGGTTTCGGGTACCGCGCCCTATATCGGGTCGGGTATCTGGCCCGACCCGAGGGTTTACTCTCGACAATGTTGTCCAGATCGCAATCGCGCTTGCTTGTTTTCCCAGCGACTAGCATTTCGATCTGGATTAAGTTAAGTTAGTTAACTAGCTAGTGACGCCAGCAGCCACCCACCAAGCAACATTGGCGTACTAATCTACCCTATCACCTACGATAATGTTTAGTTAGTACTCAGGCAATCGTTTTCCCATAAGTTATTCGCACTTCGCGCCAACCAGCCTAGGGTTTCCCTTTAATACGAAATTAACATGTCGCGCTCCCTCCCTAGGTGCGCGCATTGCAGGCCCGCGTTTTAGGGCACCTTGGCGCGCCGTGCAGGCGCAGATCGCTAGAGCCGCGACCCTGCTGAAGGCTTTCCGAAACGTCATTCGCCAAGGTCCCGCGCAGAATCCGCGTTAGGTAGTTCAGGGTTCCCGTACCTCGAACTACTAGGTGACTCCGTTAGCTTTTATGCCTTTGTAGCCTTTTTCCAACCACGTGTAGCAATTTAAGCAACTTTGAGTAGTTTATTTACACAATGGAGGACGTTCATGTAATTGTCAGATTTATATGACATAGCTACTGTAGGCTATAGTGGGGTAGCACATATGGGGTACAGTTGTCTAGGGTTTGCTTCTTGTACCCAACTTTCACTTAGTCATTTCATTTCCTCGTTTCTTCTCATGGTATCGAGCAGGTTCCCTAGTGGGAACGATTCCTAGGGCCCACCACCACGAATTTTTTTTTTTCCTGCCCGGAGCGCGTTTTGCGCCGGCCCGAGTCGCGCCGCCCTTTCGGCCCGTCGCGCCCGTCGCGCCCGTCGCGCCCATCGCCACCTACCTCCGCGGCCCCGCCACCTACCTTCGCGGCCCCGCCACCTCACTGTGCGGCCCCGCCACCTACCTCCGCGGCCCCGCCACCTACCTCCGCGGCCCCGCCACCTACCTGTGCGGCCCCGCCACCTACCTGTGCGGCCCCGCCACCTACCTTCGCGGCCCCGCCACCTCACTGTGCGGCCCCGCCACCTACCTCCGCGGCCCCGCCACCTACCTGTGCGGCCCCGCCACCTACCTTCGCGGCCCCGCCACCTCACTGTGCGGCCCCGCCACCTACCTCCGCAGCCCCGCCACCTACCTGTGCGGCCCCGCCACCTACCTTCGCGGCCCCGCCACCTCACTGTGCGGCCCCGCCACCTACCTCCGCGGCCCCGCCACTTACCTTTGCGGCCCCGCCGCCTCCTCCCAGCGGCGCCGGACGCCGCCCTCTCAGCGGCCCCGCCGAGCCGCCCAGCACCCAAGCCGCCCAGCCGCCGAGCCGCCCAGCAGCCGAGCCGCCCAGCAGCCGAGCCGCCCAGCAGCCGAGCCGCCGAGCCGCCCAGCCGCCGAGCCGCCCTGTCCGCAGCCGAGCCGCCCAGCAGCCGAGCCGCCCCGCCGCCGAGCCGCCCAGCCGCCGAGCCACCGAGCCGCCGAGCCGCCCTGCAGCCGAGCCGCCCGAACCGCCCTGTCCGGTAAGAGCAGCGCCTCTCTCACAGCACTGCCCTCGCCCTACTGTTTGCACTGCTAGTCTACTGCTGTCATGGCTACCCCTAGTGTCCTCGCTTTTGACGCTGAGGGTCGGGCCATTGACTTTGACGTCTGGATAGATGACCTGCAGCTTTTCTTACAGTGCGACAGAGCAGACGGCCTCTCCCTCTTTGACCTCACTTCTGGTGCCTCTCCTGCCCCCGCTGCTGATGCTGACGCCACCGTTCGCTCACAGTGGGCCACGCGCGATGCTGCTGCACGTCTTGCTGTGCGTCGCCACCTCCCTACCTCTGAGCGTGCGCACTTTAGCCAGTACAAGAGTGCTCAGACCTTGTACGACGCTGTAGTTGCACGCTACTCCTCCCCTGCCACTGCTGCACTGAGCCGCCTCATGCTACCGTACCTCTTCCTTGACCTTGCTGCCTTTCCCACAGTCGCTGACCTCATTACGCACCTCCGCTCTAGTGACACTCGCTACCGCGCTGCGCTTCCTGCTGAGTTCTGCGCCAATAACCCCCCCCCCATGTACATCACCCTCTACTACATAGTCACCCGTCTCCCTGACTCCCTTCGCGTAGTCAGGGACCACTTCCTCTCGGTTTGTCCCACCACTCTCACCGTTGACCTCCTCGAGAAGGCCCTCCTAGCAGCAGAAAAGAGCATAGTCGCTGTAGGAGCCTCTCGTGGTGACCCTCGCACCCCCATCTTTGAGGGGTGTTCCCCCTCCCCTCTTTTGCCCTCTGTTGCCTCTGCTGCTGCGGCCGACCTCGCTGGTTTGGAGTCGGTTGGGGCAGCGTCTACCCCTAGCGGGAGACGCCGCCCTGGCAGGGGCAAGGGGGGCAGGGGCGCTGGAGGAGCTAGCGGGGGCGGTGGAGGCGGCGGTGGAGGTGGTGGAGGAGGTGGGGGTGGCGGTGGGAGTGGTGGCGGGGGTGGAGGTGTAGGTGGCGGCAGTGGAGGCGCAGGAGGCAGCGGCGGTGGCGGAGGGAGCGGAGGTGGCGGCGGTGGAGGAGGAGGCGGCGGAGGAGGTGGAGCTGGTCGGGGTGGCGCTGCGCAGAGGGTCAGCTCCGGTGGTGGTCAGCGCCAGCAGCAGCAGCAGCAGCAGCAGCAGCGCACTCGTGACGTCCCCTCCCCTCAGCAGCTCCGTGAGTGGTACACTGCACGCCAGAGGGGTGGGGGTGCTGGTCCGTGCACCTACGTCCTGCGCACCGGCGACCGCGCGGGTGAGCAGTGCGGGGGTGCGCACTCCACCCAGCGCTGCTTTGGCCGCCTCACGGACGCTTGGCGTCACCAGTTCCCTGAGGCCACTGAGATCCCCCGCTGGGGTGAGCTGTCTAGGGCGGGTGTAGCTGTCTTTGACCTTGACTTTGATGCTATTCTTGCTGCCGTGTATACTGTGACTATTAGTGATGAGGGTGACTGTTACCGGTGTTTTCCGCCCGACCCGGGCATTGAGACTGCTGCTCTAGGTACTGGTGAGGCTGCTGCTCTAGGTGCTAGCGAGGCTGCTGCTCTAGGTGCGTCTGCTCCCTTAGGTGCTGGTGAGTCTGCTCTCTCAGGTTCTGCGTCGGCTTCGGCCTCCCACACCTTCACACTTGACTCGGGGGCTTCTCGCTCCTTCTTTCGAGACCGCACCACACTCACGCCGCTCGGCCGGCCAGTTGCGGTCTCCCTGGCAGACCCCTCTGGGGGTCCTGTCCTTGCTCACTTCTCCACTGTCCTCCCGTGTCCGGCGGCCCCCTCTGGCACCCTGTCTGGTCTCTACCTCCCCTCGTTCTCTACGAACTTGGTGAGTGGTGCTGACCTACAGGATGCGGGGGTTCACCAGTTCACTCCTGCGAGTCAGCGGGTGACCCACTGCACGGACGCTCGGACAGGCCGCCACCTGGCCACGTTTACACGTCGGCCAGGGTCGAGCCTATACACACTGACCACTGCGTCTCCTCCAGTCCCTGCGTCTGGTCAGGTAGCTGCGTCGGGTCAGGTGTTTGCTGCAGCGTCCAGGTCTGGTCCTGAGTCTGCCCCCTGCTCGTGTCGCCTCCTGTCTCACGAGACTCTCCTCTGGCACCACCGCCTTGGCCACCCCTCCCTGCTTCGTCTCCGGAGCATGGCCTCCCGTGTCCTTGTCTCTGGTCTTCCCCGGTCCCTCCCTCCCCTTCCTCCGGGGCCAGGCCCTACCTGCGTCCCCTGTGTCGAGGGACGGCAGCGGGCTACCCCTCACTCCTCCCAGTTTCCTCCGACAGAGGCCCCGCTGCAGACGCTTCACATGGACGTGTGGGGCCCGGCCCGCGTCCGTGGACAGGGTCACGAGCGCTACTTCCTGCTGGTGGTTGACGACTACTCGCGTTACACCACAGTCTTCCCCTTGCGCAGCAAGGGTGATGTCACTGAGGTGTTGATCGACTGGATCCGCGCAGCTCGTCTCCAGCTCAGGCGGAGCTTTGGCTCGGACTTTCCTGTTCTGCGTCTGCACTCTGACAGAGGCGGAGAGTTCTCCTCTGGCCTTCTGCGAGCCTACTGTCGTGCACGAGGCATCCGCCAGACCTTCACGCTTCCGGACTCTCCACAGCAAAATGGGATTGCTGAGCGCCGCATTGGCATGGTCATGGACGTCGCCCGTACGTCCATGATGCATGCGGCTGCCCCCCATTTTCTGTGGCCGTTTGCGGTTCGGTACGCGGCGCATCAGATCAACCTTCAGCCCAGGGTCTCCATGCCGGAGACCTCCCCAGCTTTGCTGTGGACGGGGAAGGTTGGCGATGCGTCTGCGTTCCGTGTCTGGGGATCTCGGGCGTTTGTCCGCGACTTGTCTGCGGACAAGCTGTCCCCTCGTGCTGCTCCTTGCGTCTTCCTGGGTTTCCCCCCTGACGCCCCAGGGTGGCAGTTCTACCACCCCACCTCTCGCCGTGTTCTGTCCTCCCAGGACGTCACGTTCGACGAGTCGGTCCCCTACTACCGCCTCTTCCCCTACCGCACTCCGTCCCTCCCCCCGCCACCGCTCTTCCTTGTACCAGGTCCCCCCCCGGTCGACCCCCTCCCCCCTCAGGGTCCTGCCCCTTCAGGTGTGTCCCAGGTAGACGCTGTTGAGCCTGTCGAGGTCGCTGGTGACTCTGGTGCTGCTGAGGGTGCTGAGCCTGGGGGTGCTGACTCTGGGGGTGCTGAGCGTGTGGGTGCTACGCCTGGGGGTGCTGAGCCTGGGGGTGCTGAGCCTGGGGGTGCTGAGTCTGGGGGTACTACGACTGGGGGTGCTGAGCCTGGGGGTACTACGCCTGGAGGTGCTGAGCCTGGGGGTGCTGCGTCTGAGGGTGCTGAGCCTGGGGGTACTACGCCTGGAGGTGCTGAGCCTGGGGGTGCTACGCCTGGTGGTGCTGTGCCTGGCGGTTCACCGGGTGCTCCCTCTCGCCGAGAGCCACTCTCTCCCCAGGAGCTGCGTGAGTGGTTTGCCCGGCTCTGGAGGCGAGCTGCTGGAGCTGCTGGAGCTGGAGGTGCTGCGGGTACTGGAGGTTCTGTTGCTTCTGAGGGAGCTGGTGCCACGGGTCCCGGAGGTGCTCGTACTGGGAGTACTGGAGCTGCTGGACCTGCGGGTACTTCTAGGGCTGGAGTTGCTGCGGGTGTTGGCGCGGAGGCTACTGCTGTCGGTCCTGGGGGCGGTCCTGCTGGGGGTACTACTGGTGCTGCTGGGGGTTCTGGAGCTGGAGCTGCTACTGGTGCTGGTGCTGCCCCTGCGGGTGCTGGTGCTGTCCCTCCTGTGTCTGGAGTCGCAGCGCGGCCTCGGCCGTACTTCGTTCCGCTCCTTCAGCAGGTTCTTGGTCTCCCGCCTTCTACTGGTCCTCCTCCTCCCTTGGAGTGTCCACAGCCTGTCCCGTCGCAGTTACAGTTACAGCCGGCCTCCCCACTGCCTGCTCCGTCTCCCTACACTGGTCCTACTGGAGGTCTTGCTGAGCGTCGTGAGCCTGCGTCTCGCCCTGCGTCGCCTGTCCGTGCTGCTCGCACTAGTGGTCGCGGTTCGCGTCAGCGTCCTCCTCCTGTCCCTGGCACGCACCGGATGTCTCTGCGTCCGTCCACTGCTCCTCTGCGTGCCCCTTTGCCTTCTCCTCCTGAGTCTTCTCTTCCTACTCTTGCCGACCCGGAGTCGGACTCTCTTCACGCTGCCAGTCCTACTGTCACGCGTCTCCTTGCTACGGTTGTCACTGACCCTTCCTTTGAGTCCACTGCTGCGTCTGCTCTAGTTGCTGAGCTCGTCGACTTTGCTGCTCGCTGTCGCCTAGACTACGTCGCCAGTCTTGTTGCTGAGTCTGAGTCTGTCTGTCCTCCGTCCGTCGGGGGTGAGTGTGCCCTTGGCACGGACGTCCTTGAGGACAGGCAGGAGGAGTTCCAGTGCTTGGCCGCTGCTTCACCTCATCTCGTGTCCGTACTGCTTACCCCTGAGGGAGACCCGGATGCACTTGACATCCCGACTCCGCGCTCTTACGCGGAGGCGATAGAGGGTCCCTACTCCTCTCAGTGGCAGGCAGCTATGGACGCAGAGACGGCTTCCTGGAAGTCCACAGGCACCTACGTTGACGCTGTTCCCCCTCCTGGGGCGAACATCGTCAGTGGCATGTGGATTTTCAGGGTGAAGCGACCGCCGGGTTCTCCGCCTGTCTTCAAGGCGCGTTACGTGGCTCGTGGCTTCAGTCAGCGGCAGGGAGTTGACTACTTTCAGACCTTCTCTCCCACCCCGAAGATGACCACTCTTCGGGTACTGCTGCACGTAGCTGCTCACCGTGACTACGAGCTACACTCTCTTGACTTCAGCACTGCTTTCTTGCAGGGCAGCCTGCACGAGGAGATCTGGCTGCGTCGCCCACCTGGCTTCACTGGGTCTTTTCCTCCTGGCACCCAGTGGAGCCTACGGCGGCCAGTCTACGGTCTCCGCCAGGCACCGCGTGAGTGGCACGACACACTGAGGACTACACTTGCAGCTCTTGGGTTTGCTCCCTCTACTGCCGACCCGTCGCTGTTTCTGCGCACCGACACTTCTTTGCCGCCGTTCTACATCCTCGTGTACGTCGACGACTTGGTCTTTGCCACAGCTGACACTGCTGGACTAGCCCACGTGAAGTCCGAGCTGCAGAAGAGACACACGTGCACTGACCTGGGTGAAGTGCGCAGCTACCTTGGCTTGCAGATCACTCGGGACAGAGCACGCCGCACCATTACCCTGACTCAGTCACACATGGTGCAGCAGGTCCTTCAGCGCTTCGGCTTCACGTACTCCTCGCCTCAGGCCACTCCTCTGCCTACTCGCCACTCGCTCTCAGCTCTGCCTTCGGATGAGTCCGTAGAGTCGAGTGGCCCGTACCCAGAGCTTGTTGGCTGCCTCATGTACCTGATGACCTGCACACGACCTGACCTTGCATACCCTCTTAGCATTCTTGCACGCTATGTTGCTCCTGGGAGACACAGACCGGAGCACATGGCTGCAGCGAAGAGGGTGTTGCGCTACTTGTGCAGTACGTCGGGCATGGGGCTTGTGCTTGGAGGGCAGAGTCCAGTGGTCCTTACTGGGCACGCAGACGCTTCTTGGGCTGACGACCAGGCTACGCAGCGGTCGTCACAGGGTTACACCTTCAGCCTTGGTTCCGGCTCTGTTTCGTGGCGGGCTACTCGCTCGTCTTCTGTTCTCGGCTCCAGTTGTGAGGCTGAGATCTACGCAGGAGCCATGGCTGCACAGGAGCTTCGCTGGCTCACCTACCTGCTGACTGACCTCGGAGAGTTGCCTCGTTCTCCTCCAGTGCTGTACGTAGACAACAAGGCCATGCTGGCCTTGTGTCGGGAGCAGCGACTGGAGCACAGAACGAAGCACATTGCTCTCCGCTACTTTCTTTCTCGTGAGCTGCAGCAGCGTGGTCAGCTGCGTCTTGCGTACGTGGCCTCTGAGGCCAACACTGCTGATATCTTCACCAAGGCACTTGCGCCTTGTGACCATCAGCGCTTCTGTACTCAGCTGGGCCTTGTGCCTACCTTGCCTCACTTGCTCACCTCTTGACCTTGCTTGTACTGTTACATATATATATACCTGCTCTTGTTTGTCTAGCCTTTTTTATATATATGTGTGTACTCCTGCTTGTGAACTGGCCTTGTGGCCTTGAACTTGTGCTCGGAATGTGTGGTGACTTTGTGATCCACCCTGAGCTTGTTTTTGCTTTGCTTTGCTTGACTGGTCTTGTGACCCCTTGTTCTCCCCCACTTTGCCTATGGGGGTGTGTCAGATTTATATGACATAGCTACTGTAGGCTATAGTGGGGTAGCACATATGGGGTACAGTTGTCTAGGGTTTGCTTCTTGTACCCAACTTTCACTTAGTCATTTCATTTCCTCGTTTCTTCTCAGTAATAACATTACACATACTTTCAATCAATGCAACACTGCACAGTAGTAAGGAGAACCAATAACCCTGCATATGGGGGTCTGGCCCGACCCGACCCGACCCGGCCCCTACCCGACCCGATCCGGGGGCGGGTCAAGCCTGACCCAGCATCCGATACCCGGGTCGGGCCAGAGATCTTTGAAGTTCCGACCCGACCCGACCCGACCCGGAACCCGGCTGGCCCGCCCAAGTCGGAGCGGGTCGGGTCGGGTCGGGCCTTTTGATCATGCCTATCTGTGGGGACTATTTGAGTGTTTTACACAACAACCCTGTTGTTGCATACTCGGCACCAAGCAGAAACACCTACCTATAGCAGGATGTGGCTGTGCAAGCTAATGACAAAAGCCAATTTGAAAGTCACTATGTGTGCCGCGCATGAAGCAGCAGTGCTCAGAATGTGGCTGTTCATGCCACCAACATCGGCAGAGTGCTGCTTGAACCAACCAAACTTGCCACAGTGTCACATCTAAGGAACACAACATGCCCCACCGCACACGAACCAGCAGCACCTACCCATCGCAGAATGTGGCCGTTCTTTTCACCCTCAGTTGAACGGGGGCTGCGACCGGTGATCACCACGAGCATCAGCACACCGAAGCTGCACACAAAGAGAAGGGGACGGGGGTGAGAAGCAGCACACGGGGGTGCCGAATTGTGAGTGCTTCACCAACTACATAACCCACAAGATGAGCAAACCAAAGCAAGCACTCGGTGAGCACTATGAGCATGAGCATGAACAGACTGTCAAGCGTTGACCTATTATTAGCAGAGAATAGCTGCCGCACAAAGAGAGCGCTGTTTATTACTTGAAAATCTCTTCACCTTCTCATACTCCCATTTCCCCTGATGGCAGCAGTAGATCACCTGTTCAGATCGGTGGCAGTGGTGGCCTTTCACCTGTACACATCGGTGGCAGTGGTGGCCTTGGACGTGCGTGAGTAGACGGGATCCACATAGCCCGGTGTTCCCATCACCCGAGTCGTGCCCACAGTGGTGCCCTCCCCCACCCTCAACAGCCCAAAATCAGCAATCTTGGCCTGTCAGATAATATAGTAAGGAAAAGAGGACAATCGTGCTACGGAAAGAATTGGACAAGGACTTGTTTTTGCTAGTGAGCTGTATCAAGTTGTATTTTATTTTGAGATGTTTTGTGCTGTATTGAACTTTGTGACATCGTTCGGATGATCATCCGATCATGTAACAATGTGCATTGAATTTGCTAATATTTCGGTGCGGAAGAGTTACATATAATGAGGCTTAAGGGTTGCGGCTGCATTTGCACAAAATCATACACGCCCTTTGGCTCTTCCTCTTTACAGATCCTCCTACCTTCTGCTGCATTTTGCTAAGAATTTCCATGAATTTCCTTGCATCAAGTATGCTGCAGCATCAATCAGAGATTCACTTCCCAGTGCACTCAACACACTTTTATATGTGCATGCTATGAAATGCTTGCAGAGGGCTTTCTTGCCTGCATGTTTGGCCCATTGACTTTTGAGTCAACTCAAAGTACTTGCTTGCCTGCATGTTTCCCCCGAGCAGGATGTTGGGGGGTTTGATGTCGCGATGCACAAGGCCAAAGCTGTGGAGATACTCAAAACCACGTGCCGCACCAATGAGGATGTCCAGCCGCAGCTGGAAGGTGAGAGAGGAGGACGCCTCTGCACACATGCACAGAACAAGGGAGTGGCAGAGCATGAGTCTTACACGACCAGTGATATGACTTGATAAGTGACATTCTGGAGGGAAAACTTTAAAAAAAAAAAAAAAAAAGCAACAACAACAACAACAACAAACAAACACCAGCAGCAGCAACAACAACTGGTTTCAGATGTATGTGTGGAAGTCTTGAGGAAATAGTTGAACACCCAGAATATGTTTGGATCGAACTGAAAGGGGTGTTTATAGTTGGCCAGAAGTGTTCAGTTCGAACATGTTGCTGTTCAAGCCGAACATGTTCGGTTCGGTTCAGTGCCGAGCCCAGGAACATGTTTGGGTTCGAATGTATTCATGACAAACACATTGTGTAAGCTTTTGTTACCCACTCTTTTCTAATTTCCACAACCCCCTCAAACCGAACACAAGGTTTTTGTTGATTCGACTTTAGCAAGATACATGGTTAATGAGTGGAACACACCCTTTTTAACAAACTGGTCAAGGTCACCGTTAGTAGCAAACTCGTATATCAGAATTTGCTCTGGCCGCGTCCTCATGTCTCCTCCAATAGCAAACCCAAGTAGCCGCACAATGTTGGGATGGTTCTTGTCAGCCATTTGCTGGACCTGCAAGGAAAAAGGCAGGAATGGACAGGAATGAGTAGTAGGCATGAGCAGGGTTCCAAACTGAACTGGTTCGTTTTTTTAAGGAGCCGTTTCGGTACCGAACCTAAGCAGTACGTTTCTCCAGTGAGCTTTCATTATGTTCATACCAGCTGAAAAAAAAAAAGGAAAAAAAAACCATAGGCTCACTCTAGTGTTCGGTGGAAGGGGAATTTTGTGAGACAATGACGGAGTTAAAGCCTGAAATGAGCTGCAACGCTTGTTTTTTTGGGTTTGTATTCAAACTTGCACAGCTGAGCTAGTTCATCGCGGGGATTTCTTGACTGCGAACCACACGAACCGACGAGCCGATCCGTTAACAAACCGGCTCGGTTCATTGACGAACTGACAAACCGGTTCGGTTCGAAGAAAAACGAAACCGAGCAGCACTGAACCGAATCGCGGTTCGGTTCCTTGCTCATTCCTAATGGGCAGGAATAGACAGGAGCACGTGCGAATGGGGTGGATAAAATGAGGAACACAAAGTGGTTTTCACAAGACACACTGCAATGAAGGAGGAATCCCATAGCGGAATTTGATTTCAAAAGGCATGTCAGGGCAAAACGTATTAAGTGCAGCCAATGTGGATCAGTTTTTCTTATCCATAGCAGCTCATTTCGCATCCAACCAGAAAGAGGGGAATATATAAAACATCAATCCATGATAATAGTTCACTTATATGAAAATCCACCTCAAATAGTCAGGCCCTCTTTTAAAAAGTTCTCAAAAGTGACTAGAAGGTGAGTCGGCCCTACCTCTTTGTGAAATTCCACGTCAATCAGCTTTGCTCGCTTGACGGCCCACAGGGTCGTGCCATCATCTGGGGACACGCCCTTGTACACGTCACCAAAGGCACCCGAGCCAAGCTGGTTGTCAGGGGACCAGTTGCTGGTGGCTTTGAGGACTTCCTCAAGAGAGTACTCCACGCATTGAGTGCCCGACATGCTGCGAGCCCGGCCTGTAATAGTGTGGGGTGAAAAGAGGGATGACGAGGGGTTGTAGTGTGGGGTGAAAAGGGTGGGTGACGACGGGTTGTAGTGTGGGGTGGAAAGTGTGGGGTGAAAAGGGTGGGTGCGAGGGTTGATAATGTGGGGTGAAAGCGAGTGTGTGGGGTGAAAAGAGCGTGTGTGAGGGGTGATAGGGTGGGGTAGATGAAGGGAAGCAGAGGCCAGGTGTAAATACAACCATTGTGCCATATCAGTACCCAATCTTTGTCAATACTCTAGTATCTGAGGGAAGGGTAGATAGAAGGAAGGGGAGATAAATGTGTTCCTAATTTTTGCCTCGTTTGCCTCATGACTGCTCGGGAGGGGAAAAGTAAAAAAAGGAGGAAGAACAACGGATGGAGGTTGAAGAAAATTTTAGACGTCTCAGAATCCAAGGGGCAGGAGGAGGGAACACAACGGAGGCGTCTCAAGAAGAAAATATTTTATAGACTTCCAGGTCTCTCCTATTAAACCCAGGTTATTTTGGGTTTCAAGTCAAGGAGCTGAGCTTTAGGGTTTAGAGGCATTATGGATGGACAGGACGCCATACTTGCTGCACGTGCTGCTCGCTTCTTGTGGCCTCTCCACCACCACAGCAGCAGCACGGCAATTATCAGCAGCATCACAGCAGCCACAGCAATGCCGGCAATGGCTCCCACAGAGAGACCGCCTCCCGATTGGGCGGGAGGCGCTTCAGGTGAGAGGGGGGGGCTTGAAGAGGAGGAGGATGGGGGCGTTGTGGGGGAAGATGGAGTCAAGGAGGGGGCGGCCGGAGGTGGAGAGGGTGGGCCTGTAGTGTGTGAGGGATGGATGGGGATGAGATGGAAAGGGGATGGAGAGACAGGGACAGGAGGGGTTTTGAAAGAAAAGTGTGACAGATAGCAAAATAGTGACGATGCGATGGATGGAATGGAAATCACAGCAGAGATGTGGCACTGCTGGTAGGCCATGTAGGTAGTAGCACGTACATTTGGCCATGCAGTCCCATGCTGGCTGGTTGCATTGGGAGGCATGTGGGCAGGGTAACAGCAAAAGTATTACTAGATGAAAGTTGATGCTTGGGAAACATGAGAGAGAGGAGAGGACCTTCGATCTCTTGTTTTCTTGTAATCTCCATTTGTTTTTTTTAGCTCACGTGGTGCTGTTTTGTTGCAGGTGGAGCAGAAGGAGGGGCACTCGCTGCACAAGGAGCTTTGAGAAAATTGCTGAACCACACACGGACTCTTGTTAGGCGGACACGTGAGTGCAGTTAAAGACAGATTCCTGGACGAGCAGAAGGAAGAATTAGAGTAAAAAAAGAAGAGAATATAAAGGTGCAAGCGAAATGGTTGGTGCTGCGAATTTAACACAAACACCAGCAAAGTTCCATGCGCATGGGTGATCCCTAAAAGATCAAGCAGATGGGCTCTGTATGCTTGGCGTGCGGCACTTCAGGCGAACAAGAACAGAGCAGTTTGATTATCTTATTCATAATTGTTGGAAAAATACAGTATCTTACAATTGATCAAGTTTGGAAAGTTTGCCCAGAGTTGGAGGGAGTTGTCCTGACAGATTGGTTCCTTTAACTTCTCTGCATGTGGAGCATTGTTGGTTGCATATACAACGAGTTTGCACACGCATGGTTGGGCACGTTTGTCATAAAATGCAGAACTTTGTTGTCCTGAACAGAAGTGACCAATCCTTTTGTCTTGTATATTTATGAAGGCAAATGGACATAACAGGGAGGATATTGTTTGAGTCAATTAGAAGAAAAAATCTCTATGAGTTAACTCTGAAGCCAGGTGGAGGAAAGTGGTGAATTAGTTCCTCATTTCCAACGATTCGACCCAACCCGCCCGACTGGGGTTGACCCGAGGGTAGGGCTGGGTAGGGTCGGTCGGGTCGAGTCGGGTCCGGTCCGGTCGGGTCGGGTCGGGTTGGGATGGGTACTGCTCAAGAGAATGGGTGTGCTTTCAGCTCAAGAGACCATGGGTGTGCTTTCAGCCCAAGAGACAATGGGTGTGCTTTCAGCTCAAGAGACGATGGGTGTGCTATCAGCTCAAGAGACAATGGGTGAGCTTTCAGCTCAAGAGACCATGGGTGTGCTTTCAGCTCAAGACCATGGGTGTGCTTACAAGGTTGTGAGCTGCAGGAGGTTGCCAATGGACTCTGGGATGCTGCCAGTCAGGTTGTTCCAAGAAAGGCACCTGGTGCAGGAACGACAGTTGCAGGGAAGAAACTCCCAGAAAGATAAACAGGGCTTGTGACCATGTTGTACTAGAAACAAGACAGGTAATAAATGTGAGTCAACCTATACAGTAAATGAGTAAAGAAAAAAGGCAATCACTATGAGTTGAATCATGTGAATCGAAAATATCTCAAAGTGAGCAGTAAAACGAAGGCATGTGAGCTGATGTCATTACAGATAATATTCAGAGGCTAACGAAGAAAATGCCTCACTGTTTATCTAATGAAAGAACTTACAATTCAGACAAATAAATCAGGTTGCCTATCACGGTGGGTATTGACCCTGTCATTTTGTTTCCCCATAGAAATCTGCAATTTGTACCCCGGGGATGTCAAGGAACAACGCTGAGAACAGAGGGTGCTTAGCATCTATCTGAAACATCTACAATTTTATCTTTTCAAGTAGGTCAGGGTAAAAAATGCTCCCAGGTCTGCACGCATCATCGGTCGATATTATAAAAGGGATGTCAACTGGAAAGTGCTGTTTTGGATCAAGGACAGGTAGGCACAGCGTGCAACGAGGCGAGTAACCACTTGCCTCATTTTTCTTATGCGGCAAGGGCGAGTAGCAAAACGTGACGCAAATGACATTTCGTGGATCGGCGAGATTGGTCACGAATTGCAGAGTTACTTTGCAATGCGTGCAAATGTTGGACATAGGTTTACAGATTCCAGGCTCATCGGCTTGAATCTTAATTTGAGCTTGCGAATCGTCCCTTGCACTGATTGAACCCCCCGGTTGCACATGATGCACGCACCACCACGCCCTAAGGGCTCAATGCGGGAGGGGGTTGCTAAGAGTGAACTCAAGGGCCCCTACAGCCACAGTTGCAGGCAATGACAACATGCCATGCAAAATGAGGATTTTTTCTTTCTTTCTTCTTCGTTTAGCGCCTTTGGAGCTCAATGAAGCACTCACAAGGCGTTCAGATTTGTGAGCTTGCCAATGGAGTCAGGAATGAGGCCTGTCAAGAAGTTGTAGCCAAGGTTCCTGACATTGGAGGGATCATGATGGGAGCATGACAGAAGGCACACGCACATGTGATGATGGAAAAGGTATCGGTAGCATTAGGTTACACAATATGGCAAGGAGCAGTATTTCCTATATCAGCATTGCTGACATCTGATTCCTGCATCTTCAGCTTAGCTAGTTCAACGTATTCATATGGAAAAAACTTACCACCTTAACATCTTGCCATTTTTCCTTGTTATCCGTCGCATTGAGGTGATTTTTGAGGCATCTCACAACAAGTCAAGCATCTCACAACAAGTCAAGCATCTCAAAACAAGTCAAGCATCTCACAACAAGTCAAGCATCTCACAACAAGTCAAATCAGGCGACTCACAAATCTCCGAGGTCTGACAGGTTGGCTAGAGAGGCTGGTATCGTGCCATTCAGTTCGTTTGAATGTAGATATCTGCTCTTCATGGGAGTGAGGATGCAAAGAGCAGATTAGAAACCAAAGCCGAGATCGTGGTGGATGAAGAGGCATAATGGTCGTACTTGATCACTGGGTGGCAGCTCTTGATCGTACAGAGTGGCACACGCCGAGCACTTAGAAAGGGTGGCAAGCCAGAGATGACCCACAACAACGGTGTCGAGAATAAGGATGTGGTGTGGATGTGATGTGGGTGGGTCCCATGGCATGTGGTGCGCATATGATGTGGGTGGCTCACATGGCATGTGGTGGGCATGTGATTTGGGTGGGTCACATGGCATGTGGTGCGCATGTGTTTTGGGTGGGTCACATGGCATGTGGTGCGCATGTGTTTTGGGTGGGTCACACGGCATGTGGTGCGCATGTGATGTGGGTCACATGTCAGTTCACGACAAGCAGCGGCACTCACAAGCGAGCAAGACTTGGGAGATTGCCAAGAAAGTGAGGAATGGTGCCTATCATGCTGTTGTACCCAAGGTTGCTGATGGGATGGGAACGAGAGACACGAGGCATTCGTAGGGCATGTATAAGGTATGTGCAAAGAGCTGAAAAAAAGAGCAGTGACACTATGTTGTTTTCCATGGCTGCTCTTGGACGCTCATGGTCGCTCATGGACGCACATGGACACTCATGGTCGCTCATGGTCGCTCATGGTCGCTCATGGTCGCTCATGGACGCCCATGGTCGCTCATGGTCGCTCATGGGCGCTCATGGTCGCTCATGGTCGCTCATGGTCGCTCACGGTCGCTCATGGTCGCTCACGATCGCTCATGGTCGCCAATGGTCGCTCACAGTCGCTCATGGTCGCTCATGGACGCCCATGGTCGCCCATGGTCGCTCATGGTCGCCCATGGTCGCTCATGGTCGCTCACGGTCGCTCATGGTCGCTCATGGTCGCTCATCGTCGCCCAAGATCGGTCTAAGCTTAGTGAGCTTCATTTCCTCTTCATTCAGGAACAGATGCAACAAAAGCGTGAACGTGGCTGTGCAGATAGAGAAAGTCAAACGGATCCCATTGCATGCCATGGCATCCCATCACGTAGCATCGCATTGCATCCCATTCCATCCCAATCCCATCCCATCGCATCACATAAGATCATCACATCACATCAAATCACAACATAGTACATCACATCACAACACAGTACATCGCATCGCATCACATCACATCACATCACATCGCAAAACGTAAAATGGAATGGAGTGAACCAAAAAAATGCTGTAAAACTTCACATCTCTTACAATCGAGTAACTCACAAGTATGTCAAAGATACAAGGCTGGTGAACGTTGCTGGTATGGAGCCAGTCAGCTGGTTTTCAACCAGTTGTATGCATCTCGGAAATAGGGTGCAAAAAGGGAGTAATGGGCAGACAGAGGTTTGTGAGTACGAGCATGCATCCTCGACTGATTATGCTATAGCAACAATAACAGGCGGTGAGCAAAGAATCTAGGAGTCCCTCGGCTGGTGCCACATGCACAGACTACTAGGAAAATGCTTGGTGTTCAATTCTGGACTAAGGAACTAAGTCCCTAGATCAAGCTTAGACGAGCACAGCACTCAGCGTATGCCAGGTTGACGGCTTAGCCTAGTCAAGATCAAGGATCAAAATGACAGTCGTTTTTGTAATTTCACCGTTTAAAACGGTATTGAAATTACGGTCGTTTTTAACGGTAAAATACGGTCAGAATGTTCGTTTTACGGTTGGTTTAAAATACAGACGTTTATTTCGGCCGAAATTTTGAAACCGAGTCACAGTATAGCGGAACTCGAATTTATCAACCGTCATTCTTTCCCTGTTCAATTCCGCCCCCCTGAATCCCATTGAATGTGTTTTTTTCCGCGATGCGCGATTTTTGGCAAACACCCGAAGCGCGACATTTGAGCATTTGGCGAAAGGGTCAACACATGTTGACCCGTTTCGCTTTGTCATTTCAGCTTTTCGCCGAAGCGCAACGAGTTCTTTTTAGCAAGGCGCGGCAAATGCTACGAAATGTTTGAATGTTTCGCGTAGTTGTTGAACAATTTCGCGCCCCCTTTTTGGTTTTCGCCAGCACGCGCGACAAACCCAAACTTCGCGATGCGAACTCATTTCAGCTAATCAGAGTTGCACACTTTCCATCCCTCTCATCACCCCTTCCTCAAATTCCATTCGACAACGCATGCCCAGCAAGCGTGGTCCATCAAGGTACTAATAGTAGCTGCAGAAACGATTCAACACATTCTAGCGTCAGATTTACCTTAGCTATCTCACTCACATCAGCAGAGGCCATGGTGAGACCTTTATCGGACCTATGGAAGCACGTGGACAAGGAAACATCTAACGGCATCGTAGTTAGTGCGACTTGCAAGCATTGCGGGGACGCCGTTACTCCTAACACGACACGTACTAGGGATCATATGTATGGGACTCCAGCTAACAAACTGAAGAACGTGACCATGTGCGGTTCAGATCCCGCTAAGCTACTTCGAGCGGAAGCCGAGAGTGAACGTGACACCACCGGGGGTTGTTCTAACCGTGCCTCCTCGTCCTCGGTTGAGCTTCAGCCCGCGCGTTGTGCAAGGCAACGTGGCATCCGCGACATGGCGGACGATCTTGCTCGCGGGCGCCTGGACTACCTGTGGTGTGCAGCTGTGGCGGAGAACGATCTCGCGTTCAACGTTTCCAAGTCTAAATCGCTCCAAGCGTTTGTTGACGCGTCCATCAGTTTTGCGAAGCCTTACACTCTCCCCACACCCTACAGGTCTCGGGCCCGCTGCTTGACAAGCTCAAGGCTGATACGGAAGACCTCGTTAAGTCGCTCAAGGAAAGCTGGAGCACGAGCGGGTGCTCACTCTCAGTGGACGGGTGGACGTGCATCAAGTCACGAGGCATGGTATGCGTCATCGCGCAAAACGACACGGCCCCCGTCATAGTTGACATCGTTGACTCGAAGACAACAAAGAAGACTAGAGCGTACCTAGCGGGACTGATTGGCAATGCGTGTTAGTGTTAGCCCTCAATCTCACACTTTGTACTTTATATTTTCTATATCCTAGAGTAGTGTAGTTTGCACTTTGTGTTTGGTTGGGTGTACACCTACATCCCAACCAAACCCAAATGTAATCTCCAAGCAATCTTCTACCCACCAATTGGAAATTGCCTTGGGATTACCCCCAATCCTTAGGGATTGCCCCCGATTTCCTTCCTCATCCATTCCTTGCCCTTCTTGGATGTACTTAAAGAGCTTCAAGCTCATTACTAATGTATCAGTTCTAAGCTTAAGTTCTGACAATGCGATCCGCTCGGTGGGCCCCAAACGAGTCGTCCAAGTCACCATGGACATCGCGTCCAACAACAAACGGGCGGCCGCGTTGCTTACCCCCGATTTCTCCCATGTCTTCTTCACGAACTGCGCCGCGCATGTGTTGGACCTCATGTTGCACGACTTTGGGAAGATTCGGGCGGTGCAACGCGTCCTAGCCCAGGTTCACCGCGTGGTTATGATGGTGAAGGGGAGCGCCTCCGTCGTCGTGCTTTTCCGGGAGCTCTTCACCAAGTTGTCGTTGGTCCGCCCTGGTGCAACGCGATTTGGGACCCAAGTGATAATGGTCGCCGCTTCTTGGAGGTAAAGAAGGCGCTTCGGGCGATGGTGATTAGTGACGAGTGGGAGGAGGTGGCGGTGGCATGGACGGAGGAGGGGAAAGCGGTCCGCACACTCCTATTGGATGATGTGTTTTGGGACTGCGCCATTGCAGTCCATCGCCTCATGACTCCGGTCTACGAGGTGCTTCGGGCTGTTGACAAACGCACTCTAGTGATGGGGCAGATATATGGCCGCATGCTAGAGATGACAGTCCAAACGAGCGAGGCTGCTGTGGCGGCAGGTAAGCAGCTTACTGCTTTTGGTATAAGCCATCGTGATCCCCATCCCAAAACAGCCACTAAAATGTCCGTGTTTCTCTCCCTCCACAGCGTCAATGTTCGTCAAACACACAGGCCTGCTGGCGGCAAAGGACAAGCCGTCCTTCATGGACTTCATCAGGGCAATCGTGGCCAAGAGATGGGATGGCCAGCTACACAATCCGTTGCATGCCATGGGGTGGCTTCTCAACCCCCGCAACCAGTACGTGGGGGAGGTGAGAAACGACAAAGAGGTAAGGGCAGGGGCGGATGAGGTCATCCAAGCCCGTGGTGGGGACGTGGCTAAGCGCACATTGCTGTGCGCTCAGCTGGCCCAGATCCACAAAGGAGAGGGGCGGCTTGGCTCTGACGACGCCCGTTGGGCAGCCACGACTTTGGTGGAGGGGGGGCGCTTGACGGATGCGGAATGGTGGTGGATGTATGGTGGGGAGGTCTAGGCGCTTCATGAGCTGGCTGTGATGGTGCTATCACAGCCAGTCACCTCATCCGAGGTGGAGCGGTACTGGTCCGCCCTTGCTCGTGTGCAAAGGCGGGACCGGAACTGCTTGGCCGCCACCAAGATGACCGACGTCACCTATGTTGCCTTCACGAGGAGGGCTCGGGACGCCTTTGATCGGAGGCAGGGTGTGCGTGAGAAGCTGTACCGTGACCTGAGCAACGGCACCCTCAAGGAGGGCTGCACCATCACCCCGGTCTCAGCTGAAGCGTCAGAAGAGGGGGCTGGAGTAGTGGAGGAAGAGGAGGAAGGGTCTACTACCATCAACTGGGGTGAGTTCGGGAGCATTGGCAAGAAGAAGAGGAAGATGAATGCGGGAGAGTCCTCCAAGAGGAAGAGGAAGGGGAAGGGGAAGGTTCCATGAAAGAGAAAGGGGAAGGGAAAAGTAGTGGAGGAAGAGGAGGAGGAGGCGGCAGACTGCAGTGGGGGGGAGGAGAATGAGACGGGCAAGAAGACCCGTGATGGCAGCGATCCTAGGGATCTCAGCGATGGTGATAGTAGGGAGGAGGAGGAGGAGGAGGAGGAGGAGGAGGAGGAGGAGGAGGAGGAGAGGGCGGAAGAAGAGGATGAATAGGATCAGTAGGGTTGAGTGGGGGGGGGGGGTAGGCTTGTGAGCTGGAGGAGGAGGAGTAGTAGGATGGCGGGAAGGTGGTAGGGGAGGATCGGTAGACTAGAAGAGTGAGTAGGGAGGGAGGGAAGAGATAGAGAGTAGGGGCAGTTATAGATGTAGTCGTAGTTAAATAAATGGCAGTAGCCCATTGTAGGCTTGTTTCTTAGTCATTGTTTATGTGCTGAACATTCCACTGCAACATTTTATGCATTTCAGAACTTTCTGCAAAAAATCCCCTTGCAAAAAGTTTCCAATAAAAAGCAGTCGTATTAAAAAAAAAAATTGACCGTAAAAAACGACGGTAAAAAACGGGCCGTTTTATACTCTGACCGTATTTTTCATCCTTCAGATAAACAAACACGGATGGAAGACATGACTGAACGAACTACTACTTGCATCAACTATAGTACATTGCAGTCAAGACCATCCACAAGACCAGTGCCACTGCTGCCGAGTACAAGAATGCGGGGTCTGGTTGGGGCCAAGGTGCAAAAAAACGACGTATGTTCTTCAGATTTTTACCATTAAATACCGTATCGTAAAGAACGACCGTTAAAAACGATTTTTTTTTTTTTTAATTGGTGGAAAAAAAACGTCGTTTTTTCAGTAAAAAAACCAAACTGCTGATGTAACAAGGGTTTTTTTCCGTGAGTAGAACGAGGGGGCTGTTAGAAGTGCTGCTGATGCACCAGGAGATGGTTACAAGTGTTTTTTCGCACCACAACAGCATCCCTGAAATTGAAGCCCTTTTTTGTCTAACAAAATTTTGCCGTTTTTTTCCCAAACGGTACCGTAAAAAACCATCGAAAAAAAACAATCGTATTTTTCCACAATCGTTTTTTCCACCTTGGTTGGGGCTCATATGTCAATGAAACGAGGGACAAAACTAACATATGGTTGGAAACGAGGCACACGACTCGCACATGATAAGCAAACGAGGAACAACAGCAATAACAATATGTCAAGGTTATGGAAGATAATTTTGTTGTGAGACATCTCAGAATAAATTTATCTTCATGTGTTATCCGAACGAGGAACAGCATTAACAAAACGATCTGTCAAGTCTACATGTTATCCGAACGAGGAACAGCACTAACAAAACGATCTGTCAAGGCTACGTGTTATCCGAACGAGGAACAGCACTAACAATCTGTCAAGACTCTTGAGATTGCCGAGGGATGCAGGGGGGGTGCCACTTAAGCTGTTGTAACCAAGTTGCCTGATAAGCAGATGAACACAGAGGGCATGCATACAGAGCAAATGAACCGAGCATTACTAGCCTCATTTCTCATGGGTAATCAGCTCGAGATCAGCCGGCTGCCATGAGTGGCATACAGTAAGGCAGGAACATCCCAGAGGAGTTTGCGAGCCGTGAGATTGGAATCAGCCTGCTGGCTCTAGCTCGCATGCATGGCTTGCGACGACAAGCCATGCGGCAAGTGACAAGCCGACAAAAGGCTCGTCTCAACGCCTCCGTCCGCCCCCTTCCTCTACTTCCCACCCTCCCCCTGGCTCGTCCACGTTGCCTGAGATCCTGAGCCAATACCCGCGCACATGGTCAGCTTGTCTCAGGTCGATTCAGGTCGGCTCAGGTCGGTTCAGGTCGGGTCATATCGGTCGGGCCAGGTCAGGTCAGGTCGGTTCGGGCCATGCAAGGGACAACCTCTACTGGGTCAAGTCGTGCCGGCTCGGCTCGGCCCTTTTACCCAGAGGAATAAAATCGATCCAAGGTTGAATATTAGCAAATTAGAGTGTTAGGCTAGCAGAGAAAGTGAGGCTGGATTACAATGCACACATTGTCCAGCAAAGTAGCTGGCCGAGAAACTCACATTTTGGACAGATTCCGAAGGTTGCCAATAGTAGCTGGTATCGGGCCAGTCAGGTTACTGTTCCATAAAGTCCTGCATTTGTGAAAAAAAGGATGGTTGTTTGTGAGGGACTGAAGGCGAAATAACGAGCTCGCCAGCATCAAGTGAGACTTGGAACGAAACGACATGGCTCACAATCTTGAAAAGGGTAACATGTCCTTTCTTTGTGGCGCCTCAAAACCAGTCGCACACCAGGTCCAGGTCCAGGAGGCACAGCACGCACACAAGGTGTGGGAGCCTCACATGCCCACCCAAGGAGGAGCGGCACTCACAAGAGGGTAAGGCTTTGCAGGTTGGTGATGGAGTCCGGGATTGTCCCATTTAAGTTCTCGTCAGAGATCATTCTGATGAGCGGACGTTGGAGTGGAGAAGAGGTCAGTTGCATTAGTAATGGAGGGAGAAATGGAGAGATACTTCTGTTGATGGGTGGACATTGAAATGGAGGAGAGGTTTTCTTTAGTCAACTGAAAAGTCGACTGAAAACCCGACTCAAAATTTGACGGAGTCCGTGATTAAGGGCCCATGAGGGTCCACTCCCATGGCTTTTTACAGCTCTCGCAAATGTCGTTTTGCATCTGAACCATCGGGGTCCCCTCACATCTGAATCATCAGGGTCCACGAGGGTCCATGGGGGTCCAATCCCATGGCGTTTTACATCTGTCCGCTCACAAATACCCGCTCACACCTGAACCATCGGGGCCCCCTCACATCTGAACCATTGCGAGCCGCTCACATCAGAAGCATGAGGGTCCATCCATGAGGGTCCATGAGGGTGCATGAGGGTCCACGAGGGTGCATGAGGATGAGGGTGCATGAGGGTCAATGAGGGTCAATGAGGGCCAATGAGGGTCAATGAGGGTCAATGAGGGTCAATGAGGGCCAATGAGGGTCAATGAGGGTCAGTGAGGGTCAATGAGGGTCAATGAGGGTCAGTGAGGATCAATGAGGGCCAATGAGGGCCAATGAGGGTCAATGAGGGTCAGTGAGGGTCAATGAGGGTTAATGAGGGTCAGTGAGGGCCAATGAGGGTCAATGAGGTTCAGTGAGGGTCAATGAGGGTCAATGAGGGTCAGTGAGGGTCAATGAGGGTCAATGAGGCCCGATGAGGGTCAATGAGGGCCAATGAGGGTCAAAGAGGGTCAATGAGGGTCAATGAGGGTCAATGGGGTTTCATAAGGGTGCATGAGGGCCCACTCACATCTCAGTTATCATGCCATGAGAATCGCACGTGACACTGCTCGCGTTGTCGCAGTCCCCACCAGCCACCCAGCCGTCAAACGTTGTGCTCCACGCCTTCTGACAGTCCAGCAGGACTTGCGCTAGCGGCAGGAAGAGGGGAGGGGGGGAGTGGAAGGGAGAAGAGCAGGGCAGCCATTGGAAGAGAGGAAGGCAAAAATTGGAACGGAGAGGATGCAAATGGTGGTCCACACACTTCTCTCGTTGCATGCCCCCCACATCTCATCAGTCTCCCTTCTCTCATCACACGCCCTCCTCGCATCATTTGCCTTCCACCTCTCTCATCGCATTCCCTCCCTCCCATTTCATCACATTCCCCCACCTCATCGCTTGCTCTTCCACTTCAACCCAGTGTACGGGAAGGGCGATAGAAGAACGAGGAGGGCACAGGGGCCAGTGAACAGAGAATGTAACGCCTGCTGGCTAGTAGAGTTGAAGGGCATCTGCTGTGCCTCAATAACACCCTAGAGTTGTACCAGACGCTGGTTCAAATCTCGGCTGGTCCACATTTTCCGCATAGCGAACCTGTAACGCCTGCGGGCACGCAAGGGTTGAGTGCCTCCTCTGCGCCTCACATATAAACTTCGTTTTGACCCAGCGGGTTCTGAACCCTCGTAAGGCTCTGAGACCAATATAACGCCTCGCTACCCACTGGATCAAAACGAGGGTTACGGAACCGGAATTTGGTTACCTTCCCCAGCGAGATCTAGGTTCCTGCGGGGGGCAACTCCCTGATTTTCTGAGCCAACAAGGACGATGGCACCAGCCTGGTGTGTACGGGAGTGTATCGCCCGCCTCGTACTAGATTTTATTGCGTGGTTTCTGATCACCATTGTATAATACATGGTGATGTATCATGTCGGAAAATGAGTCACCTCACGGTGACGTGACGATGTCACCCCACGGTGACGCAGACCGAGACTACTTAAAGGTTTTTTCAGCACGCGCCGCGATACAGTCATTGACTCAATGGCGTCGGATCATGATGATCACTGTGTAATGGCATCGCGGAGCGGCACGCACCCTGTGACTTGGCGAGAGGCACGCATTCGACGCGCGAGACCGCGTGACACGTCAGCAGCAGCAGCGAGCCGAGCAAAAGGGCTGGTGCGGGCTTCATCACGACTCTGGAAGTAGAGAACAAAATGACTCTGGGTGGGACTTGCGTTTCCAGTTGACATGACAGGATGGCATGGCATGCTGTTTTCAGGGGGATTTGATGAGGACATGCCATCCATCCAACTGGATGGAAAGGAATTGGATGAACGTGAGGGTCGCAATGGCCCACAAATACAGTTGATGCCCAGCCCAGCCTTCGCTCGCCAACTTTTCCTTATTAAATGGACTAAACCGAACTATTCTTTGTTGCCTGCCTGGCCGCGGTCGTTACGGGAAAAAATGGGACAGTACGAAAAAAACAACTACGAAGTTATTGATGACAGCGCGAAGAGATGTGTGATCAACGGCTGAGATCAAGCCACGCGACTGTAACGTAGGCTCCATTGCCCGTACAGAGTGGCAAAAGGGACAGGGAAACTGAAATTGAACAGTAAACTTTCCGCAATTAAGCCTGGGCATCAGCTGTATGGGGGGAGTAGCGCCGCCGACAGAAAATGTTCTGTGGGAAAGGGGGCAGACAGGCGGGCACGCACACACCCGCCGGGATTCCGCTTCACATGTGCAGTGCAACCAAACGGTGTTGATGGCAGTCGAAGCAGTCAAGAGGAGTGAACGCGGAGCAGTGAATGTGTGAAGGATTGGGTGCGCTGGGGAATGATTGACTGCCCATATCAAACAGACTGACAGCTGTAATCTCTTGTCTTTTACGGTTCTAGGAAGCAGTACACGCCCTCGCCAATTTCACGCCCCGTCAGTCCTTCCTTGAAACCAAACTGACTGTTTTTGGCTATAGGGATCAGACACCCACGAACTAGAGGCTATCCGAGGCATTGTGAAGTTACGATGTTGGCCCGTCTGACGTTGAGACCGCAACGCAAAGACTGAATCTTCCACTGCGACCATGTTTCTTTTGTTTTTCCACTGACTCATGTGCGTAGTTCTGTCAGAATCCCAACCACTAGACCATTGGGATAAAAGGGCTTGTTTCAGTAGCGGGTCAGTGCGCCCATAACCCCCCAGGCAAACGCGCCTGTAACCCCCCCTAGGATCGATCGGGGATCTCACAGTGTAGCTCTACTGACACCCCCCCACACTGGGAGGCCCAGGACTGAGTACAGTGGCAACGGCCAACATGTGCATACACCGGGATTCGAACCCGAGACCGCTCTGATACCATGTCAGAATCCCAACCACTAGACCATTGGGATAAAAGGGCTTGTTTCAGTAGCGGGTCAGTGCGCCCATAACCCCCCAGGCAAACGCGCCTGTAACCCCCCCTAGGATCGATCGGGGATCTCACAGTGTAGCTCTACTGACAAGTTCCAGTCATTGCTTTCATCAAAGCCAAACTGTTTGAAACAACCCTCAAACTCGGGTTATTTTAAAACGAATACACAGGGGGATAAAATTGGCCATAGTGAAATTGGCGAGGACTTGGTGTACATTAAAAACCGTGGTGCACAATTGGAAATTTATATAAGAGGTCACAATTATGCCCATTTTATCACAGAGGTATCACAAACAGTCATATTACAGTAGATTTCTATCGCGGGTGATCACAGTGCTATCACGGATGGTCACACCTCCCCCCGAAAAGCTATCACGTTTGGTCACTCGATGAAACGATCATAATTAATGTGAAACCACGAAAGAAACAGTAGAATTTTTGGGGAATCCCAACCTTGATTGCTTGTTACCTAGCACATTATTCTAGCCCTGACATTTAGGGAATTAAAGAAAAAAAATAAACCCCTATTGGATGGCACGTCCTTCGGGAGGCATCAGCCCTAAACACTATGCGACAAGGTGTTTAGGTTTGATGCTCCCGAATCATATCCTATCCGAATGGGTTTTAGTATTTGTATTGGGAACAAAAATTAACCTTAGAGTTTCACCCGTCAAAAAGGGATATTTTAAGGAACATTATGCATCGATCGAATTGTGGACATTCGAATAGTTAAGAAGAAATTGCAGGTGATTTTAAACGAGCTACCGAGAGTTGTCGCGAAACTTTTTCGTATCACTACGGACAAAACGGCGCGCGCGATAAAATTTCTCCTGAATCCCTACAGTTGCTCGAGTAGTTACAATTCTCGATTGGGCGTTTCATCTGTGACCAAACGTGATAGACTTGCGGGGCAAGGTGTAACTATCCGTGATAACACTGTGATCACGTACGATAGTTACGAGGTGTACTGTGACTGTTTGTGATACCCCTGTGACCAAATGTGATAAATCGGGCCGAATTGTGACTACCCATATGATTTCCCTGCAACATTCTTAGGAACAAGGACAAACCGTTTTTTTTCTTGTTCGTTCCTGGTCGTCAATTGGCTGTACGTGGTGTTGCGATGAATAGAAAATGGAGACTTCGAATGTAAGGGGGAAGGGGACGGCGTGGCGGAGGAAAGGGGGGAACACACAGACCAACCGAAATCGAACACCATCAATACACCCTCACCTAAGACAAACCCGATATTACAACAAAGCTGAGTACCATAATATATAATATTTTGTGACTCCAATGCACATTTGAGCAAGTTTGCAAAACTATCAAAATTGTCTTCATTATTTTAACATACATAGACTTCACAAATGACAGGTAAACATGAGATTTTAAAACTCCTACATGGGATTATCCAATAGGAGCCAAATCTCACCCTCAAGAGCCGTAGAAGTGAAGGGAAGGGAAGGATATGAGCCGTAGAAGTGAAGGGAAGCAGTGGGGTGGGTGAAGGGAAGCAGCGGAGTTGGGAGCGGTGGAGCAGAGGGTTGGGATGCCGTCTCGTCTGCCACAGCTGCTGCTCGCCATCACTGCACAATGCCATCATCGCATGAGCTCGCTGCTGCTCACAGTTATCGTGCTTACAGGATGGGAACTGAGGTATGATGGGCAAGGGACAGTGGCCAAGCGAAGCTGCTGCTCTGGGCTGGGCTGGATGAGGGGACATAGTGGAAAGGGAAGGGACGGACATGCGGAATGGGGAGGGGCAGGAGAGGAGGGAAAGGGATGGCCGGGGGAAGGGTGAATGGTGGGACGGGATAGTGGGAAAGGGAAGGGATGGGAAAGATGGAAAGGAAGGGTTTAGGAAAAGGGGAAATGAGCAGAGGGTTGGGAGAGGGGGAGCTGTGGATTGGGAGAGGGGAAGCAGTGGGTTGGTTGGGAGAGGGGAAAGGACAGGTGTAAGGAGAAAGGCTCAGGGGGAATGGGATAGGACAGGGGGAAGGAGAAATGGACAGGGGGAATTGGATAGGGCAGGGGAGGGACAGGAGAGGAGGGAAAGGGATGGCCGGGAGAAGGGTGAATGGTGGGACGGGATAGTGGGAATGGGAAGGGATGTGAGAGAGGGAAAGGAAGGGTTCAGGAAAGGGGGAAATGAGCAGGAAAAGCAGCGACGGTAGTGGGGGAAAAGAGACGAATGGGGGCAAGGGGACGGATGAGAGCAGGGGGAAGCAGTGGGTTGGGAGAGGGGAAAGGAGGGAGGGAGAAGAAGGGGAGGGAAAGACAGGGGGAAAGGGAAGAAAGGACAGGGGGGAGAGTGGATAAAACATCAGGAGGAACGAAAACGATGAAAGGGAGGGAAGGACAAGGGGAAAGGGAGAGAATGACAGGGGGAAAGGGTGGGAAGGACATGGAGAAAAGGAGGGAAGGACAAGGGGGAAGGGATAGAAGGAGTCATCCCAAAACATCAGGGCGGCTCGACAGAGTAGCTACCGCATAATTGCTAACTACGTTTATTGCGTGCGCAATGTTGGCGGAAGCAATGTATATACAGGTTTTTTTACTAACCCCATACTCCCTCGACCCCGATACTGTCAGGATATTGGATGTGCTCTGCTCCTACTTCCCCTCGCGAGAGTTGCTACATGCAACATGTATAGTCCATAGTACAGTCCCCTGTTACTGGATACAACGAAGACGGGACTACACCTGTACATTGTGATATCTGAAATGTAGCTTCTCACCACACACATGGTATGTACAGAGGGGCTTTAAGGGCTACACATAAAAACAAGCACCTGCCTGTAACAGTTACACAGACACACGGTTACAATGTTACTGACAACACATAATATTACACTGTTACATTGTTGCCTGGTAACTTCTTTGGTGACATGGTCACAATATTATCAGCGTTACAAAACCGTTACTGCTTTTGAGTGAAATTCATTATTTATAAAATCGGGTTACAAATATACATTATACCAATACAGACTCCGTCCCTACGAAGGAATCGTCTTCACGTAGAGTGGTCCTACCAAGTGACCGAACCTAACCGGCACAAGCGATAAACACAAGAGTCAGAAATCCACAATTTACAGAGCGCCAAGTACTTACCATGGTTCAGCCACCACTTTCCTCAAAATACTGAATGGAACCGATAATAAAAAACATAACACATTTCGCACGGTCGAACTTTTATCATGCAACATCGCGACAACTAGAAGAACCGGTAGTGATGGGAGAGCAGGCAACCAGAAGTTCAGGTTAGCTGAACAGAAAACAGAAACCAAATAGTGAATAAGCACAACCACAGTTGGAAATTCACAGATAACCAACGTAAAGCTTTTCGCCTACCGCAGCCCGCACTCCATCGCCCATATTGCCACGCTCAAACCACCACGCCTAAAACGCCACGGTATATCGCCACGCCCATATCGCCACGGGCAAATCTCGTGAATTCTGCAAGGTAAACAAAATAGCCTGCAAAGCCAGCGACATACAAGAAGTTAACGTTAGGAGAAGAGACAGCGGAAACCAAATACAGGGCTTAATGTAGTAGCAACGCTGCCGCAGCACGCACGCCTTCGCCCATATCGCCACGCCCATATCACGACGCCCACATCGCCACGATCGTATCGTCACGCCCATTCCGCCACGCCCCTATCGCCATGCCCATATCACCACGCTTAAATCGCTTACCATAAGGTAGATGAAAGCGACGGAAACTCAACAAGCAACGCTTTCTAAGGTGAGGAACAATAAGGGCGTGGTCTTGCGGGTAAAGCGGAAGAGATAGAAAGTAAACAAGAACTGTACGGAAGCTAAGAAACGAAACGAGGAGATGAAGTTGGTGTGTTGGATGCTCTCTGTTATGTGTACGTGGCTCCACCGTATTCTGGGCTTGGTGGAGCTTGAACCAATCGAAAGCTCCATAACATTATCTTTTGCATCTCTCGATCGTAGCCTTTCAATGACAGAAGTATCGACGGCTGAAATGTTCTATCTAGCCAAAATAGATATGCAGCACAGCATGGTAAAAAAATCAACGGTTTAAGATCGGACATCACTTGCATCAACGGTTGTAATTCCAACTTGCTGAAATCCTTTGAGATTAGTCAGCTGCGATCTTGACCATCCAGAAAGTTAAAGATCGACGGTGCCGATTCATTTCCCAACGATATAGAACAGTTAATCTTAACCGTAGAAGGAATCTCTGATCGACGGCTAACATTCCAACCTGCACAAAACTTCATCGTTTTGAACAGAGCGCTCAGACTCGATCTGAACCGTCAATGTTCATAATCGACGGTTCTCGACTTTTTTCTACTTAAGTTGCGCCGAAATCCGCGTAAGCTGCTGTCTTCATGCGTGCGGTACGTTTTCGCATCTATTTATAACGCTTTGTGTTATTCTTGGTGCTTCAAAACGGGATTCTAACGCAAGAAGCATTGTATTTGTTAGTCATTATACTGAATATTCGGACCATGTTTCCTTCGAAGTACAGGCCTGGTAGGATCATTGTAGGTAAGGAACCTCAACGACAATGTAGGGTCGAACAATGTTAACTTGCTCGACAGGCGAAGCATGTACGTAGTCGTCACCTTCTTCGATGTACATTCATCCGACTCTATAGCAAGGTAGGTTCCGCATGCTTAGTTCGTTCTAGGGTGGGCGAATATTATGCATCTTCATAAACCATACTCAACACTCACCACAGACGTGCGTACGAAGTCCCCACTCTGTAGTTCGGTACCCCAACCCCCCAACCAAATGTTTTGGGATGCACAATCACCTCCATCCCAAAATTGATGCCTTCCCAAAAGTAACTTCAATTTTAGTTACTTCAGCGAAGTAACATTTGCTAGGCAATTGAGCTTCGCGGGGTTCCGAAATGATCCCCACTGAACCTGCATTCCGAACGGTGCTTCGTTTTTTGTCAGGGACTTCATGACTCTGGCTTGGCGCCAAACTGCTTGCAGCGTGTTTTGTCGCGCGCGTCACGTTTGAACCACGACCAGTTACATTAGGTGCTGAACTGGCGCGAAATTGTTTCCCACCATAGTGACGCGATATCTGCTTGTCACTGCGTTACAGAGCTGTGTTCGTTTTCTGCATTGAAAAATGTACCTTTCTGTACTCACAGGTTACCAACTATACAGAATATTTGTTCTATAAAAAACCAAACAATCGAAGTATCTATGCATGATACTTTCTCTATGGTTAAAATGGTACTATGAACTAACCTCCCAATTTTCAGCAACGCTTTTCCAAGAGTATGGATATTCTGCACATTAACGTGTTGCATTGACTAGATTACATTTTTTTCTTCTATTGTCCGGGTTGCACCAAATTTATACTGCATGCTTGCGATATAGTACATGTCTGAATGATGAAAACAAACCTTGTTGTAAATAATAATCAGATGGCGAGGCGGCATCACGTGTCGTACAGGCCGATCCTTACACATTTTTCCTTGAACAAATGTTCGAAACATCATATCTTCCGACCAGTTGCGGCGAATGACACCAGACTTGTCCTGTAAGCTTGCAATATACTAGAATGCTTGAATGAGCAAAACAAACCTTGTTAAAAACATCAAACGGACGTCGAAATGACACGACGTGTCGCACTGGCCTATCATTGCAGAGTTTTCAACATTTGGATGTTGTTTTTAGCACTATTTCTTCTCACATTCAGGTAATAAAACTTGTTACATTGCCATAGGAGCTGGTTTGAGGTCGTTCGCCAAAATACCCAGCACATGACGCTTGTTTGTGCGTTTGCTCACCTGAAACTGTGCAAGGATAGGCATTTGCGCAACACGTCACCGTTTCAACGTTTGGATGTTGTTTTTATCACTATTTCTTCACACATTCAGGTAGTACATCCTATTATCTTGCCATAGGAACTAGTTTGAGGTCGTTCGTCAAAATACACAACACGTGACGCTTGTTTGTGCGTATGCTGGCCTGAAGCTATGCAAGGATAGGCCTGTGCGCAACATGTCACTGCGTCTGAATGCTTTTTTTACCACTATTTCTTCACATATTCAGGTATTACATCCTATTATCTTGCGATAGGAACTAGTTTGAGGTCGTTGTCAGAATGAACAAGGGTGGATGCACTAGGAAAGGGGTGGGTACAAGTAGGAAAACCTAAAACTGTTGTACCCTATAGGAACTACCCCACTACAGCCTAAACAGACTATAGCATATAAGTTTGACACACCCCCATACGCAAAGTGGGGGAGAGCAAGGGGTCACAAGACCAGTCAAGAAAAGCAAAGCAAGCCCAGGGTGGATCACAACGTCAACACGCATTCTGAGCACAAGTAGATGGCCACAAGGCCAGTTCACATGCAGAGTTATACAACAGTGATCAAAACCTAGCAAGTGAAAGCATGCAGGTATAGATATATAGATCACAGTACAAGCAAAGTCAAGAAGTGAGCAAGTGAGGCAAGGTAGGCACAAGGCCTAGAACAGACAGAAACGCTGATGATCACAAGGCGGAAGTGCCTTGGTGAAGATATCAGCAGTGTTGGCCCGAGAGGCCACGTAAGCAAGACGAAGCTGACTGCGCTGCTGCAACTCTCAAGCAAGAAAGTAGTGAAGGGCAATGTGCTTCGTTCTGTGCTCCAGTCTGTGCTCCTAACACAAGGCCAGCATGGCCTTGTTGTCGACGTACAGAACTGGAGGAGAACGAGGCGCCTCTCCCAAGTCGGTCAGCAGGTAGGTGAGCCAGCGTAACTCCTGTGCAGCCATGGCCCCTGCATAGATCTCAGCCTCACAGCTGGAGCTGAGAACAGAAGACGAGCGGGTAGACCGCCACGAAACAGAACCGGAGCCAAGGTTGAAGGTGTAACCCTGCGACGACCGCTGCGTAGCCAAGTCGTCAACCCAAGAAGCGTCTGCGTGACCAGTGAGGAAAACTCGAGCCCGTCCTCCAAGCACTAGCCCCATGCCCGACGCACTGCACAGGTAGCGCAACACCCTCTTCGCTGCAGCCATGTGCTCTGGTCGGTGTCTCCCAAGAGCAACAAAGCGTTCCAAGATGCTAAGAGGGTATGCCAAGTCAGGTCGAGTGCAGGTCATCAGGTACATGAGGCAGCCAACAAGCTCATGGGGACCCAGTGAAGCCAGGTGGGCGGCGCAGCCAAATCTGTAGGAAAGCAGTGCTGAAGTCAAGAGAGTGAAGCTCGTAGTCACGCTGAGTAGCGACGTGCAGCAGAACCCGAAGAGTGGTCATCTTCGGGGTCGGGGAGAAGGTCTGGAAGAAGTCAGCTCCATGTCGCTGACTGAAGCCTCGAGCAACGTAACGCGCCTTGAAGACAGGCGGAGAACCCGGCGGCCGCTTCACTCTGAAAATCCACATGCCACTGACGATGTTCGCCCCAGGAGGGGGAACCTCGTCAACGTAGGTGCCTGTGGACTTCCAGGATGCCATCTCTGCGTCCATGGCTGACTGCCACTGAGAGGAGTAGGGACCCTCTATCGCCTCTGCGTAAGAGCGCGGGGTCGGGATGTCTGGTGCATCCGGGTCTCCCTCAGGTGCAATCAGCATGGACACGAGATGAGGTGCAGCGGCTGCAAAGCACTCAAAGTCCTCCTGCCTGTCCTCAAGGACGTCCGTGCCAAGAGCACACTCACCCCCGACGGACGGAGGACAGACCGACTCAGACTCAGCAACAAGACTCGCGGCGTAGTCTAGACGACAGTGAGCAGCAAAGTCGACAAGCTCAGCAACTAAGGCAGACGCAGCAGTGGACTCAAAGGAAGGGTCAGTGACAACAGTGGCCAGGAGACGCGTGACAGTAGGACTAGCCGCACGAAGGGAGTCAGACTTCGGGTCAGTAAGGGCAGGAAGAGAGGACGCAGGAGGAGACGGCAGAGGAACACGCTGCGGAGCAGTGGAAGGACGCAGAGCCATCTGGTGCGTGCCAGGGACAGGAGGAGGACGCTGACGCGGACCACGACGACCAGTGCGAGTAGCACGAACAGGCAACGCAGGACGAGACGCAGGCTCACGACGCTCAGCAAGACCTCCAGTCGGACCAGTGTAAGGAGAGGGAGCAGGCAGTGGGGAGGCGGGCTGTAACTGCAACTGTGACGGGACAGGCGGTGGACACTCTAAGGGAGGAGCAGGACCAGTAGAAGGCGGGAGACCAAGAACCTGCTGAAGGAGCGGAACGAAGTACGGCCGCGGCCGCGCAGCGCCTCTAGAACCAGCAGAGACAGCACCAGCACCCCCTGCGTCAGCTCCAACTCCTGCAGCACCACCAGCAGCTCCAGCAGCGTCAACTCCAGTACCCCCAGGAGCACTAGCTCCAGCAGCTCTCGTAGGACTAGCGTCAGCGCCTCCAGCTCCAGCCCCTGCAGCACCACTAGCTCCAGCACCAGTAGCACCTCCAGGAGCTCCCGCTCCAGTAGCACCAGCACCTCCAGCAGCTCCAGTAGCACCTCCAGTCCCAGCAGCTCCAGTACCGCCAGTACGAGCACCTCCAGGACCAGTGGCTCCAGCACCTCCAGCGCCAACTCCAGGGTCGGTAGCCACACCAGCACCAGTAGCTCCAGCGCCCTCAGCTCCAGCTCCAGTAGCACCCCCAGCTCCCACAGCACCACGTCGGCGGCGGCAGTGCCGAGAGTACCACTCACGCAGCTGCTGGGAAGAAAGAGTGCCCCCAGGCGCAGTACCCCCAGGCGCAGTACCCCCAGGCTCAGGACCTCCAGGCTCAGCACCCCCAGTCACAGCACCCCCAGGCTCAGCACCCCCAGTCTCAGCACCCCCGGTCTCAGCACCCCCAGGCTCAGTGTCCCCAGGCTCAGGACCCCCAGTCTCAGCACCCCCAGTCCCAGCACCCCCAAGCTCAGCACCCCCAAGCTCAGCACCTCCAGGCTCAGCACGCTCAGGCTCAGTACCTCGCGCAGGACCAGAGTCGACAGCTACCTCGACAGGCTTGACTGGGTCTACCTGGGAAACACCTGAGGGAGCAGGACCCTGGGGAGGTAGGGGGTCTACCGAAGCAGCACCTGGCGTGAGGAAGAGCGGCGGAGGGGGGAGCGGGGCAGTGCGGTAGGGGAAGAGACGGTAAAAGGGGACCGACTCGTCAAATTTGACGTCATGAGAGGGGAAGACACGGCGCGAGGTGGGGTGGTAAAACTGCCAGCCAGGCGCGTCAGGGACAAAGCCAAGGAAGACAGAAGGAATGGCGCGGGAGGAGAGCTTGTCCGCGGACGTATCGCGGACAAAGGCACGAGATCCCCAGACCCGGAACACCGACGCATCGCGAGCCTCTCCCGTCCAACGCAGTGTCGGCGAGGTCTCCGGAACGGAGACACGGGGCCAGAGGTTGAGCTGATGCGCGGCGTACCGGACTGCAAACGGCCACAGAAAATGGGGGGCAGCCGCATGGATCAAGGAGGTACGAGCGACCTCCATGACCAAGCCAATGCGGCGCTCAGCAACCCCATTCTGCTGAGGAGAGGCCGGAAGCATGAACGTCTGCTCAATACCCTCCCCCTGACAGAAGGCTCTCAAGAGGCCGGAGGAAAACTCACCACCTCTGTCAGAGTGCAGTTGCAGGACGGGAAGGTCCGTGCGAAAGCGCCTCTCCAGCTGGAGACGGGTAGCGCGGATCCAAGGGATCAAGATATCAGGGACCTCTCCCTTGGTGCACAAGGGGAAGACCGTGGTGTAGCGCGTGTAGTCGTCAACTACCAGCAGGAAGTAGCGCTCTCCGCCCTGTCCACGGACGCAGGCTGGGCCCCACACGTCCATGTGAAGGGTCTGCAGAGGAGCCTCCGTCGGGGGGAACTCAGAGGAGTGAGGGGCGGCACGCTGCCGCCCCTCGACACAGGGAAGGCAGGGAGGGGCAGGGGACGGTGGCAGGGGAGGCAGTGACCTGGGGAGACCAGAGACAAGGTAACGGGAGTGCATGCCACGAAGGCGCTGCATCGAAGGGTGACCCAGGTGGTGGTGCCATAGGACCGTCCGGTGCGACAAGGTGCGACACGAGCAGGGGGCGGACAACTGACCTGACGCAGACGCAGACGCAGCTACCTGAGGGGACTCAGTGGTCAAGGTGTACAGGTCTGACCCCGGCTGCCGAGTGAAGGTAGCCAGGTGACGACCCGTCTGAGCACACGTGCAGTGCGTCACACGCTCATAGGCAGGGGTGAACTGGTGAACACCCGCGTCCTGGAGCGCGGAACCTGCCACCAAGTTCGTAGAGAACGAGGGGAGGTAAAGACCCGACAGTGTGCCGGACGGGACAGCAGGACAAGGGAGGGCAGTGGTGGAGGTCGCAAGGACCGGACCCCAGGAGGGGTCAGCCAGGGAGACAGCAACAGGCCTAGGGAGCTGCGCTAGGGCAGTGCAGTTGCGAAAGAAACAGCGGGAAGCACCGGAGTCCAGTGTGAAGGTGTGCAGTGCCTCAGTAGACGCAGTACTTGAAGGCGCAGACTCACGAGCACCTGAAGCAGCAGACTCACCAGCACCTAGAGCAGCAGCCTCACTAGGACCTAGAGCGGCAGCCTCATTGGTCTCAATGCCCGGGTCGGGCGGCACACACAGGTAACAGTCACCCTCAACACTAATAGTCAATGCATACATGGCACCAAGGATAACATCAAAGTCAAGAGCAAAGATATCAATGTTCTTTTTAAGCAGATCAGCCCAGCGGGGCAGCTCGGAGGCGTCAGGGAACTGTGCACGCCAGGCGTCGTTGAGACGGAAGAAGCAGCGCTGCTGCGTGTGGGGCCTCCCACACGTCTGACCAGCGCGGTCACCTGTGCGGATGACATACAGGCAGGTACCTCCACCCCCAGACCCCCCATGCTGAGAGTACCACTCACGAAGCTGCTGGGGCGACGGCGTCTCTCCGAGACGCTGCTGCTAGCGCTCGACACCACCAGAACCTCCATGCTGCGCCGGTCCACCCCGACCACCACCCCCGCCGCCGCCACCACACCCACTGCCACCACCACCACCGCCTCCACCCTGGCCACCTCCACCACCGCTGCCGCCACCACCCCCGCCGCCGCCACTGACTCCCCCAGCCCCGCCACAACCCCCACCACCGCCACCGCCCCCACCGCCGCCACCGCCTCCACCACCGCCTCCCCCGTCGTCACCCCCACCACCCTTGCCCCCCTTGCCCCTGCCACCCTTGCGCCTCCCACTAGAAGCAGACGCAACCCCGACTTCCTCAGCTCCAAGGTAGTCGTCGGCAGCAGCAGAGGCGACTGAGGGGAGAAGGGGGGAAGGGGAACACCCTTCAAAGAAGGGCGTGCGGGGGTCGCCGCAAGAGGCACCTACAGCGATTATGCTAGCCTCAGCTGCAAGCAGGTGCTTCTCGAGCAGGTCAACGGTGAGCTCGGTGGGGCAGAGGGCGAGAAAGTGGTCCCTGATTGCGCGAAGAGAGTCAGGGAGACGGGTGACGAGGTGGTAGAGAGTGAGGTACATCGGTGGGGGGTTCTTGGCGAGAAACTAAGGAGGAAGGGCGGCACGGTAGCGAGTGTCACTAGTGCGGAGGTGGGTGATGAGGTCAGCGACGGTGGGAAAGGCGGACAGATCGGGGAAAAGATAGGGCAGCGAGAGACGGCCGATCGTAGCAGAGGCAGGTGGGGAGTAGCGCGCGACTACAGCATCGTACAGTGCCTTAGCAGTCTTGTGCTGGCCAAAATGCGCGCGCTCATTTAACGGCAAGTGGCTGCGAATGGCTAGGCGAGCGTGAGCGTCACGAGTCTGCCACTGGGAACGAGCTGTACTGTCAGCAGTCTCGGCAGGTGCTAGAGCGGTTCCGGACGCGTGATCATACAGCGAGATATCGTCCTTAGCAGTGATCTGGAGGAACAGGTGCAGGTCGTTGAGCCAAGCATCAAACTGAATCGGACGGCCCTCAGCCTCGAAAGAGAGAACGGTGGGACTAGCCATAGGGGCAGCAGTAGCAGTAGCAGCAGTAGCAGTAGGAACAGTAGGAGCAGCAAGAACAGCAGTAGCAGCAGGAACAGGGGCAGTGCAGCACAGCAGGGCAGCGCGGCTCGGGCAGGGCGGCGCGGCGCGGCTCGGGCAGGGCGGCGCAGTGCGGCTCGGGCAGGGCGGCGCGGCACGGCTCGAACAGGCAAGGTGGCGCGACGGCGGGCCTGCGCGCTGGTGTGAGGCTGCGCGCAGGCTGCGGTTGTGCACGGGCTGCGGCTGCGCGCGGGCTGCGGCTGCGCGCGGGCAGCGAGCTACGCGAGGGCTGCAGTGGCTGGCGTGCAAGCAGCTGCGGCGCGCGGGCTGCGCGCGGGGCTGCACGAGGCCGTCGCGGGCTGCGCGCGGGCGGTGCTGGTCGCGCGGGCGGCTAGCGAGCTGCGCGCGCGGTAAGCGGGCTGCGCGCGGGCGGCTAGCAAACTGCGCGCGCGCGGCTAACGGACTGCGCACGGGCAGCGTGAGAAGGAGGGCGCGCGAGGGCGCACGAGCAGAAAGAGGCGCACGAGGGCACGAGGAAGGCAGGGCACACGAGGGCGCTTCTAGCGGAACGGTGGGCCCGTAGTACTAAGCGGTCCTAGGTGCCTAACCTAGGCTCGTAATACCATGTCAGAATGAACAAGGGTGGATGCACTAGGAAAGGGGTGGGTACAAGTAGGAAAACCTAAAACTGTTGTACCCCATAGGAACTACCCCACTACAGCCTAAACAGACTATAGCATATAAGTTTGACAGTCGTTCGCCAAAATACACAACCGTGACGCTTGTTTGTGCGTATGCTGGCCTGAATCTGTGCAAGGATAGGCCTGTGCGCAACATGTCACTGCGCCAACATCCGAATGCCTTTTCTACCACTATTTCTTCACACAGTTCCCTAATACGTCCTATTACCTAGCCATAGGAACTGATTTTATCTCGTTAGCACAACTACGCAGCTTGTGACGCATGTTTGTGCGTTCGCTGACCTGAATCTGTGCGAAGATAGGCCTGTGCGCAACATGTCACTGCGCCAACGTCTGAATACATTTTTTACCACTATTTCTTCACACAATTCCCTACTACATCCTATTACCTAGCCATACGAACTGATTTTATCTCGTTAGCACAACTACGCAGCTCGTGACGCGTGTTTGTGCAATCGCTGGCCTGAATCTGTGCAAGGATAGGCCTGTGCGCAACATGTCACTACGCCAACGTCTGAATGCCTTGTTTACCACTATTTCTTCACAAATTTCTCTACTACAACCTATTCCCTAGCCATGGGAACTGATTTGATCCCATTAGCACAACTACGAAGCTCGTGGCGTATGTTTGTGCGTTTGCTGGCCTGAATCTATGCAAGGATAGGCTTGTGCGCAACATGTCACTGCACCAACGTCTAAATGCCTTTTTCACCACTATTTCTTCACAAAGTTCTCTACTAAATCCTATTACATAGTCATAGGAACTGATTTGATCTCGTTCGCAAAACAACGCAGCACGTGACGCATGTTTGTGCGTTTGCTGGCCTGAAACTGCGCGAGGATAGGCCTATGCGCAACATGTCACTATGCCAACGTCTGAATGCCTTTTTTGTCAATGGGAGTTGTTGTTGGCCCCGTCCTTGCTTGGGCGGAGCTGACTTCGTGGTTGGGTGTACGGGAGGTACAGACGACTTGCAGCAGTGGGCGACGCCGACTTGGGCGAGCTGGTTGACGGGGTTGGTCGACTTGCACGCGGCCACTGCAATGCCGCTGACTTGGGAAGCCGGCGGCCGACTTCAACTGGTGGTCGGCGATGTGGCGCGTCGGCCTGGAAGTCGGCGCCGACTTGCAAGGTCGCCGACTTGGGAGGTCGCCGACTTGGGACCTGGAAGTCGGCGCCGACTTGCAAGGTCGCCGACTTGCGAGGTCGCCGACTTGCAAGGTCGCCGACTTGCGAGGTCGCCGACTTGGGAGGTCGCCGACTTGGGAGGTCGCCGACTTCAAGAGGTCGGCCTGGAAGTCGGCGCCGACTTCAGGTAGCTGACTTGGGTGGTCGGCTG